>CM064485.1:2436710-2469210 GCA_032716605.1 Paralithodes platypus | reverse complement strand
ATTTTATTTATGGCTACCGAGAGAGGAATAATTTAACATATGTAAATGAACACCCCATACAGTACAACAAATAGTGGGTTTAAAAAAGATAATATATTCAGAGGGCAATTTCCATATATATGACCCTTTAAAGATATATTTCTTGACAGTGGAAAATAAAATATATATATAAGGTTAGAAAAGCTATCAAACGATCAGAGATAAATCACTAGTTAATGTCTAAGTTTAATCTATTTTCTTTTTGTATTCCTTTTGTTAACCCTTTCAGCACGATTACGCCTTATTACCCTTTATTCTGGCTAAAGTAGACAACAATTATATGCTGTTTAAGAAAGGCCCATGTTTTTCAGAGGATTTACTGAAGTAGTATTTACCCCTTTGAGTCCTAGAGGTAGACTATATGCCAAAGAAAATTGTCAGATTATAATGACAATTATGAGAGAGAGAGAGAGAGAGAGAGAGAGAGAGAGTGAGAGAGAGAGAGAGAGAGAGAGAGAGAGAGAGAGAGAGAGAGAGAGAGAGAGAGAGAGAGAGAGAGAGAGAGAGAGAGAGAGAGAGAGAGAGAGAGAGAGAGAGAGAGAGAGACTTGCGAAGACCAAGTTTTAGACCTTGACTAATTAGCCTAAGACTACTACATTGAAACCTAGTCCTCCTTCACCCCCCCCCCCACACACACACACACTCACACACACACACACACACACACACACACACACACACACAAACAAAATAATTGGCTTTATAGGCAGATCATTTGAGCATAAATCCAAAGACGTAATCCTAACCCTTTACAATTCCTTAGTCCGCCCTCTTCTGGAATACTGCGTTCAATGCTGGTGCCCTTATTACCAAAAAGACATAAACAAGCTAGAACGAGTTCAACGTAGAGTTACCAAAATGATACCTAGCATAAAGAACAAACCATACGAAGAGCGTCATAGAGAATTAAATCTATTTCCTTTAACCCAGCACAGATTAAGAGGTGACTTAATTCAAGTGTTCAAAATCATCAAAGGCATCGACAATATGAACTGTAGTAAGTACTTCACTATCGACCAATCTAATTACACGCGGGGAAACGGTTGCAAAATTATTGGTAAATCTTTTAAATCACACGAATCTAAGAATTTCTTCTTCAATCGAGTTGTCAACTTGTGGAATGGGCTTCCCCGAGACGTTATAGACTGCAGCACCGTTGATTCATTTAAATTCCGCCTAGACAAATATCTCGCATCAAACCCGCGACTGACTGCGTTTGTAAATGAATAACTTTATTTTATCCTCCCATCAGTTACTAACCCATATGTCTCCTACTAACTTCCTAGTCCTGCCACGTTAGTGGCAGGGCAGTAGTTCCCTTTCCAATGTTCCCTTACCCACTGTAAACCACTGTTTGGACACTTGATCCTCAGTGTTTTGGAGGACAAGCAGCCTAGAAGGGTCACTAGATATGTTGTTGCTTGATTTCCTTTGTACTCCTTTGTACTTTATTGGGTGAAACATTTCCCACTGAATAAGGAATACTAATTTAGTTACCAACCTTTTATCCTGACCGAAAAATAAATCTCTTGTTCGGAAATGTATTACACTATAATTGTTGGACTCGCTTGCTCTTTCATTTTGCGTTTGGATTTCATATTAAACTCTACACAGCTATGACGTCTTTTTGTATCTCATTCTCGATAACGTTAGACGATAGATAGCTTCATCAGATCACAGATGGTGTTTTTTATCCATTCTATCTACTTTTAACAAACCCTAGACCTCCATCAAGCTTAAGATTACACCGCCTAAATCGACTTTCAAGATAAATTTGTACACTTTTCGATAGAAAAACTTTCCGGCCGAAGGCCGGTTCCTCTTAAATTACAGGCTCGCTATCGCTCGTCAGGAAGAAATTGACACCTAAATGGCAATAAAGGTCTTACAAGTGACAGAAATGGGCCGAAACTCCTTAAAATTGCCTAACAAATGAGGTTAACGTCCTAAAGTCTCAAAAGCAATGGGGCTAAACATGAGGGAAAAGGGGTCCAGATAAAAATCCCTCAAGTGGAAATCTCCCCTTAAAGAAGAGTGTGAGTTTCTCTTTAATTAGGCTGTGTGAATATACATTGTAGGGTAATCCAATATTTAATAGAGCTTTTGGGAGTAATACAATATGCAGACTTGTAAAACGTAAGTTACGCATATATATACAGTATACATATATATATATATATATATATATATATATATATATATATATACAGTATATACAGTATATATATATATATATATATATATATATATATATATATATGTGTATATATATATATATATAGATATATATATATATATATGTGTATATATATATATAATAATAATAATAATAATAATAAAACACTCCAAATGGCATCCAAGTCAACATTGCCTTTGACCTTGACCTTTGAACTTTCTATTCATAATTAAGTAGACCCACCAAGTTTATATTTGCAAATTAGCTTTTTCATTTTTATTCCCTCTGTGTGAAGGTATTTTTCTTAGATTAACCCTTTCAGTACCAGCGACGCCCAATTCGTTACATTCTGGCAACTATTAGATTATTTTGTTCAGCTCAGCAAGGACTTCTAGCAATTCAAAGGCTACAGACTATCTCGTGCAATCCTTTGGGCGACCACAGAGCCTTCCTAAGCTGAATAAAATCGTCCAGTAGTGTCCAGAATAGATACTGAAGGGGTTAAAGAGAAAAATATGACAACAAAATTAAGGGGGGGTATTTCTAAACGTGTCTTTCCTTTCGCTGGGCCGTAAATAGAAGAAATAACTTGACAAATGACGTTAACTTGAGATATTGAAGTGGTTATCCGTGTAATCTCTGTAAACAACACTCATTCCCACAATATTCGTTCGACATTAGGCGCTGCTAAGGGAAAGACATGTTTAAGAATACCACCTACTTATAGTCTTGAATGATCTACAGTATAAAGCCCTTGCATAAGAGGAGGAAGCCATACAAGCGAGGTATTATTCACTTCAAAGGTTCTCTCTCTCTCTCTCTCTCTCTCTCTCTCTATCGATATCGCTCTCGTTCTCTCTCTCTCTCTCTCTCTCTCTCTTTCTCTCTCTCTCTCGCAATATCGCTCTCTCTCTCTCTCTCGATATCGCTCTCGTTCTCTCTCTCTCTCTCTCTCTCTCTCTCTCTCTCTCTCTCGCTCGCTGATGGTAAATTGCCATGTTCTCATCGTGATTAGTCCACTATGATTAAGTGTGCATGGTGAAATAAGCTGTAATTTATGAACACATGGTATTAATATGCCGGAGAGATATAAAAGCTCCCTATTTCTCCATTAAGTATCGATACATCACTAGTTAACCCTTTCTGTACCAGTGCTGTCCTTTTAACTTTATTCTGGCTACTATTAGACGATATTATTCAGTTAAAAAGGGCCTCCAGCAATTAACAGGCTTCGAACTATCTCTCTTAACCCTTTTTACTACCACAGATCCTTCTTTAACTGCACAAAATCGTCTAAATGTAGCTAAGATTATATTAAAAAGACGTCGCCGGCACAGAAGGGATTAAGCCGGAATGTTCTGTGAAAGAGTAAAACGGTGGTGTTATTTTAAGGGGAGATTTTCACTTGTTTTTTTGTTTTCCTCGGCCCCCTTCTCTCTCATGTTTAACCCCGTTAGACGTTAAGACGTTCGCTCCATTAGTTTGGCGATTTTAAGAAATGTCGTCCCATTTCTGTCAATGTTAGGATCTTTCGTGTCATTTAAGTGTCGATTTTTTTCCTGGCGAACGATAACGAACTTGTAATTTAAGAGAAACCGGCCTTCGGCCGGGAAATTTTTCTACCGAAAAATGTACAATTTATCTTGAAAGGGGATCAAGGGAGTGTAATTTTAAGCTTGATGGAAGTCTAGGGAACTAACTAAAAACCTTCGGATAAAAGGTTTCAAGTATAGATTGTTCGGCTTTAAATTATGAGGTGCTGTGTTCTGTTGGGATGGCTCTGTGTATAGTGTAAGAGAGAGAGAGAGAGAGAGAGAGAGAGAGAGAAAGAGAGAGAGAGAGAGAGAGAGAGAGAGAGAGAGAGAGAGAGAGAGAGAGAGAGAGAGAGAGAGAGAGATCCCAAGACCCCCTTCGATATATGGTTGTACATTTTAGGTTCTTCCTACAATATAGGCTCGCTATCGCTCACCAGGAAGAAATATCCGACACCTATATAACATGAAAGGTCTTACTATTGGCAAGGAAATGGGACGAAGTGTCTTAAAATCACCAATCTAATCTGGTGAACGTTTTATAATATCTAAACTAATAGGGTACATATAAACATGAGGGAGATGCAGAGGGTAAAAAAAAAAAAAAAAAAAAAAAAAAAAAAAAAAAGATATGTGGAAACTTCCCCTTAAATTCACAGAACCTCGCTTGGAAACTGACACTGCAATTCCCTTGACAAGATCGTTTTTGGCCCCTTTCGCGAGATCTGTTGATCAGTGAGTTACACAGACTTACACAGATACTTAGACTACACAGACCTTTCTGTCCTTACTAGGTGGTCCGGCCTTAATACTACTAGACAGGAACAGTTTATAGTAGAAGAATCGGACAGCAAGGTAGAAGGCTCTCTCCCCACCCTTCGGCTAAAAAGCCGTACCGGAAAATAGGATGAAGTGTAACCTTATGGGTCAGGAAATGCCCACAAGGAAAGTTTTTATTGAGTATAGGAAGAAATTATTTTGAAAGAGAAAATACAAATACCTACTGATTAATTCATATGAATCCAATCTCCATCAGATGATCGTCCAGTCTCTTCTTAAACGTATCAATTGAATTACTGTCGACCACCTCCCTTGGTAAACTGTTCCACTCTTTGACCACACTGTATGTGAAGACATTTTGTGTCAAATCTAGGCATGTCTTCTTTCTAATTAATTTCATTACATTACCTCGGGTTGCAGCATTGTTATTAATCGTGAACAGTGCACTGATATCTACTCTGTCAAATCCTTAAAATATCTTAAAACACTCGATAAGTTGGCCTCGTAACCTCCTTTTCTGTAGCGAGAACAAATTTAATTTCTTTAATCTTTCATACTATGGCTTGTTTCTCAGAGAGGGAATTTGTTTAGTTGCTCTACGCTGCACGGATTCCATTTTTGCAATGCCTTTCTTTAGATAAGGGGAGAGAGAGAGAGAGAGAGAGAGGGTGGGGGGGGGGGATAATGTTTTAAGATTGGAATAAATGTGAGAAAATAGATAGGGACATTTTCATAAAGCTGCTTTGGTTTGGCCATTGTATCACTTCCACGAACACAAACAGACCTGTGAAGCATCAATTACTGTTTGTATGTTCAGTAATGATGAATAAAAAGACCTGTGAAGCATCAATTACTGTTTGTATGTTCAGTAATGATGAATAAAAAGACCTGTGAAGCATCAATTACTGTTTGTATGTTCAGTAATGATGAATAAAAAGATCTGTAAGCATCAATTACTGTTTGTATGTTCAGTAATGATGAATAAAAAGATCTGTGAAGCATCAATTACTGTTTGTATGTTCAGTAATGATGAATAAAAAGACCTGTGAAGCATCAATTACTGTTTGTATGTTCAGTAATGATGAATAAAAAGATCTGTGAAGCATCAATTACTGTTTGTATGTTCAGTAATGATGAATAAAAAGATCTGTGAAGCATCAATTACTGTTTGTATGTTCAGTAATGATGAATAAAAAGACCTGTGAAGCATCAATTACTGTTTGTATGTTCAGTAATGATGAATAAAAAGAAAGAAAGAACAGGGTTATGGTGTGGCACGCTGTTCAGAGAGATATGGGGAAGGTTGTGCATATGGCTTCTCTACTGATTTGTGTGCATACTCTCTCTCTCTCTCTCTCTCTGTTCTACTATCCTTCCCCTATACTTTCCTTTATTTGAGGTTTTGCTATATATTCTTGGAGCATAACAAAGTGTTTAGAATGTAAACTTAGGAGTGCCCAAAGGGGATTAAAGAGGATAATGTTAAGCATAGCTTGGGGAGACAAGAAAAGTGCCTCTTGAATAAGAGAACAAACAAAAGTAGAAGATATTCTCAGTACTATAAAAAGGGGGAAATGGACCTACTGTAGGCAGGATATGTATTTAGAAGAAATGATAACAGATGGACTACTGAAGCAACATAATTGGAACCTAGAGATGGAGCTAGAGGAAGGAGTAGACAGAGAACCAGATGGAGGGATGAGGTCCGAAAGTTTCCTGGGGTGGGACGGAACAGGCTAACTTCTGACCGGTTAAAGTAGAAACGTTTGTGAGAGGCCTTTATCCTGCAGAGGACTAACTCAGGCTAATGATGATGATGATACCTCTACTAGAAGTGAGTCCTGATCACACACACACACACACACACACACACACCGCGGCTAGCTCAGTGGTACCGTCCTTGCCTGCAACTCAGCAGCTCGGGGTTCAAACCTCGCTCAGGTTGATGAAGGTTTTCTGAGACATAACCGGCGGTTACCATCTCCCTTGAGCAGGGAGATGGGTAATTGTCATTGGTAATAATGTCTAGGAAGCGGGATAATACGAGCCAAAAACTCAATTCCTGTCAAACTACAATTATGAATACAATTATAAATATGAATACACACACCTCTCAGTCCCATCACGTTAAGGGCCTTTTTTCCGTACCTTACCTACCAGCTAATTAACAGGCCTCTCACAATACCTCATACCATTCCGCCCGGGAAGAGGTAGGGTGTAAACAAAATAAAAATAAATAAATAGGTACCGGTATATTGAAGGTACATACACACATATATACTGTACATACTCACTGTCACTTACTCACTTACTCTCACACATTCTTTCTCACTCATATACTCACACACACATACTCTCTCTCTCTCTTTCTCTCCTGCGATATCCTTGTCTTTCACCTTCCAAATTAATGTAGGCAACCACGGTATAGTAACATAAGGTATTGTTACTATACCGTGTAGGCAACCGTGCGATCCTAATTAGCCCTTTCAGTAGATGACGACGCTTGTATTCCTTAATTTCTGGCCATCAGACTCACCTTAGTTACTCACAATATTGAACAATTCTAGTAGGTTGGTAATTTACATATAGAGAGAGAGACAGAGTGTGTATGTAAGCGGGAAGAGGGAGGGAGAGAGAGAGAGAGTTGCAGCTAGAACGAGCAAATGAGTACATTAATAAATATATATATATATATATATATATATATATATATATATATATATATATATATATATATATATATATATATATATATATATATATATATATTGAAAGAGAGACAGTGAGAGTGTGTGTGTGTGAGAGAGTACTTTACCCCTCTCCCACCCAAGTCCCTATAACCAGACTATAATACACACCATTATATAACCCCAGGCTACCCCCCTCCCCTATACCCCAGGCTACCCCCCTCCCCTATACCCCAGGCTACCCCCCTCCCCTATACCCCAGGCTACCCCCCTCCCCTATACCCCAGGCTACCCCCCTCCCCTATACAACCAGCAGCAACAAGGATCGAGAGGCTTGTTACGTAAGGTGTCGCGCCCCAGGAGTTTGACGATTTTAAAACGTTTTGTCCATTTACTTTGACTTTCTAAGACGTTTCGCCCCATTACATGAATTATTCTAAGGTGTTTTGTCATATTTGTTTGGTGATTATAAAACGTTTCAAACGATAACTGTCGATTTGTTTCCTGGCGAGCGATAGCGAATCAGCAATTTTAATTAATTCAGGCTTTGGCAGGGACCTTTTCCTAACCCAAAACAAATACAAATTTAGCTTGAAGAAGGGTCTGAGTAAGCGTATTTTACTCATGGTGGAAATTAAAATTAAGGAAAATAAATGAAGATAATAAATAAATATATAAATAAATAAAAGGAATAAATATACAAGTCAACGCAATAAATAATAATAATAATAATAATAATAATAATAATAATAATAATAATAATATAAAATAATAATAATAATAATAATAATAATAATAATAATAATAATAATAATAATAATAATAAAAATAATAATAATAATAATAATAATAACATCACAATTACCGGTATCTCAGCACCTTCCGCAAATATAGTCCATTTATTATAGATAGATCAGACAAATCAAGGGACTGGTGTTGTCGAAAAGGGGCTCCAGTCCTGACGCTATTCTTGACTTACGGTGTGCTGGCTTAATAATCCAGAAGGGTTGATAACCTCTGAAGTCCTATTGTAACTAAGTAGGCCAGAAATCGTGACCCCCTAACCTCTGTAACTAAAATGAGGCTAGAGCAAATAGGCTGTATATTTCTACACCTATTCCCTGGCTGACTCTTCCCAAATAGGAGAAATGTTAGCTCGATTACTCTAGTCGGTTGGGTATAGTTCTAAAGTCGCTATAGTTACCGTCTGACGATTTTAGTCAGCAGTCGATTTTAATTAGTTTTAAGGTCAGGAAAGAATGCTTGGAGTAGTACGGGGGAAAACAAATGTATATCTATCAGCTCAGACGGTATTGTGCAACATAATTTACTGGTTCGGCTCAATGGTTTAAGGAAGGGGTTTAGTTTGCTCTCTAAGCCTCTATCAAGCTTAACAAAAATATATATATAAATTTGTACATTTTTCGGTAGAAAAATGTCCCGGCCGAAGGCCGATTCCTCTTCAAATACAGGCTCGCTATCGCTCGCCAGGAAAAAATCGACACCTAAATGGCACGAAAGGCCTTAAAATTGACAACGAAATGGGGCGAAAGGTGTTAAAATCGCCAGACTAATGGGCCGAACGTCTTATAATCTCAAAACAAATGGGGCTTAACACGAGGGAGAAAGGGGACCCGAAAAACGGTCTGTTTCCCCTTTAATTCAAGTAACTTATAGTCACTTTTGATTTCCCTTGGCGGAAAATAAAAACCCCTTAACAACGTATGTCTCCATAATTAACCCCTTCTGTGTCGGCGACGTCAGGTAATTATATGCTAGGTATATATTTAGGCGATTATATGCAACTTAAGAAGGACCTATGACCGTAAGAATGGTTAAATAGAGATCGTTCGAAGCCTGTTAATTGTTGGGTGCTTTATATAAACTGAATAACATCGTCCTAATAGTAACCGGATCAAATAAAAAAAGCGACATCGGTACTGAAGGGGTTAATGGAAAAACAGTATTGCCAAGTTGTCGTCATTAACCACTTACCTGTCCATACACAACCGTTATAACAGCTGACTAATTAACCCTTTTTAGATCCAATCCGTGTTTCTTTTCTGTATTGTGGCTGTTATTAGACGCTTGTGTTCGGATTAGGAAGGGTGCTATATGGACGTCAGAGGGTTAATTGAGAGAGTCTTTACCCTCATAATTCACACAGATCCTTCATAAAGTGTGAATAATCGTCTAATGATAGCCAGAACTTTCAAAACGCGTCATGATCCTCAAAGGGTTAAGGGGAGGTTTTTAGTGTGTTTCCTAGACTTCCATCAAGCTTGAAATTACACCCCCTTGACCCCCTTTCAAGATAAATTTGTACATTTTTCGGTAGAAAAATTTCCCGGCCGAAGGCCGGTTCCTCTTAAATTACAGGCTCGTTATCGCTCGCCAGGAAAAAATCGACACCTAAATGGCACGAATGGTCTTAAAAGTGACATAAATGGGGTGAAAGTTGTTAAAATCGCTAAACTAATGGGGCGAACGTCTTAAAATCTCAAAAGCAATGGGGCTAGACATGAGGGAGAAAGGGGTCAAGGAAAAAATCCCTCAAGTGGAAATCCCCCCTTAAGGGGAAAAAATAAATGTCCCCGTCTCTGCATTAAATGTCCCCGTCTCTGCATCATATTACCAAGTTTGGATAATTAGCAGCTTAGCTAAGTATACAAACTTTGTAATGCCTGATTAATTAAGTTGAGAGGGGGGGGGGGGGGGGAGATAATTAGTCGTTAGCATTATCTGGTCCGACGTCTTGGGGGTTATTACGATATTTTGTTTTTTATTATTATTATTATTAATATTACTAGTATCACCATGATAATTAATATTCATTTATTTATCTATTATTTGATAATTATGTGCTGTATATCCAATCACCAAATTACATAATATCCTGTACCAGTATTGTCGAATGTTTAATTATGAGCCTAGAGATGTTTGAGTGATTATAATTTCAGGATTTTGCTTGCTTTTGCCATTTTCGAGCCCTATATTTTATACTGTGTCCCCTAGGCTAATACAAATGCCTTCCCAGGCTTTCTTCAAATGGCCTTCGGCCGGAACATTTTTCTATCGAAAAATGTACAAATATATCTATAAGGAGGTTCTTGGAGATTTTTTTTTTTTTTATTTAATGGCGGTCTAGGGAGGCAGCTAAAAAATATTAAAACCAAATAATAATAATATATACATGACAAAATCGACACACCAATAAATACTTCCCCCTTAAGGCAGTGTCACACGAGCGTTATTTCCGGCAATTTTTCGATGAGCAATTTTATCATCGTACCGTAACATTTCGGCTCCTTTTCCCTTCGTCACCGGAAACTAGATAGACAGTTGATAATTTTAGGAGGCGGCAGTATTATAGAGCTTTAAGGGGAGATTATGAGTTTGCTGCTCCCTAGACCTCCATCAAACTTAGGGGGAGATGGGCTGGTTTTTGGTCTATTAATTCAATTATTCCTATATTTCTTTGTTTCTTCGCTAGACCTCCATTAAGCTTAGAAAAACACCCCCTAGACCCCCCTTCAAGACAAATGTGTAAATTTTTCGGTAAAAACAAAATCCTGGCCGAAGGCCGGTACCTCTTAACTTACAGGCTCACTATCGCTCGCCAGGAAAAAAAATCGACACCAACATGGCAGGAAATATATTAAAATTGACGGAAATGGGGCGAAAGCTCTTAAAATCGCCATACATACGTTGGAAAAATAATCTTTCTGTATTATGTCATGTCTGTGTGAAAGTGTTTAAATGAAGAACATATTTAATACATCAGCTTTCTTACCGTTTAGTGAGCGAGGTTTGGATGATGATGAGCAGGAACCGAATCGAAAACTTTGCACACACTTAATTTGTACCTTTAAAAATGCCAGACAACTTCAGATGGACAGTGTAAAAGGTTCGTACATACTGTATGTCCCAATTCAGGTAGAGTACAAGGGGAGCTCAAGTGAGAGCACAGGAGGAGTTCAAAGCTAAGGGAACACCGGTGCTAACGAGTACAAGGAGTGATCCAGAGTGCGAAAGAGAACAGCGGCACACGTCCTCGTACCACCGGCGTCACACGGACACTGACTGACCTTCGTGTAGTCTTGCCTGTTTCTGGGATCCACTACCGACACAATCCGTCATTGATGAGGGCTTACAGCCCAAATGGCCACACCACTAGACGTCTGCAACCAAAACGGCCGCACTCCTAGACGGCCACAACCAAAACCACTCTTTTCTTTTTACCATCGAACGTAACCTACCTCAACCAAAGCCAGACTTAACCCCTGCTGTACCGATGACGTCTTTAATAATGTATTTCAGGCTTTTCAGCAACATTTAACTCCCCCTTAGAGTTAAATGTGTACATTTTTTCGGTAGACAATGTCTGTGCTCAAGGCTGGTTCCTCCTAAAACTTACAGGCTCGCTTTCGCTCGCAAGGAAAAACTCGACACCTAAATGGCACGGAAGGTCTTAATATTGACACAAAAAATGGTTGAAAGATCTTAAAATCGACAAACTAGTGGAGCGATCGTCTTGAAACCTCAAAACTAATGGGGTTAAACATGAGGGAGAAGGGAGTCCAGAAAAAGCAACCTTCTCCCCTTAATATACTGAAAGGTTGAAGGAGAGATTACACACACACACACACACACACACACACACACACACACACACACACACACACACACACACACACACAATCACGCACGCACACACACACATTGTAAATGTTTTGATAGAAACATTTTCTTGTACATATTTCGATAGATAAATGTCTCCGGTGAAGCCAGATTTCTCCATACAATGCTGACTCGCTATTGCTCGCCAGGAGTAAATCGACACCTGGATGGGGATAAACGTCTTAAAACAGTAGGCTGAATGGGGCCGAATGAATACAAGCCAGAAAGAGAGAGAAAAGAAGAGAATAAAAGCAGGTCACCCTCCTTAAGAGGTTTGACAATGGCTGGACGACATTTGAGAATAGGGGATGGTATCTTGTGGTTGGGAGAAGATGATTGGATATGGTGGTGTGTGGAGAGGGAGGGATAGATAGATAGATAGATAGATAGATAGCTAGATAGATATAGATATAGAGAGATAGATAGATAGATAGACAGACAGACAGACAGACAAACATTTGCGAATAGGGGATGGTATCTTGTGGTTGTGAGAAGATGATTGGATATGGTGGTGTGTGGAGAGGGAAAGGGATGGAGGGATATATAGATAGGTAGATAGATAGATAGACAGACATTTGAGAATAGGGGCTGGTATCTTGTGGTTGTGAGAAGATGATTGGATATGGTGGTGTGTGGAGAGGGAGAGGGATGGAGGGATAGATAGATAGATATATAGATAGATAGATAGATAGAGAAATAGATATATAGACAGACAGACAGACAGACAGACATTTGATAATAGGGGTTGGTATCTTGTGGTTAGGAGAAGATGATTGGATATGGTGGTGTGTGGAGAGGGATGGATAGATAGATAGTCAGTCATAATTTTTATTTCATAAAAAGATATATATATACACTTTTTACAGAGTTAGTTAAGTAATAAACATCAAGCTAAAATTCCTTAGCGTATAGTTGGTTCTGTGTTCTGTACATAAACAATTCTTGATCTGATAGCATTGATATCATTTAGCAATAAGTTATTAAATCCATACTCATGTAGGATTATTTTTTTCAACATCCTTTACAAGAAAATATCTATGTACACACCCTAACACACACCAAAACACGCACACATACACACACACACACACACACACACACACACACACACACACACACACACACACACACACACACACACACACACACACACACACACACACACACACACACACACACACACACACACACACACACACACACACACACACACACTCATCAGAACCAGTCACCAAAATTAAGGCCTGGCATATATTTTTTCTTCCGTTTGAAAGCATGTCAATATTTAACAGACAATGTCTTTTGCCGGTTGATATATATATATACTGTATAAGTTTATCTCATATATTTTTAGTTTGGTTTACGTTTTTGTTACCTTATCTCCTCCCCCCCCCCCAACTCTCTCTCTCTCTGTCTATCTATCTATCTATCTATCCATCTTCTGAAATTGGGATGCCGAGGCCAAGTTCAGAAGCTGGAAAGAGGGCATGTCTATAGAAGGGTGAAGAGTTAATATAAATAAAACAAAGGTTTTACACAGTGGATTACCGCAAGGAAAGGTATACAAAAGTGGGGCATAGTGGCATACCCATGCGGAGTATGCAGACAAGGGGTGGTCGCGAACTCAATACAGTGTAGCGTCTGCCGCAGCTGGGTACATCACGGGAAGAAGCGCTGCACTAGACAAAGGGACCTCTACCAAAGAAGAAGTCCGAAATTGAGACATTTGTATGCATAGTATGCATAGGTGAGTTTGTATTTAATGGCCAGCTCGAGAGTGTTAACTTTGGCAATGAGGCACCGGAGATGGTGGACAAGTTTTGCTACTTGAGAGATACCGTCTCTGCCGGTGGTGGAGCCAAGGCCACCACTATCGCCAGAGTAAGATGTGGCTGGGGAAAGTTTAGAGTAATTTTGCCACTACTCACCATGAGAAAAATCCCCTCTTCCCTTGAAGGGAAAGGTGTATGCTTCATGCTATAGAAGCGCAATGACATACACATACATACATAACATTTTAAGACTGAGTGCTCCACACATTTGTGCAGTTTCAGTCTCTTGTCCTAATGGCGGCGTTCCAGGCAACCCTGTTAAGGGCTGCTTCACTTGTCAAGTTTTTGGATTTGAGATCGGCACGTATAGTCCGATGCCAGGTCTTCCTCGGTCCACACCTTGGTGCAACTCCCTCCACAATCACAGACCTACATTTTTTCACCCAATTTTGTTCATCCATTCTCTCCACATGTCCATACCATCCCAGTCTACTTGTACGCATCACCTCGCTAATACTCTTTTAAACGTCTCCTCAGCTCATCATTTGTTATCCTATCCTGTAGCCTGGCCCCACTCATCCATCTCACCATTCTCATCTCATTACGTTCCATTCTGTTGACATCCTCTACTTTAACGGTCCATGTTTCTGAGGCATATGTCATTGCACTTCTAACACATGAGGCATACACCTTTCCCTTCAGTTGGAGAGGCATTCTTTTCATGGTCAGGTTTGGCAGCAGTTCTCTGAACTTCCCCCAGCCACATCTAATTCTAGCGACAGTGGCAGCCTCGGCCCCACCACCGGCAGAGATGGTATCTCCTAGGTAACAAAACTTTTCCACCAGCTCCAATGACTCATTTCCAAAAGTTCACAGCCACAGGATCATCACTTAACACAAGCTCGCCTTTGCACACTACGCACTCAAATTTCTCTATTTCCGACTTACCCTTCGGCAGGGGTCCTTTTATTCTACTACAGCGCTTACTCCCATGGTTTACCCAACATCGACAGATGCTACATCGAATCGAGTTAGCGCCCACACCCTTTCCACACACTGCACATGGGTATGCACCGCTCTTTTCCACATTGCCTCATCTCAATCTACAATGCATAACCTTGTTTTTTTTAATATTGACTGTTAAACCCTTGCTCGCCATGCCCTCTCTCCATCTTCCGAATTTGGCCTCAGCATCTTGCATATTGTCAGCTATTAGGACTAAATCGTCTGCATAAAACAGTTCCAACGGCATTCCGCCTCTAAAAACTCTAGACTGTGCCTCCAGGACCATAATAAAGTGGAGGGGACTTAACACTGAACCCTGATGAACTCCAACACGGACTGTGAACTCATCACTCAGTACACCTTTCACCCTCACCGCAGTTCGCGAATCCTCATACATCTTCATTATCACACGCACCAGCCACTCTTCCACACCAAGTTTCCTCATGGCCCACTGCACAACATCTCTAGGCACCCTATCAAAGGCCTTCTCCAGGTCTACAAACACAAAGTAAAGATCCCTGCCTTTTAGTAAGTATCTTTCCTGTATCTGCCTGACTATGAAGATAGCATCGGTTGTACCACGTCCTGGCATAAAACCAAACTTTTAATCATCAATGGAGATACTTTGCCTGATCAAACCCTCAAAGACTCTCTCACAGACCTTCATGATTTGGTCAAGCATTTTCAGGCCCCTATAATTACCTCTATCTAGCGCATCCCCTTTTTCTTTATATATATTTACTATTACACCTTTGTGCCAATCCTCAGGGATTTTATCATCTTTAATAAAGGTATTTATCAACTCAGTGACTAAGTTGACACCAGTCTCCCTTGAGGCTTTTATCATCTCAGCGACAATGTCAGAACACCCTGGAGCCTGTCAAAGCGGATGATACCAACAGAATGGTACGCATTGATATGAGAATGGTGAGATGGATGCGTGGTGCCAAACTGCAAGATAGGATATCAAGTAAAGAGCTAATGAGAAAGTTAGGTATCAAGAGTATCAGTGATGAGATGCGTACTAGCAGGCTTGGATGGTTTGGACATGTAGAGAGGATGGATGAACAAAGCTGGGTGAAAAGATGCAAGTCCATGAATGTGGAGGGAGCCGCACCAAGGGGTGGACGAAGAAAGATGTGGGATCGGACTATTAGCAGTCTGATCTTAAATCAAAGAACCTGACAAGTGGTGCAGCTCTTAACAGGGCTGCCTGGAGCGCCGCCATTAGGACGTGAGACCAGAACCGCGCTTCGTGTGGAGCACTCTATTCTATCTATCTATATGCTCAGGCCCAATCCCCATTTTGGGGGTAGCCGACTCAAGACAGAGCAAGAACAGGGAAAACACAAAAACAACATAAAACAAAAAATAAACACAGATAAAAAACACAAACTCACACACATCCAGGTCACCCAGGAGAAGACCCAGAGACCAGGGTTACCAAGGTCGCTCCAGCACTCCCCCGGCCCCTGACCACCCGGAGAGGTTCCGATCTCGGCAGGCAGACATACAGCGGAGCCAAAGCCACAAGCCCTCCCACCACACTTCCAGGAGCACTCGGTCTTTCAAATTGTGTATGTGTACAGTATATATGTGTATGTATAATATAACACAGAGTGGTTCACATGTGGAAAGTCAAAGGTAAAGATCAAAGGTAATTAGTGTATATGACCGAATTTGCTAAGCTTATTTGTGTCATAGGGATGTTTTCCAAGGTGTAATGACTTCTTCCTCCTCTTAATGAAGAGATAATGTACCCTTTGAATTTAATTAATGAGAGAGAGAGAGAGAGAGACATAAATACAGACAGACAGAGAGAGAGAGAGAGAGAGAGAGATAGAATGTGTGTGTGTTAAGGGGTAGATGTATTAATGTATAACTAGATAGATGCTACAGATAGATAGTTAGATAGCTAGATAAATAAATAGCCAATACTGTTGATAGATGAATGTGGTAGATAGATAGATACATACATGAACGCATTCTCTCTATCTCTCTTTTTTCTAAACTTTACGACATTATATGGTGTTTTTACAGATAAAATTCTAGTGATGAAACGTGTAATTATCTCTCTCTCTCTCTCTCTCCCACCACACCCATTACCCTTCAAATTAGCCTCCTGTAGGTGTTCGGTTACTGCAGGCCTTCTTCGTTAACTGGGGACAGGTATAGTAGGTTACGAAGGTGGGAAACTCAGGGCCATTAGCGAGAGAGAGAGTGAGAGTGAGTGTGGGTGAGAGAGAGAGAGATAGGCGTCGTTTAAGGTACGTTGCCTGTGTGTGTGTGTGTTGTCTGTGTGTGTGTCGTCTGTGTGTGTGTTATCTGTGTATGTGGGTGTGTGCGTTTCTTTGTGTGTGTGTTGTCTGTGTGTGTGTGGCTTTTTCTACCTTAACTACGAGGCCACATGCGACCTTTGGCGGCCGTTAGGAGCCTATGAACTTCGACCATAGTACATATGCAGCTGCACCGGTGGAACGACATTTAGGTGCCTGATCTCCAACCATAGTACATACGCAGATGCACCGGTGGAACAACGTTTAGGCTAACACAAACTGATCGTTAAACAGCTTCACCAGGAAAAGACCACGCTACAATCCTTCTCCATCGAGATAGCTGAAAAACCTTTTGAACTGAGAGAGACTGGAACCTGTAGCCCAAAGACTGGGCCATTAGTGCACGGCGCCTTAGATTACCAGAACATTATAATCCTGATGTGAGAGACAGACAGAGAGAGAGAGAGAGAGAGAGAGAGAGAGAGAGAGAGAGAGAGAGAGAGAGAGAGAGAGAGAGAGAGAGAGAGAGAGAGAGCATAAGGCCATAAGTGACTAAGGTGTTCCCATATGAAAGATAGCAGGTGACTGATGACTATTTAAGTTCAATATCCCACACCCAAGGAAAATACAAATAGATATAGCCCTTTACCTACTATAACCGTAACTTATATATACAGTATATATATATAATATATATATATATATTATATATATATATATATATTATATATATATATATATATATATATAGATATATATATATATATATATATATATATATATATATATATATATTTTGTATATCTTATATATATTATATATATATATTATATATATATATATATATAATATATATATATATATCAGGCTTTATATATTGATGTGTAAGAACATATATTAGATATATATGATATATAGCATTATATACTCACCTTTCATATCGCGTTTGTTCAGTTTATATATATCACCCTTTTGCTCAGTTTACATTGTTCACCTTTCATATGAATATATTCAGTTATACATATCACCTTTATATGCAATTATGTCGCGTTTGTTCAGGACACATTTTCATATGCAGCTCATGTCGCGTTTGTTCAGTTTACATTGTCTCACCTTTCATATGCAGCTCATGTCGCGTTTGTTCAGTTTACATTGTCTCACCTTTCATATGCAGCTCATGTCGCGTTTGTTCAGTTTACATTTTTTATATTGACGTCAAGGAAAAAGTCGAAGTGCCGAGATCATTTGATGAACCCTTTCAGTACCAGTCACATATTTTGTATTGGATTTCAGCTACATTTCGACGATTTTGTAAAGCTTAGGAAAGACATATGGTAGCTAAAAGGCTTGATATAGATAGTGTGTAACCTTTTAATGAGTAGACGTCCTTCCTAACATGAATCATATCGTGTAATAGTTGCCAGGACATAATGTAAATAATTATAGTGGTACTGAAAGAGTTAATGATGTTCGTAATAACGCTGACTGCTTTTATAATCGGACTAACTCTTTACTTTCAATATCCAGCTACCGCCCAACGGTTGTATTTAAGGGGGGTCACCTGTTTTTTTTATATTTCTCTCCTTTTCTATCTTTAACTGGCTTGTATCCATTCGGTCCCATTCAGCCAACTGTTTTAAGACGTTAATCCCCATCCAGGTGTCGATTTCTTCCTGGCGAGCGATCGCGAGCCAGCATTGTATGGAGAAATCCGGCTTCGCCGGAGAAATTTTTCTATCGAAAACATTTGCAAATTTAGCTTACTGTCAAAAAAAAAATACATATATGCTGGCTCGCTACCGCTCGCCAGGATAACATTGACACCTGGATGGGGATAACGTCTTAAAACAGTAGGCTGAATGGGGCCGAATGGATACAAGCCAAAGAGAGAGGAAGAGAAAGATAAAAAAAAGCGAGGTGGGCTCCCTTAACACAGGAAGGACCATTGGGAGTCGGGTGCACTAAACATCGATATAGTGGTCTTCTGTTTCACCTGGGATAAAACAAAAAGTTGGGTGATAATGTCAAGTTTGGAAAGGGTTAGAGATGGTGTTGGTGTATGTATAGGGCGAAGGTGGGAGGGTGGGAAATATCTCTCTCTCTCTCTCTCTCTCTCTCTCTCTCTCTCTCTCTCTCTCTCTCTCTCTCTCTCTCTCTCTCTCTCTCATTATATCTATCGTTCTACCTATGTATCTATCTATCTATCCGTCTGTCTATATATTGTATAATCTCTCCCTCTTTCAATATGCCAGTTACAAGTTGAAAAGTCTGAGATCATCAAATAATTCAAGAGGTTCAATTATTGTATGCAGACAGTTCATGAGAGAGAGAGAGAGAGAGAGAGAGAGAGAGAGAGAGAGAGAGAGAGAGAGAGAGAGAGAGAGAGAGAGAGAGAGAGAGAGAGAGAGCCGTGTAAATCTATCGGTGTCTGTTAATTTATATAATATGACAAAGACGAAGAAGAAGAAGAAGAAGAAGAAGTTGAACAGGAAGAAGAACTAGAAGAAGAAGAGGAAGAAGAACAAGAAGAAGAAGAGGAAGAAGAACAAGAAGAAGAAGAAGAAGAAGAAGAACAAGAAGAAGAAGAACTACACCAACAAGAAGAAGAAGAAGAACAACAACAACAACAACAAGAGGCAGAAGCAGAAAGAGGAGAAGAAAGGGAGGAGGATGAAGGAGAAACAGAAATTCAATATTGGCAAAAGAAACTCCCGTGCCGGCAAGATGAAAGGCTACTAGGTCCCAGTTTCCGGTTCAGGTCTGTCTGTCTGTCTGTCTGTCTGTATTGGTTGTTAGTCGCCCTTGGGATTTGTGTGTTTTATACTTGTCTTTGAAGCTAGTTTTGTTGAAGTCTTGGTATACACTTCCTATTGTACACTCGGATTATAATGTAAAACTTGCAAAATAAACAAACCGAAACTGGGACGACACAAGATAAACGCAAAGGAACTAATCAAAATCGCTATGTGGAAATAACGCTTAATAAAATAAAATTTGAAATAAAAGAACACAATCCACCATAGTCTCCAGCCCACTCATAAGACTTCGTGGACTTACTGGGTTTTTCTGTATGGGTATAATTGCGAGTATGACCTTTGAACATCAAGTCAATAGTTGTACAATGTATGTTATATATATTCAATTTTTGTAAATGGTATTACATGGGTAATTGTGATAATGAACAATCAGCTGTGAGCTCTGGGAAGTGAGTGTGACCTCAGGGTTAATCACCATTAATTTAATTTGTTTTATGTTATTATATTTTGCCTACATACATCCCTTTTCGAATTTAGAAAAAATCTTTACAACACGTAGTTCCCGGGGCACATAGCTGTGACTAAGTGTATTATATACAATTGTATTTTGATAGATCGAGTTATAGCCAGGTGCCTTTAAGAGAGACATCTCTCAAAAGGCTCAGCCTTATTTTTTTGTATTATTATTATATATTTTTGTTTTTTAACAAATCATTTGTAAGCAAAATTGTATTGTATACTAAAGGCTAAATATAAATATTTCAATTCAATTCAATTCAATTCAATTCAATTATAAGCATCAGGATTGATTTTTGGATAGAACTTGCTTTTCAATTAAAATCGTATATAGTTTGTAGTTGATGTATAGAAACCTATATTCATAAATTCGTTTCTAGAGATGTACTTCCATAATTAGATTTAGGTGAGGTCCAGGAATATTGGTGTGTGGGCCAGAGACTATGGTATCAGAGTGTACGTCGTCTTTATTTACAATTCTTTATATTTTCTTATTGATATTCATAATGATCAAACTATAACTGTCTCTTATATTTATATGTAGCTTAAGTGTTAATGTACAATATCTCTCTCTCTCTCTCTCTCTCTCTCTCTCTCTCTCTCTCTCTCTCTCTCTCTCTCTCTCTCTCTCTCTCTCTCTCTCTCTCTCTCTCTCTCAAAATTAATCTCATCCATAGACTACATACTGTACAACGAGAGATTTAGAGAACTCGATCGTGTTTCACTTATAACGCAGGGAATAAGAGGGCAGCTGATAAGAGTGTTTTAAGATTCTAAGATCATTTAGTAACATCAAAATTAAATATATATTTAGGATAGTCAAAGAGAGTACTACAAGAGGAAACAAATTTAAACTAATAGGTTGGAAAGCGAACCTAACTGTTACTAAAGAAAATGTCACCTACAGTATACTTAATGAGTGGAATAAGCTCCCTAATGAAGTTATAGACAGTGACTCTATAAACATATTAATATGAAGGTTAGACTCATACCATAAACAAATTGGTATGGAGCAGATAATGATTACTGCTATTATAATCCTGATAATAATGAACAATGTTTCTTAAGGTGAAGGTATCCATGAAATTTCCTTTCCATTTCTAACTATGCTATAAATTCCTTCAGTTGATTTACAAGCCCTCCAAGATTATTCACCTCCAACTGTCTTCATGTATGGCAAATTGCCTGAGGGTTCAGAGAGTGGGGAGAGAGCCTTCATCCTTGCTATCCTTTCCTTCCACCTTCCCTTACTCTCGGGGCTGCTGTCTCTACTAGAATTAAGTCTTGACCACCTCGCTGGGATCGTAAGATCTGTGTGGTCAGTTTATGTGTGTAAATCTTGTAAATCTATGTAAATAAATTTGCCTTTGTATCGATCTATTTACCAATATCTGTTTTATCCTTTACTTCATTATCTCTTATGTTATTATTGTTTAAATAATTCATATTTAATCTTTCATTTTTCACTGAACTACTTAGCTCTCTTTCATTTCTAACTCTTCCTCCTCCTCCTCCTCTTTCTTTTCTTATTTCCCTCCTACTTCTCCTCTTATTTATCTCCTCTTATTTCCATCCTCCTCCTCTTTCTCCTCTTATTTCCATCCTCCTCCTCTTTCTCCTCTTCTTCCCCTCCTCCTCCTCATCTTCCTCCCCTTCATCCTCCATCTTCCATCACCTCCATTTCCTTTTCTCTCTCCTCTTCACCCCCCTCCCCACTCCTCCTCCTCTTTCTCTTCTTCCTCCTCCTCTTCCTCTTTCTCCTCCTACACCTTCCCCTTGAAAACCCACACCACTATACCTCAATCTTTTATGAAATGATTTTTGACCCAACTGGTTTTGACATTCAGCTAGCAGTCAGGTCTGTTGACATTTTTTCCTCAATATGTGTTTGTTGAAATTGAAAGTTTGAATATTGGGAAACTTTTGAATATGCTTAGTCTATAAATCAATGTTTACAGTAAGTATATAATGTTGTAGAAATTGAAAGCTTTGGATATTTGGAAAATTTTGAAAGTGTATAGTCTAAAAATCCATGCTTACAATAAATATTTAATGTTGTAGAAATTGAAAGCTTTGAACATTTGAACACTTTTCAAAACGTTTAGTCTGATAATCCGTGCTTACAGTAATCATAAAATATTATTATTGTTATTGTTGTTGTTGTTGTTGTTGTTGTTGTTGTTGTGTAGCAGCCAGCTGACTAATGATTCATAGTTAACCCTTCATAACACCTCCGGCAACCTGGTCAGGCTCCCACGCCCTCCAAAAAAGTAGAACACATATGCCTTATATATGAGAGAGAGAGAGAGAGAGAGAGAGAGAGAGAGAGAGAGAGGGAGAGAGGGAGAGAGAGAGAGAGAGAGAGAGAGAGAGAGGGGGGGGGGGGGTAATTAGCGAGCACTTCACTCACTGTCTACTCAATGGTGTGAAAATAAGAGTCTCGGCAAGGATGACAAGGAAATAAAGGAGCTCTCTCTCTCTCTCTCTGAAAAGGTTTAGCACTAGTATCTGTGGAACCTTTTTCACATATAAGATATGTTCTACCTGGAAAAAACTTCCCTCCGAAGTTGTAAATAGTTCTTCAATAGAGCAGTTCAAGAAGATAGTATATACGGTAGTATTTTGCACACTCTGTAAAGTGTAAAGAGTGTACAAGCAGTAAACAGTCTCTCTCCTTCCACTTCGAGTATCTCCTCGAAATGGACAGCAATTAGGTCTCTGAACTACTAAATATTCCTTGTAACTCTCTCTCTCTCTCTCTCTCTCTCTCTCTCTCTCTCTCTCTCTCTCTCTCTCTCTCGCTCTGGTATAATGTATATTTGTTCCACGTTCCCTATGTCAACCCGTGTGATATACCCCCATTTTGGTCTAGCGATTCTTGATGACACAGTTTTGAGCCGTAGCGGAATCAAGTTTCCGGAGTTAATTGGCTTCAGAGATGGAGTTGCTTCGAGTCGTGAAGCTTCGCATGTCTCACTCCTTAGACTGGAGCAAGACCTCACGGGCCTCACCGTGTTCAGCGGTAGAGTGTAAAGGCTATCAGCCTATGCCCGAGAGGGAGTAGTTGGAATATAGAAAAAAAAAAAAATATATATATACTGTATATATATATATATATATATATATTATATATATATATATATATATATATATATATATATATATATATATATATATATATATATATACTGTAAATATATAATATATATATATATATATATATATATATATATATACATACACACACACATCCATACACACACAACCACAAATACACACATACACTCATACAATCCATCAGATAGTGCCAAACACCCACACACAAACATACACACACACACACACACAGTCCATCAGATAGTGCCAAACACCCACACACACACACACACACACACAGTCCATCAGATAGTGCCAAACACCCATACACACACACACACACACACACACACACACACAGTCCATCAGATAGTGCCAAACACCCATACACACACACACACAGTCCATCAGATAGTGCCAAACACCCATACACACACAGTCCATCAGATAGCGCCAAACACCCACACACAAACACCCACACACAAGGGATAATAACGTACCAATACACGGTGAATGCCTCCAATTACTGTCTCTCACGATTGGTGGATGTATGTCTCTTTGGTAATTCGTGTGTATGTGTGTGTGTAAGTGTGACAAGTGTGTGTGTGTGTGTGTGTGTGTGTGTGTATGTGTGTATGTTTTAATATTAATACGTTTTAATAATCATGGTCGGACAAGTCAATTTAACTGTCGAAATGCGTGATAATCTTCAAAGGGTCAACTAAAACGAATATGCTACACACAAAATATTTCCACCATTCAACTTGCACGTATTTAAATAACTTGGATATGTTTTATAGTTTTCAAATCCTATGAATGTTATATGTTTCCATCCACTGTACAGATATTATATTAATTTGTTTTTATATATGTATGGGTGTGAATGTGGGTGTGTTTGTGTGTTTGCGTGTGGGTTCGTGTGTGTGTGTGTGTGTGCCTGTGTGCATGTTTTGTGTTTGTCTTTCTGACTGTCTGTGAGTGTATGTTTGTGTGTGCGTCCATGTGTGTGTGTGTGTGTGTGTGTGTGTGTGTGTGTGTGTGTACTTACTCTAGTTGTACTTACTCTAGTTGTATTGCGGGAGTGAGCATGCTCGTTATTTCCCGCCTCCTATATGTGTAGGTGTTATATGTATCGTTGGAATGGCTGTGGATGTGTGTGTAGTCTGTATTTTTAGCCAATTGGCGACATCGGAAACGAAGGCTTAGGGTGGATCTGTATGGTACCATTCTCACTATAGACGGTACCGTCTCGCCCGAAGGCTTAGGTAGCCATCAGCTTTGGTGAACCATATGATACCCATCTCGCCTTGTACCATTTTTGCCAACCCCAGATGGGACGTCACAACGTCGTCCACTTATTCCAGGTACCTATTTACAGCTAGGTGAACTGAGGCTAACACATGAAAGGAGACAAGCCCAATTTGACTCCGCCCGGCCGGGGGATTGAACCCCCGACCCCTCGTGTGTGAGACGAGAGCGCTACCTACTAGGCTACGGGCTGTGTGTGTGTGTGTGTGTGTGTGTGTGTGTGTGTGTGTGTGTGTGTGTTTGTGAGTGGGACCATGTGTAGCTGTGTGTGTGTGGATGGATGTGTTTGTGTGTCGGTCCATGTGTATTTGTGTGTGTATGTGCGTGCTTGTGTGCATGGTTTGTGTTTGTCTGTTTGTCTTTCTGCCTGTCTGTGTATGTATGTGTGTGTGTAAGTGTTGATGTGTGTGTGGTTGTTGTTGTTGTTTTTCCCCAAGCTGCCTGGCCGAACAGCCCCAAGGCCCCGAGCAAGGCCAAGGCCATAACCAAGCGCCCCCACAGAACCCTCCCTGCCGACCACAATAAAGCCTGGGTGACCGAAGCCACTCCATGGCGGGGAGCTGAGGAGGGTGCGGAAATGCCCGGGAAACCAAAGCCCCACCCAGGGCCCTGTGCCCCTCAGCAATTATGAAGAGAAAGTTGAGGGGCAAAGGAAAGATGTGACGCTTTGGCTTCCAATCTTGGTAGATTAGGAGGTCAATCCACGCAAGAGATGCCGTCACTTGAGATCTAGAAAATATATAAGTAAAAGGAACAGTCAGAGTAAGCTATGGGTATGGCAGAGATCGCTCCGTTCTCACTCTGATAGACCAGCCCATCACCACATGACTAGAACCCAATCCTCTCAGCATCAGCTAGGAAAGGCCCTAGAAAGCCGCCTTTGGCGGTGGGATAGCTCCCCTATTTCAACCCTTTTCGGGGTTGGGCACCCGCCCAGTAGTACAAGTTACCATATTATAACACACAGACACACAAACACACCCTAACAAACACACTCATAATTACAAACACAAAGCTATGAATGTACAAGTGAACCAAATTGTCGGACGTATATTTCAACATTTCAGGCATCCCTACCACTTTTTTTTTTTTTTTTTTTTTTTTTTTTTAATCGCCGGAAAATATATTTATACCATGATCTTTTTATAACTAACGCAAGGAATTTATAGAGCAATGTTTTATGTATTGTCGAGTGGATTTCATCTCTCTCTCTCTCTCTCTCTCTCTCTCTCTCTCTCTCTCTCTCTCTCTCTCTCTCTCAGTTATGTCTTTTTTTTATTTGATGTCAGGTACAGTTAGACGACTTTTTGAAGCTGAGGATGGATATATGGCAGCTATAAGGATTAATTGCGATAGTCTGCAGCCTTTGATTGTGTAGACGTCCTTCCTAAGCTGAATACAATCGTCTAATAGTTGCTAGAATAACGCCCCCCAGCAATTAACAGGCTTCGAACTATCCCACTTAACCCTTTTGGCTACCCCGGATCTGTCTTAAGCTGCACAAACTCGTCTGAATATAGCTAGAATTAAATTAAATAGACGTCGCCGGTACAGAAGGGGTTAATCACGCTATCACTGCGCTAATTACAAATGGACCAGGACATTTTTGGACAAGCACTTCCAGTTATTGTTTTTCATCTGCAATCCCTGTTGGCATTCGTAAAAGAGAGGTAATTAGCGAAGCACTCTTCATATAATTACGTTCTGTTTTGTACAGTTGTCCGCATGCGTTCTGTTCTTCGTCGTGATCTTATATGTGAGAGTAGATAGATAGATAGATAGATAGCTAGATCAATAAATATGTAAATAGGTGGATAGATAGATAGCTAGATCGATAAATATGTAAATAGGTGGATATATATATATATATATATATATATATATATAAAGAGAGAGAATGAGAGTGAGCGATGGACTACCTACGTATCTATTCACCTATTTACAATCTATCTATCTATCTATCTATCCATCTATATCTCAATCTATCTATCTATCTATCTATCTATCTCTCAATCTATCTATCTATCTACCTACCTACCTACCTATCTATCTATCTCTCTCTCTCTCAATCTATCTATCTATCTAATCTATCTATCTACCTATCTATCTCATACTCCTCCTAATTTCCCCATGTCCTCCCCCACGAGCGTTTCAACTTTCACCCCTGCCAAATTCATACAACTCCATGTCAAATTCATGTGACAAAAACCACTCCCAGCACTTGGACCTGGATGTCAATAAATGAGCACAGAGTAAACAATGAATATGTATGGGGTTTGCAAAAGGTACGAAATGGGTAAATGAAGTGGCCGTTATAATTTACCCTGTGTGTTACTAAAGGAATGTATGTTGATGTAGTCTCTCTCTTCTCTCTCTCTCTCTCTTTCTCTCTCTCTCTCTCTCTTAGAAAATGGGAACATAATATACAACCCTAGACAGCGAGATACATGTTGTGCTGGTGTCGACTCTCTCTCTCTCTCTCTCTCTCTCTCTCTCTCTCTCTCTCTCTCTCTCTCTCTCTCTCTCACTGGCCATATAGACCGCGAGCCGTCGCCATGACAACCAAACTCATCTGGAAACCGAAGGTCCTACATTTTCCCGGGAGCATTTTTTTTTTTTTTTTTCAAACTTATCTTATATTAGCTTAGTTAGTTTATTCAAGTACATTGGGGTTTGTTATTGATGATTAATGTTAAGAACGGGGTGTTACTTATTTATCTATATATATTTGTTTACCACTACACTGTAAAAAATCGTTGTGCATATACTGTATATAGAGGGAGTGCATTAAGGGGGAGTAGTTGGAATATAGGGGAAAAACGCGCCTATAGTAAAACGGGTGAGTAATTGAGTATGGTAGAATTATAATTGTCCTTTTTCGTAGCGTTTATGGTAGAATTATAATTGTCCTTTTTCGTAGCGTTTCGAACATTTTCTTCAGAGAGAGAGAGAGAGAGAGAGAGAGAGAGAGAGAGAGAATTAGACACCTTAGTAGAAGAGTATGAGAGAACAAAGGAGTGTTGTCCTGAATGGGGGAGCACAGGTCACGGTCTCAGTACACCCCCTCCCTCATTCCGCATTTAGAGTATAGCTCCTCTTCTTCTTCTTCATCTTCTTCTTCTTCTTCTTCTTCTTCTTTTTCTTCTTCTTTGTATTGTTTTTCTATGAGAGCTGCTGAGTTTTGTTCCTACTACACCCCTCGCTTCCAATGCACTGCTCGGTCTCAGTGCACCCATTGGCACAGTGTATTTTTTGTTTTCCCCAGTTGATCATACATTGAGTCCTGCATGTTTTCATTTCTGGATATTTATTGGGATGCTATGATGCTGATGTGTTACTAAGTCATATCATTTGCCAAGTTTCAATAATTATCAACGTATTTCGCTACAAAAACTTGGCAATCGCCGAGTAATCAGGATGGCAATTTACCATCAGCTGGAAAGAGAACAGAATATAGTTGGCAATGCACCCCCTCGGCCCGGTGCACCCCTTTGGTCCAGTGAAAGCCCCCAATTGCCTTAGATTGAGAGAGAAAGTGTGTGTGTGTGTGTGTGTGTGTGTGTGTGTGTGTGTGTGTGTATGTTTGTGATATATATATATATATATATATATATATATAATATTCTTTCTAACCGTAGATTTCTCGCTCTCGCTCTCTCTGTCTCTCTCTCTCTTTCACAAACACACTTTCTCTTTCAATTTAAGACAATTTAATATGATTGAACGACAATATGAGTGGACTGTCCGCTAATTACTCTATTCTCTCTCTCTCTCTCTCTCTCTCTCTCTCTCTCTCTCTCTCTCTCTCTCTCTCTCTCTCTCTCTCTCTCTCTCTAGCTATATATTTTCTACATATTCTGTAAACTGTATATATCACGATGTATATCTATCCATATATCTTCCTATCTCTCCATTTACCGGTATATCTATCTATCTATCTATCTATATCTATCTATCTATCTATCTATATCTATCTATTTATCTATCTATCTATCTATCTATCTATCTATCTATATTTATCTATATCTGTCTTTCTGCCTGTCAATCTAGCTACCCATCTATCTACTTATTTATCTATATATCTATCTATCGATCGATCTATCTCTCTATCTATTTACCTAGGCCTATCTGTCTATCTATATATCCATCTATCTATCTATCTTTATTCATATCTATCCATCCCTCTACTCATCTCCCTATGTATTCATATATCTCTCTACTTCTATGTCTATCTAACTATCCGTCTATCTCAAGAACCCCACCATTTCATTCTATAGCAAACTCTATCTTCCCAAACTTCCTGTTTTAAAGACCCAACTGTAACTCTATCCTACAGTGGAACAGGTCTTCAGAGAGAGAGAGAGAGAGAGAGAGAGAGAGAGAGAGAGAGAGAGAGAGAGAGAGAGAGAGAGAGAGAGAGAGAGAGAGAGAGAGAGAGAGAGAGAGAGAGAATTTTTATTATTATTATTATTATTATTATTAGTAGTAGTAGTATTCTATTTATTTATTTGTTTTAATTTTTATGTTTTATCTCCCCTTAACCCCTTCAGCACCATGACGCTTTTTTACCTTCGATTCTTGCTAAAATTAGACGATTGTATGCAGTTTAAGAAGGACCTATGTTACTAAGAGGGTATAATGAGATCGTATTTACCCATATGAGTCGTATAAGTAAACTATAAACTAAAGAAAATCGTCTAATGGTAACCAGAATATGGTGAAAATTACGCATTGGTGTACCAATATATAATTTTCACCATAGGCTGGTTACCATTAGACGATTTTCTTTAGTTAAGGGGTTAAGCAAAGTTATATATTAGTTCAGTCTCTTATGATCGTATGCATTCAGTCTAGTTGTCGATTTCAATGCGAAAATATATAACACTACAGCGAGAACAAATTTGCTCATCGAAGATTGACGGAAAAAGCGCTCGTGTAACATTGCCTTAAGGGAGCCCACCCAGTTTCTTTGTTTTCTCTTTCTCTCCCCCTCTCTTTGGCTTGCATCCATTCGGCCCCATTCAGCCTACTGTTTTAAGACGTATACCCCCATCCAGGTGTCAATATTATCCTGGTAAGCGGTAGCGAGCCAGTATATATATATATTTGTGTTTTACAGCAAGCTAAATTTGTACATGTTTCGATAGAAAAATGTCTCCGAAGACGGATTTCTCCATACAATGCTGGCTCGCTATCGCTTGCCAGGAAAAAAATCGACACCTGGATGGGGATAAACGTCTTAAAACAGTTGGCTGAATGGGGCCAAATGGATACAAGTCAGAGAAAGAGAGAAAAGGAGAGAAAGATAAAAAAAAAGAAAAAAAAAAAAAAAAAAAAAGGATTTCAGACATGCAAAACCTGAGTGGTAAATCCTGGGGGTGGCTTTTGGCTTTTTTGGCGAGTTTAGTTCAGGGTCGAGGTGAGAGCTAAGGAGAACGTTTCAAATGTATATAATAATATATATATATATATATATATATACTGTATATATATATATATATATACTGTATATATAAAATGTTATATATATTTTATTTCTTTTCTTGGTAGGAGATAAAGACGGCAAAATATAATTAAAGAGAGATGGAACTAGCTAAAGAAAGAGAAAGGGTGGCAAAGTGATAAAGACAGAAATAGGAGAATGAATAAATGCAGAAGAAGGGGGAGAAGCAACAGGAGATAAAGAAACAGGAGGTTGAATAAAAGAAGAAGGAGAGGCAGGAAGGGAGATAAAACGAGAGAGATGGGAAAGAGACAAAGAAGGAGAAGGAGAAGAAGAAGAAGAAGAAGAAGGAGAAGAAGAAGAAGAAAAAGGCCAGGAACAATGGTAGAAGGAAGAGAATGAAGAAGAAGAAAAAGAAAGAATGTATAGAAAAGAGGAGGAAGAAGAAGAGGTGTGGATAGAAAAAGAAGAGGAATGAAAGAGAGAGGAAGAAGAAGAAGAAGAAAGGATAGTAAAAGAAAAAGAAGAAGTACGGATAGAGAAACGAGAAAGAAGAATAATAGAGAAACGAGAAAGAAGAAGAATAGGAGAAAGAGGAGGAAGAAGAAGAGGAATGGATAGAGAAAGTGAGAGAATAAGAACAAGAAAGGATAGGTCTAGAGGAGGAAGAAGAAGAGGAATGGATAGAGGAAGAATAAGAAGAAGAAAGGATAGATAAAGAGGAGGAAGAAGAAGAGGAATGGATAGAGAAAGAGGAAAAATAAATATAATAATAAAGGATAGGATAGAGGAGGAAGAAGAAGAGGAATGGATAGAGAAAGAGGAAGAAGAAGAAGACGAAAGGATAGATAAAACAGAGTAAGAATAAGACAGAGTAAGAGTAGTGAACCACCGCAGGAACTGCCTGGTAACTGACATCCGATAGCTACTTTTATTATTGTCTACCCTCCTCTTCTTCCACATTCTCTCTCTCTCTCTCTCTCTCTTTCGTCAATAATACAACTCGTATTTATTAGTCCCTTTAACACATTTGCCGGCTTGCGCAGGTAGCTCAGGTAAAATAAAATTGAAATATGCATATTAAATATACAGATACTTAAAATATATGAACCATCATTACAAATAAAGATAGAAAAAGAACACCAGTATACAGTACACAGACACATACACTTAAGGGGTAGTACTCGCTTTTTCTGGACCCCCTTCTCCCTCGTGTTTAGCATATTTGTTTTGAGGTTTTATGACGTTCGTTTCGTTAGTTTGTCAATTTTAAGACCTTTCGCCTCATTTTTTTGTCAATAATAAAACCTTTCGTGCCCTTTAGCTGTCGATTTTTTCCTGGCGAGCGATAGCGAGTCTCTAATTTTAGAAGGTACCGGCCTTCGGCTGGTACATTTTTGTTACCGAAAAATTTACAAATTTAACTTGAAAAGGGGTCTAGGGGATGTTTGTTTAAGCTTGATAGAAGTCTAGCGAGGAAACTAAAAAATAAATTTATAACAAAAATATATAGACCAAAAACCAAGCACTACCCCCCTAACATACAGTAGATTTCCATACCCCAAAACACTGTAAAAAGAATCAAGATAATTAAAAACTAATATGAAATCATATTGGGTATTTGCTATACATGTTCTGTTCTTATATTATACTGTAATATACATTTAAAGGGTAAATTAATACGGACACAAAAAACACCCTTTTTACACCTAAGAAAAACATATTTGTGTATAGTGTTGCGTTCATGTTTCCGGCGACTCCCAGATTACTAATATCAACTTACTGAGAAGGTCCAGGGTACACAAAAAAAAAAAAAAAAAAAAAAAATATACAATTTCAGTAAAGATTCCAACATTGTAATCCGAATACTGTGAAATATTTTTGTCTTTCCTTTTTTTTCACACGTTGTTGTTGTTGTTGTTCCCCAAGCTGCCTGGCCGAACAGCCCCAAGGCCCCGAGCAAGGCCAAGGCCATAACCGAGCACCCCCACAGAACCCTCCCTGCCGACCACAACAAAGCCTGGGTGACCGAAGCCACTCCATGGCGGGGAGCTGAGGAGGGTGCGGAAACGCCCAGGAAACCCAGGGCCCTGTGCCCCTCAGCAATTATGAAGAAAAAGTTGAGGGGCAAAGGAAAATGTGACGCTTTGGCTTCCAATCTTGGTAGATTGGGAGGTCAATCCACGGAAGAGACGCCGTCACTTGAGATCTAGAAGATATATAAGTAAAAGGAACAGTCAGAGTAAGCTATGGGTATGGCAGAGATCGCTCAGTTCTCACTCTGATAGACCAGCCCATCACCACTTTTCACACGTTCTGGTTCGTCCTGGATCTAGATCAGTTTTTGTTTATGAAGTAGAGTGTCAGTTTGATTAAGGGAGCCCACCTCGCTTTTTTTCTCTTTCTCTCCTTCTCTCTTTGGCTTGTATCCATT
>CM064485.1:2221710-2431710 GCA_032716605.1 Paralithodes platypus | reverse complement strand
TAACACCTTTCGTCCCATTTCGTTGTCAATTTTAAGACTTTTCGTGCTATTTAGGTGTCGATTATTTCCTGGCGAGCGATAGCGAGCCTGCAATTTTAAGAGGAACCGGCCTTCGGCCGGTACATTTTTCGGTAGAAAAATGTACATATTTATCTTGAAGGGGGGTCTAGGGGGTGTTTTTCTAAGCTTGATGGAGGTCTAGGGAGGAAACTAAAAAATATCTGAATAAATGAATTAATAGACCAAACAAACAGCCACTGTCTCTCCTTAATTTTCAAGTGAGAGCCCACTTAGGTCTTCTCAGTAGAGATTTACCTGAACTAATAACTTTGTAGTGGTAAGATTATAATATGCATGATTATCGTGTATATATATATATATATATATATATATATATACAGTATATAGTGTGTGTGTGTGTGTGTGTGTGTGTGTACGCGTTTCTAGGCGTGTGTGTATGGCCACACAAATACAGGTACGTACATATATAGTTATGTCTATAATATATACTAAGAGAGAGAGAGAGAGAGAGAGAGAGGCGCAAGACATTATATTATTAAACAAACAGTAATCCAGCTAATCCACACTGTTTCACTGTCGCTCGTATTTGTGCACAGTGCGATAAATATAGCTTAGTTTTCGAAAGCTTTAATTAAAAATAGCATTATATCCCGATTTACATTGTCCTATCCAGTAATCGTAGTAGTTGTATAATAATAATAATAATAATACTTTTATTATTGTAATCTTTAACAGTATATTGTAGTCACCTAAAATAGTGAAAGAATACATCTGCACTTTAAGATAAAGAGCAAGGATGAGGAAAATCTCTTCCCCCCCCCCTCTCTCTCTCTCTCTCTCTCTCTCTCTCTCTCTCTCTCTCTCTCTCTCTCTCTCTCTCTCTCTCTCTCTCTCTCTCTCTCTCTCTCTCTCTCTCAGTCCTGGCACCTTACACAAAGCTTATGTAACCTTGTTTGTTATTACATTTTTTCTTAGAACAGAGGTAAAAAAAGGGTTAGATTAATGTGTGGAGCGTGCAAGGATAAGTAGAAGGTATACAGCGTTTTTCTCTGTAGTAGAAATAGCAGCAGAAGCAGCAGTAGTAGTAGTAGTAGTAGTAGTAGTAGTAGTAGTAGTAGTAGTAGTAGTAGTAGTAGTTGAGTAGTTGAGGCTGCACACAAGAGGAATGAACAAGAGAAGGTCAGGGCATATGGGGAAAGGATCTTAAATATCGAACATGGCAGCTTTACCCCACTAGTCTTCACCACATCTGGAGGGATGGGACCTAGGGCCCAGTGTTTCTATTCAAGGCTTGCAGAGATCATCGTAGAGAAGAAGAAACAGCCCAGGAGCCACGTTGTAGCCTGGATGAGATGCCGTCTATCTTTCTCGTTGCTCAGATCAGCACTACTATGCCTGCGGGGAACAAGACTGTCTGCACCACAACCAGCGACGGTGGCAGAAGTGGACTACGAGGCAGCAGTGGCAGAGGGTCGCATAGGAAGGAGACTGGATTGAAGTTGCATGGTGTTGAATAGTAATATCTGATGCTTGTAAAATAAAATGTATGAACAATATTAAATAAAAAAAAAAAAAAAAAAAAAAAGTAGTAGTAGTAGTAGTAGTAGTAGTAGTAATGGCTTGATGAAAAGAACAAAAATGAAAAGAAAAATATTGTATCCAGTATATATTTTTCTTTCGCAGAACAACAGAGTACACGGTATTTTAAATCTCAGGCTTGAAAATGGTATAAAATAGGTATATAAAATAACTGGGTATACTGATGACGATATACGTGTCTATCCTTATATTAGATGGGTCAAATAAAAACACTATACCTATATAAGGGTATATTATATTAGGCACTTTAACTACCCTTTTCATTCCTATAATTAGTTCCAATTAAAGGCAAATTAACCATAGGGATATTAGTAATGGAATACCTTTTTAGAATAAGTTGCATCAAATCGTCTTTAGTTAGGTTTATTTATTTATTGTTTATTATTATTATTATTATATATATATTTTTTTTTTTGGGGGGGGGGGGAAATTGCACTTGGTTTGGCTTCTTTGAACTAGATAATTCTATTTGTATTTACTAGGTAAGGCAGCCGCCCAGAATCTGGGTGTGCTCAACCGCCTCAAGGGGTTCTTTACCCCTGCGCAGCTTCTTGCTCTGTACAGGGGCACAGTGCGTCCTTGTATTGAGTATTGTTCGCATGTGTGGGGAGGATCCTCTCACACCGCACTCCTAGATAAAGTAGAAAGGAAAGCCTTTCGTATCATTAACTCCCGTCCCCTCACCGACTGTCTGCAATCTCTCTCTCTTCGCCGCAATGTTGCATCTCTCTTGCTATTCTATCGCTACTACAATAATCAGTGTTCCTCAGAGCTTTCCCAGTCAGTATATACCACCTCCTCTACGTAGGGTACGTAGTACCCGCCTTGCAACACAATCCCACCCATACTCTGTGCAACTCTCCAACCCAAGAGTGAAACGTTATTCTCAGACTTTCTTCTATTCAACTGCTGAGCTCTGGAACTCTCTCCCAGAATCAGTTTTTCCCTCTTCCTATGACTTAAATTGCTTCAAACTCAGTGTGTCCAGGTATTTTAGCTCGAACGTCCCTTGATTTCGGCCCTGTCACTCTTTGAAATCTGGGGGAGGCACTCGCTGCAGGCAGTTATGCCTTTTGTCTCCCTCATTCACATAGAATTGTTTTTTTAATGTACAAGAGCCTCAAAATGTTAAGAAAAAAAAAACTTGCTCATCGAAAATTGCCGGAAAATGCGCTCGTGTGACACCACCTATAAACATGCTTGCCTTTTCTGTGAGCGTCGCAACTTGTTTACTATGCCAAATTTATGCTTATATTTTTTTAAGTTAACAGGATTGGCGAAAACTTTATGGAGATTTGCATATAAATTGGCGGACTAACAGTGAGGTGAGAGCCGAGTGGTGATGAACGAAGTAAGATCTGCTGTGTAAAAAGGTATATTAAGGGGCGTAACTGGCTTCCTTTCTCTTTCTCTCTCTTTCTCTGGCTTGTATCCATTCGGCCCCATTCAGTCAATCCAGCCATCCAGGTGTCGATTTCTTCCTGGCGAGCGATAGCGAGCCAGCATTGTATGGAGAGATCCAGCTTTGCCGGAGACATTTTTCTGTCGAAAAATGTACAAATTTAGCTTGCTGTAAAAAAAAAAAAATATATATATATATATACTGTATATGCTGGCTCGCTACCGCTTGCCAAGAAAGTATTGACATCTGGATGGCGGTAAACGTTTTAAAACAGTAGGCTGAATGGGGCCGAATGGATACAAGCCAAAGAGAGAGGGAGGGAAAGAGAGAAAAAAAAAAAAGCGAGGTGGCCTCCCTTAATATTGATTTATCTGGATGGCATGTAAGAACCGTGCTCTATATACATACCCTGTGCCAGGAATCGGGAACCCTGACCTCTGTAACTCCAAAAGGGCTGAAGCAAATGGGCTGTCTTCTTCTTCTTCTTCTTCTATTGAGCTTGCCCGCCGACCGTGCAGATCCACAGGGCTGAGCTTTGTATCGGTACTGGCTCAGAATTGTACGTCTCCACACCTATTATACCCTGATGGCTGCTGACCCCTTCCATAAATGGCATACTTAGTTTACTGTAGTCGTTTGTGAATTGTAGAGGTTTTAAGGGGAGGCAGTGGGTTTGGGGGGGGGGGACCTCCTTCTCCCTCATGTTTTTGGGGACCTCCTTCTCCCTCATTGTTTAGCCCCATTAGTTATGAGATCTTAAAACAATTTGGCATTTTTCAGACCTTTTGTCCTATTTCTTTGCCAATATTAAGACCTTTCATGCCATTTAGGTGTCATTTTATTTCCTGGCGAGCGATAGCGAGCCTGTATTTTAAGGAGGCCTTCGGCCGGGACATTTTTCTACCGAAAAAATGTACAAATTTGTATCGAAGGGGAGTCTTGGGGTGGATTTTTAAGTTTGATAGAGGTTTAGAAAGCAAACTAAGCCCCATCCTTAAACCATTGAGCCGAACCAGTAAATTATGCTGCACAATACCGTCTGGGCTACCTTAATGTTCAAGAGTTTTGGGCTACCTATTTTGAACAGGGTATAGTGACAGTATGCTATAGTTTATTCGCTGCAAGTAGGCGAGAAATCATGAACTCTATCCTCTGTAACTCAAAAAGGGCTAGAGCAAATTGGTTGTAAATGTCCACATCTATTCCAAGACTAACTCTTCCCAAATGTTAGATATATTAGCTCGATTACTCTAGTTGTTTTTCAGTTACAGAGGTAATTAGAGGTCATTGATTTTTCGCCTACTTACAACGAATAGGCTATAGCCTGTTATGGTGATGGTGGCTGCCTGGTGTGGTGAAGCAAGATACGTAAGATTACCCCACACACTGCGGTTCACCACACACACCACACTCTCACCACACTCACTATCACCTTACACCACCACCACCACCACACCGGCAACGTGATGAGCGCTGGTGGAGTCGAGCTGGTTCACACGAGCGCTTTTTCCAGCAATTTTTGATGAGCCAGTATTTTCTCGCACTATTTTGAGGCTCTTTCGCATTGGAATCTGAAACTAGATCGAAAGCAGATAATGTTGGGTAGTCTAATTCTTACGGAACTTATATTTTGAAGGTGCCAGACTGTAATTGCCCGTAAAATTTGACGGATAATCGCTCATGTGACACTGGCTTCATACCAGCACTTTAACTAATGGAGGTTTCGTAGTCTTAGTATCCGAGTCAAAAATGTATTGTAGTAAAAATGATACATGTACAGTTGTCCACCTAAGTTATTTTCCTTGTTGTGATAATATGTACAGTATGAAGTAAAATTAGTAAGAATGAAAGGCAGGTGTGGTTTCTTTTAATTGTCAGTTGACTAATCAGGTGAGTTAACTGCAGAAGAAACTACACTCGTAATGCAACCATGTGCATTATTTGTCCATGTATAAGATCACAGAAAGTAACATAACTTATGTGGGTAAGTGAAAACTGTGGTGGAGTGGTTTTGCTACTGGACTGGTAATATTAATGTTCCGGGTTCAAATCCCAATGTGTCACTGGGAAGGTATTATTGGCATGGAGTCTATGCTGTACTTGGTTTCAGTATATTACCACAAACCTCACCGACACACCATTAACAGTAACTGCGCTCTTTCCAATATATTAGCACTGCATGACCATTCCCGTATTCAAAACGTATTATGGGGTCTGTACTTGATCTTGTCCTGACTGTCTGTGGTTCGAATCCCGGCTGAGAGTAAAAATATTTATTCATGTTGCTCACGTGTATTTGTGGGATCTGCTTAGTTGTAATGTAACCCTCGCGTTTGGCTGGTGGAGAAATATATTAAATCAATTCAACCCGAGTTGCGAGGGATTAGTTGTAAAAATCCCTTGTATGGTACTCTGGAGTACGGGTCCTAGACTCGGTATGGAATGGAATACTTTCTCCAAATTATAATTTTTCCATCTTCTTAGTATTAATAGAAAATGGTTAACTGTTCTTTATCGCGCCGTGGTGTAGTTGATTTAAGCACGGACTCTCATCCTGAACTTTCGAATCCCAGCTGAGATAAAAACACACATATATATATATATATATATATATATTTATATACAGTATATATAATATATATACTGTTCTGTATATACTGTATATATATTATAAAGATAGTCAGTCATATTTTAATTTCATAAAAAGATACAAGGTATGCTTTTTACATATTTGTTAAAAAATATTAATAATACATACACATATACTGTACACTGTGTACAGTATATACATTCACACACATTTTATCAATAACATGTTCTTAAAATAAGAACAACAGATAGATAGATACATCGACAAACAGATACATAGACCTATCGATAGACAGATAGGCCTACCGACAGATAAATAGAACCATCCATCGACAGACTCAGACTCAATTCTTTATTTCATAAAAGGCTACACAATTAACTGTTTACATAATACAATAGAGATAACAGTAACCTCATACATTACCGCATTCTAGGTTCATGGTTTTGTACAAACATAATTCTTAACGATAGCATTTATATCATTAGTTTTCAAATCTGATACGTAGATAGATAGACAGACAGATAGATAGATAGATAGATAGATAGATATAGATAGACATAGATATACTGTGCATCCCTTGTATAGTATGTGTACTCTGAAAAATGGATCTTACGATTTGGTATAGATTGGAATGGCGTTTTGTTATTTTGTTTAATTATTATTGAGCGTTTTGATTGCTGCCGATATTTTCCAGCAATGTATGTTCAGGTTGCCCCCTAGACTAAAATTAATACCTCCCCAAGCCACCAAGGAATGATAGTAAAATTTTCGGTAGAAAAATATCCATTCCTAAAGCCAGTTTCTCATATATTGCAAGGTCGCCGAGGAAAACAAATAGCCTGAAATACGTGAAATGTTTTATGAGTACCAAACTAATTGAACGAAACTGCTTAAAATCTCCAAATTAATGTAGTGAAGCAAGGAGGCTCCTAAACGACCCTCCCCGTGCCAGGTAGGATTAAGTTTGTTATGAGTATGCAATATTGCGAGGCTTATACCAGGCTCAAAATATTTTTAATGCCAAGGATAAAAAAACATCAGATAACAGACTTCATTCCAGCCGTTTGCTATATTGTGTATGTTTCTTATTATTTCAATATTAATATTGTTAGTATTATTAGTATTAGTATTAGTATTAGTATTAGTATTTTTATTATTATTATTATTATTATTATTATTATTAGGCCCTATTTTGTTTTTCCTTTCTAATATTGTTATTATTGTTGTTGTTGTTTTAGTTGTTGTTGTTGTTGTTGTTGTTGTTGTTGTTGTTGTTGTTATTATTGATACAATGTTTCTTGGGGCCATTTGTTTTCTCATTCACGTATATTCTGGCTTGTTCCTATAACACAAATTTCAATGTCCCGTATATTGATTTTATTGTCATTATTAATAAAATGAGAAGAGAGAGAGAGAGAGAGAGAGAGAGAGAGAGAGAGAGAGAGAGAGAGATAGAGAGAGAGAGATAGGTAGATACATATAATGATAGACAGATAAATAGATAAAAAAATTGATACAGAGAGAGAGAGAGAGAGAGAGCGAGAGAGAGATAAATAAGAGAGAGTGAGAGTGAGTGAAAGAGTAAACGAGAGAGAAAAATAGATAGATAGATAGATAAAGAGAGAGAGAGTGTGAGAGTGAGAGAGAGTGAGTGAAAGAGTAAGAGTGAGAGAGAGAGAGAGAGAGAGAGAGAGAGAGAGAGAGAGAGAGAGAGAGAGAGAGAGAGAGAGAGAGAGAGAGAGAGAGAGAGAGAAAGAGCTGCAGGCGTCTTGGTGCTTTTATGTTGTTCATCCATCTTATATTTTGGCTTCATGTCTTTTCAGTGCGACAAGTAAAAAGAGCCCCCCCCCTCCTCTCTCTCTCTCTCTCTCTCTCTCTCTCTCTCTCTCTCTCTCTCTCTCTCTCTCTCTCTCTCTCTCTCTCTCTCTCTCACTGTACCGAAAAATGTACAAATTTAGCTTGACGGGGGTCTGGGAGATTTTTTTTGTTTATAGCTTGAAGGGGGTTTGGGGAGGCTTGTTTAAGAGTAGCAGACAAACTCCAAGTAAATTGCTAGAAATGGCTAAAGCAATCAAAACCCAAAATAATAACAAAACAAAATTATTCAAACTCCCTAAGCTCCGATTGGGGTTATTCTTAAGGGGAGGTATGTCGTTTTTCTCATTGTTAGTCCCATTAGTTTTGAAATATCAAGACGTTCGCCCCATTAGTTTGTCTATTTTCAGATTTTTCGCCCCATTTCTCTGTCCATATTTAGACCTTTCGTACCATTTCGGTGTCATTTTTGTTTCCCTTTTAAAATACCGGACTTCGGCCGAGACATTTATCTACCGAAAAATGTACAAATTTATCTCTAAGGGGGATCTTAAGGATATTTGTTTAATGCTTGATGGAGGTCTAGAGAGGAAACTTAAAAAAGAAAAAAAAATATATACACACACACACACACACACACACACACACACACACACACACACACACTGTATAAGCATGATGACTTATATTACGGCTCACAATGGAGTATTTTTTTCAGCTTAGAATTAATCTGTACATATTTTACACCTATAATTAATAAGTTCCCACCATGTCATTCCTATTTATTTTTCCATTTTCCTAGTGATTTTCCTGGATCGCCCTCTTGGCCTTTGTAAAATGTGTTAAGATGTGGTGCCTTAGAAATGGTGCAGGGTCCCGAGCAGGCCAATAAAACCTGGTGAGCCGAAAAACAGGGAGGAGGGGGGGGGGGGGCAGGAGGAGATAGGGGGGGGGGGGAGTTAGGAGGAGGGGGAGACAATGGGGCAGGGGGCGGAGACAGACGGGAGAGGTTTTAAAGTTGGTGCTGGCAGGGGGGGAGGGGGGGGGGCAGGGGGAGACAGTGGGGGGCAGGGGCGGTGGGAAACAGGGGGGACACAGGAGGAGTGGAGGTTAAGGGGGTAGTGGTAATTTTTTGGTCTATTTACTTATTTAGTCATGTATTCTTTTAGTTTCCCCGCTACCCCTCCAACAAGCTTAAATGAACACCCTCTAGACCCCTCTTCAAGATAAATGTTAACATTTTTCGATATAAAAATGTCCAGGCCGAAGGCCGATTTCTCTTAATAATAATGGCTCGCTATCGCTCGCCAGGAAAGATCGACACCTAAATAACACGAAATTAAATTGAAATAGAAATTTAAATGTTTATTTAGCCAAGAAGTAGTACACAATATAATACATTTGTAGAATAAAATATGAGGCTGTGCCCTTTGACAGAAAATATGAGGCTGTGCCCTTTGACAGAAAATATGAGGCTGTGCCCTTTGACAGAAAATACTCTCTTAAAAAGACACCTCAGTATCAGTCTCACACTAATGTGCTCTGACAAAAAAAATTGTGAATATATATAAAATATAATGGAACCTTTCTTCATAATATTATTCTCCACATACATATAATTTAACAATATACACGTACATAAACACACATAGTAGTCCTACACCCTTACACAACCATGCATGCTAAACACATACACACATTTACTCAAATTCAATTTAGTATGCCTGTATATCAATCAAACTAACACATTAATTTATAGACAAAAATATAGTCCTCACTGATATTCACTTAAAATAAAGTACTGATACTTTAGTGGAGTTTGTAGTTATATAAACAATGTATTTCCTACGTGCGAGTAACTCACTTCATATTAAGGGAAGACGGACCGGTTTTTTTTTTTCTAATAATGTATTTATTCCTTTATTTCTTAGTTGTTTCGCTTGACCTCCATCAAGCTTAGAAAAAAAAAACCTAGGGGCCTAGACCCTCCTTCAAGCTAAATTTGTACATTTTTCGGTAGAAAAATTTTCAGTCCGAAGGCCGGTTTCTCCTAAGATTTCAGGCTCGCTATCGCTCGCCAGGAAATAATCGTCACCTAAATGGCACGAAAGGTCTTAAAATTGACAACGAAATGGGGCGAAAGGTGTTAAAATCGCCAAACCCCCAGGAAAACTTTTGCACTTGGCGGGTGACTTTCGATGTTAGAGTTTTCAAGGGTATATCTGGATTCGTCACGTCGTTGCGATTCCATTGGTATATGGATGTTTTTATTTTGACCATTTTTTAGGCCCAATAGGCCTATTTTGAAGTTTAAAAACTCCATAGACGAGTTATCTATGTATGGATTTTGTTCAAATTTTAACCATAAGTTCACTTTGACACGCTGAATCGAATGGTGCAAACATAATTGAAATCGGACAATTAGTTTAGGATTTCGCATTTGATTTGGCTTCCCAGAAGGGCCCAAATGACCAGTTTTTGGACATTAAAAGTCCTCTGTAGCCCAAACTATAAGTCCTAGGGAAATCTTCTTGGTGCCATTCGATTTTTCTCGACGAGCAGCTTCTATACATGGTCGTAGATTGCATTTTCGACCAGCCATTCGGCCAGAATCGAAAATATGTTGGTCCAAAATCCCAGGAAAATGTTTGCACTTGACGGGCGACTTTCGAATTTCGAGTTTTCATGGGTATATATGGATTCGTCTCGTCATTACGATTCCAACGGTATATGGATTTTTAAATTTTGACAATTTTTTAGGCCCAATAGGCCTTTTTTAAAGTTTAAAAACCACTGTCCCCTACATGGTGGCTGTCTAATTCAGAGAAGAAGCTGTTGGAGTGGCTTTGTTGTGTGTGTTATTAGTTAGAGAAGGATATATAATTAAAACTCAATCCTGTGTCTTCCTTCCACCCAAATTACCCACTTGTTATAAGGGAGCAGCCACGTAAGCGATAATATGGCATGTTCAAATAGTATAGTTAGCCATACAATAATGAAGACGGGCTCGTTTTCTTTTAATAATCATTACAGAAAACTATAGTAATGAATGGGTAACTATTATATTTTATTAGAAAACGAGGTCCGTTGTTATCTATGTATGGATATTGTTCAAGTTTATACCATAAATACACTTTGACACGCTGAATCGAATGGTGCAAACAGAATTTAAATCGGATCATTAGTTTAGGATTTATAATTTGACTCGGCCTCCCAAAACAGCCCAAATGACCCGTTTTTGGTCTTTAAAAGTCCTCTGTAGCCCAACCTATAAGTCCTAGGGAATTCTACCGGGTGCCATTCGATTTCTCTCGACCGACAGCTTCCATACATGGTCGTAGATTTCATTTTCGACAAGCCAGACGACCCAGAATCGAAAATATTTGTTTCCAAATCCCCAGGAAAACTTTTGCACTTGGCGGGTGACTTTCGATTTTCGAGTTTTCAAGGGTATAGGCCTATCTGAATTCGTCACGTCGTTGCGATTCCATTGGTATATGGATGTTTTTATTTTGACCATTTTTTAGGCCCAATAGGCCTATTTTGAAGTTTAAAAACTCCATAGACGAGTTATCTATGTATGGATTTTGTTCAAATTTTAACCATAAGTTCACTTTGACACGCTGAATCGAATGGCGGAAATAAAATTGAAATCGGATTATTAGTTTAGGATTTTTAATTTGACTTGGCCTCCCAGAAGGGAGGCCAAGTGGGCTCTTTTTACTTGTCGCACTGAAAAGACATGAAGCCGAAATATAAGATGGATGAACAACATAAAAGCACCAAGACGCCTGCAGCTCTTTCTCTCTCTCTCTCTCTATCTCTCACTCTTTCACTCACTCTCTCACTCTCTCTACAAACTCTCAAAATCCGAGCCAGCTTTGGCCAAAACTTGGCTCAGGTTTTCGAAATATTGGGTTTTAGGCCTTAGAAATAGCTTAAAACCCGAGCCAAGTTTTGCTAAAATACGTTTTAATCGCCATTTTACGCATTTAACCCCTCATTTTCCCTGTACTTCATAGCCCTCCCTCTTTATCTATCTATCTATCTATTTTTCTCTCTCGTTTACTCTCACTCACTCTCACTCTCTCTTATTTATCTCTCTCTCTCTCTCTCTGTATCCATTTTTTTTATCTATCTATCTGTCTATCATTATATGTATCTACCTATCTATCTCTCTCTCTCTCTTCTCATTTTATTAATAATGACAATAAAATCAATATACGGGACATTGAAATTTGTGTTATAGGAACAAGCCAGAATATACGTGAATGAGAAAACAAATGGCCCCAAGAAACATTGTATCAATAATGTAACATGTGGTAATGTGGTAATGTTAATGCCTAGGGGGGAGAGAAAATTAAATTGGTAAATTTCTATAATTGCACCTATACGCAATTATAGAATAATACCATTAAATTGACAAAATAAGAAAAGTAGCACTTATCCGTACATCAGTAAGGTCCCCGGAGTAAGGTAAGAGCAAAAACAAAATAATTCCACGAGACAGGAATCCCGTAATCGAGGAGTAGGCCTAGGCTAGTTGTTCTGCAGAATAGCCCAGTATTGTTTAATGCCGAGGACTGTCGCATTTTAGTATTTTCAACATTAGCCTAACCTAACCTAACTTAACCGAAAACTAACCGACGGTCTAAACCCAGCTCACGTTCCCTGTTTATGGGTACACGACGGTCTAAACCCAGCTCATGTTCCCTGTTTAGTTTTCGGTTAGGTTAGGTTAAGCTAGGCTAATTTTCAAAATACTAAAATGCGACGGTCCCGGGTCCTCGGTATTAAACAACACTGTATATCAAAGAAAAAAAAACAAAAAACTAGAATTAGCCTAGCCTAACTAGTAAAAAGGCTGTCCGGGGTCTCTTAAATGTTTACCGATATCTCTATTGGTCTAACTGGTAAGGTGTCTGCCTCGTACCCATCTGGTGTCTGGTGTCAATGTATCTCTCTCGTTGCAGTACATAAATGGGTAACACCACTCTCGATGGGCCATCCCTGATTCCCTATCATCTTTCAAAGTTATTTTTGGATGACTGATAATAGTGAAGATATCTTACGGTAGTTTTAGAGCATTGGAAAATTAATTGTATCCTCTATCTTCATACTATATCGCATGCTTGTTTAAGTAACCGATGCTCTTTTGTTTGAACACGATACCAACAGTTGTTTTTCACCCCAAACTTCAGGCACTTATACTCGCCCCTTGTCACAGAAATAGAGGATTTTTCGCGAGCATGGACTGGAAGGAGGGCCAGGGGTCAATGCCAGGTCAAGGGTCAGGTCAGGAAGTAGGGGCAGGGGGAATAGAAACCCCTGCTAGTGCTATACCAGCCAGTTTAGAGGCGTTATATGCAAAATGTCGGAGCATCTACCCGGACCAACTCAACCCCCTCCAAGTCACTGCTCTTGTCAAGTACTGGTAATTGATATTAATCCTTTCCCGTACTAACTGGTTGCAGTTGAGGCTTCACTTATTATGACGGGGTTTAGTGCTCAACTGTAATTTAATGGTCTGTGTGTCACAGTGTGACAGTGTGTGTCCTAAGCTTAGGAATATCCTAGCCTATTTCGGAAAAATGTTATTTTAATACCACGAATTTTCAGAGTGTTTTTTATAAAAGAAATTGTTCATTTGCATCAATATATAGCGTTTGTAATTAATTAGAAATATCGGGAAAACCTATTTTCCCCATTAGGCCTATTGATCGATGTTGAGACACGCCCCCGATAGTGATTTGAAAATACATTAGCCTAACCTAACAACCTTACCTAACCTAACCTAGTATTATGGGTGGGGGCTGCTGCCCCCACACCCCCGCTGATTGAGTACTAATCTCTTGGTAAAAAAAAAAAAAAAAAATTGGCTGTCGATTATACGAAGGTGAAAGAAAAGTCGATGAAGTCTACAGTGTTTACTCTGCAATCTTCAGCGTTGATTGTACATTGATAACGGGAAAGTACCGTATTGACAACCTTGTTACGAAAATTAAATTTTAGGCTAGTAGGCCTACCATACTTTTATATTAGGTTTTTCCGAGGGTTTAACACATTTTCATATGATCTTTAGAGCTATCGATAACTGGAAGTACCGTATTGACAACCTTGTTACGAAAAAGAAATTTTAGTACCATACTTTTTTATTAAGTTTTGCCGAGGGTTAAAATAAATTTTCTTATGATCTTTAGAGCATATAGATTCTATATTTATCTTCAAATATATCAACAAAATTCGTGGTATTAAAATAACATTGAACCCCTATTTCCTATAATTTCATGCCTCATGGTAGTCTAGGCCTAGCCTTGGCTAGGCTAAATTGGTAAAACTGTTGGGTAAGGATGTAGGGTAAAAATTGAAGAGACCCCGGACAGCCTTTTTACTAGTTAGGATAGCCTAGGCCTAATTCTATTTTTTTTTTTATTTTTCTTTGATATAGCCTAGGCTAGGCCTACAGTGTTGTTTAATACCGAGGACCGTCGCATTTTAGTATTTTCAACATTAGCCTAACCTAACCTAACTTAACCTAACCTAACCAAAAACTAACCGACGGTCTAAACCCAGCTCACGTTCCCTGTTTATGGGTGCGCGACGGTCTAAACCCAGCTCACGTTCCCTGTTTATGGGTACGCAACGGTCTAAACCCAGCTCACGTTCCCTGTTTAGCCTAGTTTTCGGTTAGGTTAGGCTAGGCTAGGCTAGCCTAATCTAATGTTGAAAATACTAAAATGCGACGCAGCGACGGTCCTCAGTATTAAACAACAATGTAGGCTAGGCCTAGCCTATATCAAATAAAAATAAAAAATAAACTAGAATTAGCCTAACTAGTAAAAAGGCTGTCCAGTGTGTCCGGGGGTCTCTTCAATTTTTACCGGATGTAGTATTCGGGAATCGGGCATACCACCTGCCTTGTTTACACTCGCAAGCCCATGTTCCCACCTGCCTTGTTTACACTCGCAAGCCCATGTTCCCATCTATTTTGACTGCCATTGGTTAGAAAAATAAGTTTACTTTGTATCATCATTAATATTGCCAACAGGGGCCAGATCACTTAAAAACACAGTCAAAATCGATGGGAACATAACCGCAAGCAAAGGATCTATCACCTATGTAGCCTAAACAATAACATGACCGTCACCGTACGCCCGGATACTAGGCCTACATCGTAACATCCTTTCCAATTGCCAAACTGGTGTTTGGCAGCTTCGCTGGGCCTAGGCCTATTACTCCAATTACGTTACTTATTACAGAGACTAACAATATTTGATGGCTATTAGGCCTAGCTTAGGCCTATAGAAAAAAGATGTTGCAAAGATCATCATCATAGCCTATTAAAATTGGTTTCAACCATCGGAAAGGCATTTTATGTGCACTAGCCTATACTATAGCCTACTGTATAAGCTAAAGCACTAAAAAACAAAAAAAATCCCATTAGGCCTACTCTAAATATGTAAACTTGGCCAATAACAGCTTTGGTATTACTACGCCTAGATAGGTACGGTAAGATGGTACCGTGAAATTACCTAGCTTCAGACGGGGGGCTATACTAGGCGGACATTTCTGGATAAAAGTATGTAAGCTACAGTTATGGACATACAGTACTTGTTTTTCCATAACATCATGTATTTATCCCATAACTGTGGTTCATTGTACAGGTATATTTTTCTAGAGTGTCCGAAGTTATCTCCCCGTCCGAAGTTACGTCATGTTACCGGTACTGTATATAGGCTACCCGGTGGGCCGGTATACCGGTAGGCCTAGTTGCTGTTTGATTGTGCACTTTTTTTTTGTGATTTTTTCTAAATTTGTCTTTAGCCTACTGTACTACAGTCCACATAGAGCTTATTAAAGTTATTCCTGAACAATGGAGAGAATGAAAGGGAAAATTTAAAATAATATACAGTATGTAGAATAATTAAGGTCAATTGTCGTAATTGACCATTTTCTGTTTCCTTTCCCCATGACTCCTATTCACCATCACCTAACCTAATGCTTTTCTTTTCATACAGGCTTGGTGGACCAGACCCTCTGGACTACATCAGTATGTATGCCAACCCTGGCAACCCCAAGCTGGACATTCCCCCTCACTGGCACTATGTCAGGTACAATGAAGAAGGAACACCATTTTATTTTGTTTAAACAAGATATTGATTTACAGTACAGTACATACATAGGTCTATCTTAAGTAAAATTTAATATGATTCTAGTAAGCGTAGGGTATGTTTATGTTTACGTGTGTGCCGTAAAGTATAATATATACCGGTACAGTTTTAGTTTTAAGTTTTTACTTTTAAATTGTATTTGCTTTTGTGTACCAATATTTTAATGTTTTATTACAGTATATGTTAGCTAAACATCTTTATGAATCCATTTATAACTACTGTATATATAATTTTTGTTTACAGATATATACTCGGTATAGTGATATTGCTTTGATGCATTTGAAATAATTTCCTTCATTCACAGTTTTCAGGCCTTATGGCTAATTAACCCTCTCACGTTCTTGACGCAATTTTGAGCCTATTAGGGATACTTTAAAGCCTTTGTTACCATCAGGGGTATTTAGAAACCTTTAGTTTAGTTAGTTTAACCTCTGCAGTTGTCTTTGAGTTAGCTGTGGGCAGAAAACTAATTTTGGAGAGGTAATTATAAGAGTGAGAGAACTCTTTCTTATTGCTAATCTGGCAACCTCTGCGTCTTATGGTCGTGAGAGGGTTAAGCTATACCGTACACATGAAATAATTTGGACAAGTTTTCTGGCAGGACGACTACTGGATAGGCTACTGTATTGGTTTAATAATAAAGTTTGTATGTGTTATTAGCCAACAGTTTATATGAGTGCAGCACTAAAAATTGAAGTTTAGTAAACTTGTAGTTACTGTATACTGTACAGTGTATGTAGCTTAGATATTGAAGTAATTTACTTGTACGGAATATGCCTGCAGCTTGTATATTTTAAATATATATTAATTTGTTGGTGTATACCCGGTACATGTTATGTATATTAAAACTAGGGTATGTTTGCATAATGTACACTCGACCAAAAAACAATCTTTACACTAACGCTCTAAACATTCTAGATTATTTACTGCTCACCAGTGTAAAGATTGTTTTTTGGTCGAGTGTACTATGCTCTACTTATCAAGAGTTAACCCTCTTTCTGATATAGCTTAATTTTATATGTACATGATATTGTAGGCCTATTTCTTTTACCTAACTTGGATATTTTGTTTTGTTATTACAAGTATGGTAGTCCTATAGCAGTTGTATATCTACCCTTGAATCCTATTCAAATAATTTAGATTCCTGCAGTCATTGCAGAGGGCTGTTCTCGTTTAGCATTCTTTTGCTACAATCCCTCCTGATCTTGTTGCCTTAAAGCAACCCTATGCCGGTTCCCCAATAAATCAAGCTGATGTGAACTAATCCTCAAATTGACTTAACAGCTTTGGGTGCTCTGACCTGCACGGTGACGGTCGGGTCCACGAGAACACGGGTCCCGGGAGCCCCAGCGGGTTCGGCTTTGAGCTGACCATGAGGCTGAAGCGTGAGGACGGGGAGAAGAGCCCTCCTACCTGGCCCGCTGCCATCATGCAGGCACTCGCTAAATATGTCTTTCAGTCAGGTACAGTCCATAGAGTTAAAATAAATATTTTATTGATATACTGTATACCCTACTGGTAGTATAGGCTAAATACGTAATGAGATGAGAATGGTGAGATGGATGTGTGGGGCCAGGCTGCAGGATAGAATAACAAATGTTGAGCTGAGGAGACGTTTAGGTATAAAGAGTATTGGCGAGGTGATGCGTATAAGTAGACTGGGATGGTATGGATATGTGGAGAGCATGGATGAACAAAATTGGGTGGAAAAATGCAGGTCTGATTGTGGAGGGAGCTGCACCAAGGGGTGGACCGAGGAAGACCTGGGAGCGGACTATACTTGCCGATCTCAAATCCAAAAACTTGACAAGTGAAGCAGCCCTTAACAGGGTTGCCTGGAACGCCGCCATTAGGACAAGAGACTGAAACTGCACGTATGTGTCAAGCACTCAGTCTTAAAATGTTATGTATGTATGTATGTACAGTAATATGGAATGTGTTTTGTCCCGCTATTGACCCTTGTGGCTTTTGTTATATATATTGCTGTCTGTAATTTCTGTGGAATATTTGTATCCATCATATACTTTCTCTAGTAGCTAGTTTTACTGGTGATCAGATAACTCAACCAGTGGATCATTTCAACCAACATCTCTCAACCAGTGCCAGTTTAACCAATCCTGTTAGGTTAAGCTAGTTTAGTACGGTACATTAGGATGGTTCTGTTTTAAAAGGGCCTGGTTGATTTGACATTGATTGAGGTTTACTGGTTGAAATGATCTGGTCGAGTTCTCTAAGTCTGTAGGAACCAGTGTTAGTTACTAACTATGAATTTGTCAGTAGAATGCAATCTTGCATAAATTATTCAAAACCAATTTTCTTTGCACTAACTGCAATCATAATCAGTATGCTGTTCTAGAGTCCTGCTGTAAAGGATTTTCATAGATTCTTTGTAATGTTTAATAAATAATTTAGTTAGCTTTCCCATCATAATTCACACACATCTGGGTGACCAAGATGTGTGTGAATTTTAGAATTTGTTTTTATGTTCTGTTGTCCCTAGTCGGGCTCTGTCTCGAGTCGGCCACCCCCAGCTATGGGGTATGTGCCTGAGTATATTCATACATACATTATGTTTGAGCAATCATAAAATAGTGAGAATATATGGGAGGCTCATTAACCCCTCAGACCCGGTAGGGCTCTTGAGGCACCCATAACAAACACCCCCCGCGCAACCCGGAAGGGTGCTGAGGCTCCGGCAGCTTGAAAGCCTGTAAGCTTAGTGTGCGAGGCGTCCGTCCGACGCATGTAAACAACAGCCGGCTGGACCGACGCCGCGCATCTCCGACCACAAGAAGGAGTGCGTCGCTTGTTCGTGTGTGCCTGTACTGTATGTTATTGTTAAGTAGCAAAAAGTAGTGTAAAGTGTGTTTTCGCCACAAAGTTATCTCCAATGAAATCGTAATCACAACTGAACCAGTTGACTTAGAGAGCTCTACTTAACGCCATTCTACAGGTACGAAACACATCTACGCTTGGGGATGTGTGGGAATCCGGAAGCAGTCAAAATAACAAAGATACGGTAGCCTAGGCGTAGACGTTTTTCGGCCAAAACCCCCGGATTTTTGGGAATATATATGGAATACATAGCCGGGGCTGGAGGGTTAAAAATAATAATATAAAATTAACTGAGCACTACAATTGTTTCAGAGTCGCTGCTGTGTGTGGGCGATCATGTATCTTGGCACTGCCCGCTAGATAACAGTGAATCTCGAGTACAACACATGTTGATGGCAGAGGACCCCCAACTGGGGGGTGTGACAACCCCCAGTGGCCCCGTGCAATTTGTACAGATCGTTGGAGTCACTACCGAGGAACTGAGAGCAGCACAGCATTGGAACGGTGTGGGGGTCTTGGAGATTATGAAGAGAATGCCAAGGTAACTAATTTGGAGGAAATCAATATGCAGGAGTAAGGTTTTTAGTTAGCTGTAGAATATTTGATAAAGTACCGGTATACTGTAGTAGCCTTGAAATATTGATGCACTCGTTTCTAGTTTAGCTATGTATGGGTCATTCGTCCTTCTGCAGACTATCTATCTATCTATCTATTGCCTGACGCCGTGATCCCCGAAGGGGTGGCCACGAACGAACCACCCCCATGCACCTCTGTCCCCAGTCAGTCGACGCCCCTCCCCCCAACCAGCACCGCCTTCGTTCATGTAGTTCCTCACTCCATCCTTCCACCTCATATTCGGTCTACCTCTCCCCCTCTGTCCCTCCACCTCGCTCTCGTACACCCTCTTAGTCATTCTCTCGCTTTCCATACGTTCCATATGGCCGAACCATCTCAAGTTGTTCCTTTTCACACTTTCCAGCACATCTACCTCCACACCACACCTCCTTCTTACTTCCTCATTAGTCTGTATCCCTCCATGTAACTCCGCACGCACTCCTTAAGTAATTCATTTCCACTGCTCTCACTCTTGGTCTGAGTCTCTCAACCAACGTCCATGCTTCGCTTCCGTAAGTCAGTGTCGGGATTACCACACTGTCATGCAAGGACTTCTTCACTTCCATACTGACCACCCTATTTCTTGTTACTGCTTTTAGCGTTCCTACAACCCTCTTCCCCTGTTGTACCCTCTCCCGCACCTCTTCATCCATAGTCCCATCTTTACTCAACACACTGCCCAGATACTTAAAAGAGTTGACGATCTCCATAGCCTGACCGTTCAGCTTCACCTCACACTCTGTGACTTCACCCCTTTCGAAGACCATAACCTTGCTCTTCCCCGTATTTACCTTCTGCAGACTCCTGCGTTAATAAGGGAAAACACGGAATTCTGCATTCCGATGGTAGGCTACATTTGGTGTCACGGTATAAACAATACTGTACTTAAATTATTGTTCCATTTGCTGTGTTTGGCATACATTTCAGCTATGTTGAGTTTCTTAAAATTTATTGACTAAAGTAACACAGGTCTTCTAGTGCAGTATTTTTCATTTGAGAGGTGAAATAAAGTTGATGTTGGGTATATGTTGCATGGCTTTTTAAACTGTACAACCATTCCTCAGCGCGGGAGGCTCCTGGTTGGTGACAGACATGCGGCGAGGTGAGAGCATCTATGAACTGGAGCCGTCCGTGGCCGAAGAGGTGGAGAATGGTATAGAAAACGAGGGATCCAATCTCTCCGGCGTCTCCTCCAGGATAGCTTGGTCTGAGACAGAAATGGTCAATATGGTAGGTTTGGCAGGCTTTTTGGAAATTATGTTTTGCTGTTCATCTATTTTTGTTAGAATGCAATCATGCTTTTCTTCACCACCCTCTCTCTCTATTTTACTTATTTTGTTTTTCTATTTTTATATCATTATTGGTATGCATAGTGCCTCCCAGATTTTTAATTATGTAAATGCAAGTCAACTATCATAGTAGGTCCATGTACTTGGCATCTATAGTTGTGGTACTTGATTCTTGAGACAGATTTACCAGAGGGACTTTTCGTGTTAAAGTTGGAGGGGTATTCAAACATTGAGTGTATGTTTTACCATTATGAATATCTATTAGTAGCTAATAATTATATTAGAATGTTTGAACACATTTAGAAACACATGTTGTAAGTCAAGGAATTTTGTGTTCTATTTTCTATTTAGGGAGTTTTGTAATATTTTATTAATATTGTGACAAATGTACTTCTGTGATGCAAAATGTATTATTATCTATTCTGTTCTTTGAATAGCCATGTTTGGGTCATAGTAAGATTGGTACAGGTGGTGGCATCTGAGTGTTATTTTTTCATGTATGTTATGTTTGCCTTTATTTGTATTGGTTTCCATGCATATCAACCATTTTATGCATACATTTGTAATCTACAATCCATTGCATCCATTTTCTTAGGTATTATTGGGAAGGAAAGGGGACTACTGTATGAATATATTTACAATTTTTCTGATTCACAAAGGTCCTTATTCATTAACCTTGGAAATGCTATATTTTTACAATATATTATATGCCATTAGATATTCAAAATTTTATTTTATTAAGCGTTGTTTCCACATAGCGATTTTGATCAGTTCTTTTGCATTTATCTTGTGTCGTCCCAGTTTTAGTTTGTTTATTTTGCAAGTTTTACATATAATTTGTTCAATATATAACCTAATGTTTCCTTAATCCTAGTGTTTATAGCTACAAGCCTTGAGATTATTTTCTATGACACTGATATTACAGATGGCAGGGACTCCACATTTCCCAAGAAATGAAAACGAGGGCGACGGGGAAGGAATGTATCCTCGCATCTCACACGTGGAAAGTGAACAGATCCGTAGCACACTACAGAAGGGACTACTGCAGGGGGCCACCACTACCATACCTTCACACCAGGAGAAACAAACTGGGTGAGTTAGGAAAGAAGTACAGTATGGTCGTTCTTTTAAAGGCTTAGTTACAAACACTTTGTCCAGCTACTTTTTCTAGTAAATTGTTTTGAGTCATTTTATGTTAGTGTCACAAACTAGCTCTTCCCAATCTTTCTGGTAAATTTACCAGAACGTCCCGTACTTCCCAAACTGACTAATTCCTTGAACATGACGATAGTGCATTGTTATACTGTATATGCGATTAGTTTGCTTGGGAACCAGATTAACTTGCGCATGTAGTGATGTACACCCTATGTGGTGGATTGTGTTCTTTTATTTCAAATTTTATTTTATTAAGCGTTATTTCCACATAGCGATTTTGATTAGTTCCTTTGTGTTTATCTTGTGTCGTCCCAGTTTTGGTTTGTTTATTTTGCAAATTTTACATTATAATCTACCCTAAAACATCTTCAACAACTTTACTTCCTTGTGTTTCCCTCCACCATCACTTCTTCCTCTGACAAAGCAAAATCCTTCTCTCACACCTTCACTAAAAACTCGACCTTGTATGATTCTGGTGCTATTCTTCCCTCTCCACCACCTCTCTCTTTCTTATGCCTAATATCTCTTGTAAAGATATACTTCATGCTCTCTCTGTGTTTAAATCTAAGAAGGCATACCGGTACGGACCTTATGGAATTCCTCCTGTTGTACTAAAAAACTGTTCTTCTATGCCGACTCCCTATCTAGGCTAACTTTCCCGTCTCTGTATTTCCGCTAACATCTTCCCTGCTTCCAATTGCTCTTATATCTTACATCTATATTTTTTTGTATCTACTCTTAATTCAACATTTCTTGAGCAATTGCCTTCCCATAATCTACTTTCAGATTGCCAGTATGGTTTCCTTAACGCTCAAAGAGTGGGTGGTGGAGTATATTTCACTGTGCCACCCAGCGGTTTTTTTTTTACCATAAATGGGGTTGTTTCCGTGCTCTTTTTCATGCATAAACAAGACCCAGAGCGTAATACAAGTATGTATCCCTGAAAGGGCGTAAATTGAGCTTTCCAATGACACCCGAACCATCCTTCTACGATCACTGGTTGTCTTGCAACGATCGTGCAACCGAAGGGCAAAATCGCTAAAGTACGGTAATTTCTTTATATAATTACGTATGTAGCGAGGGTGGATGTAAGTGGAGTACATCTCAGTCGGTCCACGGCGGCCGTGGCGAGCGGTCATGAGGTAACCCAGGCTCCTCCCGTCGCTCGTCTCTCTCTCAGAGCCAATATTGCGCCAAAATTGCACACAGACTTAAGTCGGGCCCCGCCACATAGTTAAAAATTTTTGATACGGACTTAAGTCGGGCCCCGATAGACAAGGGTTAAGGGCTGATCTACTGGTGCTCTATCTTATCTTACTAACTCTTGGTCATCTTCATCTCGGGACTCCTATGAGACCTTTCTATCGCGCTAGATATATCCAAAGCATAAATCCCTCTTCTAAACTACCATCCATCAGTTTCCATCCCTCTATCTGTGCCTTATCTCCAATTTTGTTTCAGACTGTTCCATTGCTGCTTTCCACAGCAACCCATAATGTAGTCACTTCAAAACTCACATGATGAGGCCAATGCACACATAACTTCTCATCTATCAACTATTTCCAATTGGGGCAAAGATAACCTTGTTGCTTTCAATGCTTTCAAAACTCATATCTTCCTGTCACAATCTTCCACACGACTATCCCTTACTCTTGAACAACGCACAATTCAACCCTTTATCTTCTCTCGGTATTCTTGGTGGGTTTTTATCTGACTTTCTTGGAAAGACCATATTATCACTCTTGCTAAAACAGTTTTCCAGAAGTTAGGTGTGCTCAACCGTCTCTGTGGTTTCTTTACCTCCGCACAGCTTCTTGCTCTGTACAGGGTACCTTGCTCCCATGTATCGAGTACTGATGTATCGAGTACTGTTTGCATATGTGGGGAGGTTCCACCCATACTGTATGGTACTTCTCAAGGGTAGTCAAAAGCATTTCGTCTGATCAACTCGCCACCTCTTACTAATTCTCTACAATCTCTCTCTACATGCCGCAAAGTTGCATCTCTCTCTTCTGTCGCTATTACAATAATCAGTGTTCTTCAGAGCTTTCTTAGTGTATACTTCCTCCATTACTCTTACTTAGAGTAGGTGGCACCTATCTTTGAACACATTCCCAGATTTCCCACCCCTATGCTGTCAAACTCTAACCCAAGAGTGAACTGATTCTTCCCCTCAACAAATAAACTGTGGAGCTCTCTTCCTCATTCTATCTTTCCCTCATCCTATGACTTAAACTCAAGCCCTGTGTGTCCAGACATTTTGACTCTTGATGTAATCATGAATTTGACTGTCACTTTTTCAATTTGGGGGTAGGGGTATTAATTACAGTCAACTTTGCCTTTTGTCCACTTCTTAAGCATAAAAGTATGTACGGTAAATAAAAATTAAATTAAATAAAACAAAATGCCAGAACGTCCCGGACTTCCCAAACTTGACTACTTCCTTTAACGTGACGATAGTGCGTTGTTATATGTGCGATTAGTTTGCTTGGGAAACAGATTAACTTGCTCATGTAGTAATGTACACCCTATGTGGTGGATTGTGTTCTTTTATTTAATAATTTTCATTTTAGTAAACGTTGTTTCCACATAGCGATTTTGATAATTTAATTTGACTTTATATTGTCCTTGTCCCAATTTTGGTTTGTTTAGTTTGCAAGTTTTACATTTTAAATCATAGATGGTGGGGACTTTATAGTTATTGATCAGTAAAATTAAAATGTAAAACTTGCAAACTAAACAAACCAAAATTGGGACAAGGACAATATAAAGTCAAATTAATTTATCAAAATCGCTATGTGGAAACAAAGGAAAAGTGAGGGCGAAGAGGAAGGGTTGTATCCTCACATCTAACAGCTGCAAAGTGGAACAGATCCAAAGTAAAGCTACAGAAAGATTTACTACAGGGGACTACTATGCCTTGACATCAAGAAGAACAGACTGGATGAACTCTTATTCACACATAATTAATTTTGTCTTACAACAGAATCTCCTTTAGGCTCTGTATGTCCTGGAGTTTTGACATTTTGATTCAAATGTACTATGAATTTGGCTATCTCACTTTCAATTCAAAGGGACACATGTTACAGGTACGGTACTCTTAACGTTTATCCACTTTCATATAAGAAAAAGGAAATACTAGCTCTATAGCTCCAAGAATTATTTTGCATTTCTTAACCTTGTTTAAGTGTGGCAAGAAAAATAAATAAATTTGATTTAGCGTCTAATCTATTTCTTAATCTGGCCATATGTGTATTACATTTCAAAACCTTGCTAAATACACATTTCAATGGCTAAATCTCTCCAAAGGCCTGTTTTATATACAGTATACACTTTTCCTGCAACTTTTATCCACAACTATTAAGATGTGAGACTAAAACTGCCACAGGCCGTAGCTCGATTGGTAGAGCGTTTGCCTGCTAACCGTGAGGTTGACGGTTCGAGCCTCGGGCCAGCCAGTGAGTTATTGGCAGATGTCAGTGCTGTTGGTCAATGGTGCGGTCCAGCAATCTGTGGCAACTATTCACTAAGTCCCTGATTCATCAGGGCACCCACCTTAGCCTTGCTATTCAGCAGGGAGTGTATGGTGGTAAAAACTGCATCATCATCATCATCATTGTGTGGAGCACTCCGTCTTTAAATTTACGTATGTACAGTACAGTACTACTGTATACAGGTACAATATGTATTTATGTACAGTATATGATCTAGTGTTTTTGCTATATAGTATATATATATAATAATTTGTTCACCTATATTAATTTATGTTCAGAAAAGTTACCAGTACCAGTGAGAGAAAAAAATCCATATGTTGCCTAAATAATGTTCTACAGTAGATAAAATGTTGCAGGGAAAAGCGTTCATGTAAATCCACCTTAAAGCTAAGTCAATTCTGAATCTTGCATTTCTAGTGATGGTGATGTAGATGGAACAGCTGTGACCACCGACTCTGCTGAACTGTTTGTTACGCGGCGCCTTGAGACTCTACACCTCACCATCAACCTCGAATCTGGCGCCCTGCTACCTCTGGCTCTTAGGTACGTTGTGTATTTTGTTGCGAGAGAGAGTGAGAGAGAAAGAGAGGGGAGCCTAGAGTCTGTACCTCACAATTAACCTCGAATCTGGCAGACTGTTTCCTCTGTCTCTCAGATCAATATACAAATGCATTTATTTCTAAACTTTTAAAGGCCTTGTTTGTGATAGCATGACAGCCATTTTGTACACTCTCATACAACTTCTATTCAGTTTTATTTGTGAAGTCTTTTTGCAATACATCTTTCTAAGCCTTATTGGCAATCAAGATCATATAGGAGCTACTTGTAAATTTGATAATAGAGAGCAAACAAATTTAATTTCCCGTACGAATATGTTTAGCAGAGGTTGGGCCGTCACTTTAGGCCCTATTTTTAGATATTGACTAAAATGTCATCGCCACTTAGCATTTGTTAAAACAGCGCATTTCACTTTCAGATTTTAACTAAAACACGAATACTAATTTACATTCTAATGTTGGCTATAACACAGATGCTACTCTAATTTATGGGTTCAGTTAACCACAGATGTTATTTGCCAATACTTTAACCCACTGAGCCCCAGCTAGTTTAGAATAAATGTACCACCAGGGACCGGCTGTTTCTGATTTTTTTTTCTTTCCCAGAAACAATAGCGAATGGGTTAGGAATGAAGGAAAAACCACAAAAAACGATCAAAAGGGTCAAAAATTGGTCCTACGGAGCCCCCGAAAGTCGATTTTACAAGAGTAAAAAATTGAAGGCAAATACACCCAAAATACCGTTTTTTGCGCGCTCATGCGCACGCGGTTGGACTTTGAGAGTTTTCAACCATCGGCACGGTTGCGTTGGATACTTACACAGTTCCCATACAAATCTGAGCCCTCTAGGTGCCATAGGACCGGAGTAATTGGGACCGGACCGGCCAGGACGCATGGTTTGCGTCGCTGGGGTTTAGCGTTACATACATTGTGGACGCAAACCCTGTGTCGCTGGGGCTCAGTGGGTTAAGAGGTTTGCAAAAACACAAATGCTACAAGACAGATGCTACAATATTTTGATGTTATCTAAATACAGATAGCCTACCCCATGACAATGTATTTTAGAGGGAAACTAAAGCATGATCTATTTCATTTTTAGAGGTCGGCTAAAACACGGTCGTCACTTCACCTTCAAGAGTGTGGTTGACATGAGTGCTGTGACCCTGGTGCCGCCTGCTGTGGCCGGAGCCTTTGTTGATGCCACATGCCCCTATGCCTCCCGGGGTCCGTGGCTCCAGGTCTTTGTCCCTCACGACTTCCTCATGGTTATGGTCGATGATTTGGTGGATTTAGCAGACCCAGATGAGGTAAAGCAGTGTGTGAGAGGAAGACTTACTAGGTTAATATGTATCTGGGGTTCTTGGTTACCTGTAAGTTCTAGTAAAGTCTAGGATTCGTCCTCCACCGCGGATTAGGGAGACCCAGATATGTGTGTGTATTATTTGGGAAAACCTAAATACAGTACCTGTATTCTATAAAATTAGATGAAGTATTATAGGCTTTGTTTTTCACAGTTGATGGTTATGTTGGTCAACTTGGCAGATGTAGGCAAGCCCAAAGTGAGAATGCCGTGGTAGGTCTCAATTTTGCTGATTTTTTTAAGTGACTAAAACCTTCATATGCTCTTGATTATGTATGTATGTACGCTATATACTTAGACACATACCCCATAGCTGGGGGTGGCCGACTTGAGACAGAGCTCAAACAGAAACAACATTTGAAGTTCATTCAACTAAAAAATGTAAATCAAATAATAGCCGAGATATGTCCAGATGTGAATAATGAAATATAAACGAAGGCACACTATTAGCACTAGATCAGGCCGACGGTGGCACAAATTTCATGTATACTGTACCTGGGTTCCCCGGTAGATTACTAAGTTACAAACAAATGTGGTCCCCAAACCATCAAAAATATCCTACTATTTTTTCAATTGGACCAATCCAGAACTTGCCTTCAGAGTGGTTGGGAGACCTTAAAGGATTACCAAATAGACAAGGTAGGTGGGACTTTTCAGCTTTACCAACAGTTCACCATTTTTCTTACAAGCAGAAATTTGTCTTAATACCACCTTATAAAGGTGCATTTGCAGACAAATTGATGAAGTTGCATTTGCTGATGAAGTCTATCTGTCTATCCTGCCTGGCAATCAATCACTGAACTTCTCCCAAGTTCTCAGCTTTGAATTTAGGGCACTAACTATAGTCTCCCGGACCCTAAGAATTGGAACTCTAAATGTTGTTTCTGTTCGGGCTCTGTCTCGAGTCGGCCACCCCCAGCTATGGGGTATGTGCCTGAGTACATACATACATACATACAACTATAGTCTATTTTTGTTAACCCCTAATGTACCAGAGGGTATTACTATAAATGTAACCTCCAGTATCAAGCATTGTGGCCAAAATGGCTTCAAAGTCGAGAGAAAGCAGCCTCTCACCCCGAAAGCTGGACGAGTACTGAGCCAGCTCGCCCGTGGGACCTTAGATACACTCTGAGAAGTGTTGCCAAGGTCTCGAAGCAGTGTTTACAAGTCATGGTGCCAGGTACCGCTCGGTAACAAGGACTGCATATTACTGACGAACGTCGTCAGTCGCTGGTACTGGCGAGTGACTTTTTTTACTGACGGCCAACGTCCGTCGGTGGGACAGTACAGTAGGTGTTAACTTTGTCAATTTGCACTAGGTTGTTTTGGGGTTCAGAACTCTACTTTAAGCTGATTGGCTGATGGTAGCTTACTGAATGCAAATAGCATCTTTCAGTTGAAAAAACAAACAAGACATATATTATACAGTTCAATCAGCTCAAAATATAGTTATCTTGCATAAAACAAGCAAGTGCAAATTTGCCAGGCTTAAAAAAACAAAAACAAAACTAGGCTATAACAAGAAATATATTATACAGTTCAATCAGTTCAAAATATAGTTATCTTGCATAAAACAAGCAAGTGCAAATTTGCCAGGCTTTAAAAAAACAAAAAAAAAAAAAAATAAATAAATAAATAAATAAATAAAACAATAAAACTAAAACTAAATATAACCACTGTCTCTCTTTCCAGGTGACGCTACCGGCAACGTTCAGATGGCCCAACAAGAAGTTAAGTATAACCATTGTCGCCGAGGAGCCCTGAACCTACGATCTTGACTCAACCCTGCCTTCCACATGTGCCAAACGTTTTGATACAGATGTCTGCCGGGGCGATATAAGTATTTGCACCTATGATAATATTTGCAACTAAGGTGGTATAGTTTTCTGAAGCAGCTATTATATATGTGCTAACTACAGTATAATATTTTTATATATATATAGTATATAGTAGTGTAAAACTCATTTCTTTCAGAGTGAGAACTGAGCGATCTCTGCCATACCCATAGCTTACTCTGACTGTTCCTTTTACTTATATATTTTCTAGATCTCAATTGACGGCGTCTCTTCCGTGGATTGACCTCCCAATCTGCCAACCCAGAGGTTGGTAGATTGGAAGCCAAAGCGTCACATTTTCCCTTTGCCCCTCAACTTTCTCTTCATAATTGGTGAGGGGCACAGGGCTTTGGTTTCCCAGGTGTTTCTGCACCCTCCTCAGCTCCCCGCCATGGAGTAGCTTCGGTCACCCAGGCTTTATTGTGGTATGCAGGGAGGGTTCTGTTGGGGCGCTCGGTTATGGCCTTGGCCTTGCTCGGGGCCTTGGGGCTGTTCGGCCAGGCAGCCTGAGGAAAAACAACAACAACAACAACAACAACTAACTTCTTTCATTGTGATTATACTTTAGAATGATATTATATTATGTTCCTTCCAACAACCAACCACACTCCTAAAATCGATTAATGAAATTTACAAACACATGTGGCAGTCCGTGGATTCGAATCCAGGATATAGTAGATATCAGTAATCCAAGATCATCTAAGAAATTACTTTATGCAAACATTATTCTACTTAAGTAATTAATAGATTGGTAACCATAATGTATAGCAAAGCCAATGTGGTTTTCTCAAAGAGATGATTGTTCATGCACGAGACTACATTTTAAACATGCTTCAAGTTTTGGTGTATATGTATTGTATTATTTAACTTAAAATGTTCTGATATTTAGAAATTGTAATACTATTTAGATAACACTTTATAACATTTCTGTTTACTGTTTTGAATCACAAACATGCTATGGTTCAAGAATTCCTTTTGTTTTTGACAATTTGAAAGTTATCTAGCATTAGAACCCATGAGAAGTATATAAACTTTAATTATTATGGGGGCGATTCATTAGTGGCCACCCCAAAGATAGATAGATAGATAGAAAATGGCAACTAATGTATTCTGGTACTTTTAATACCAGATACAAGATTAAGATGGCATCTTTGTTTTGCAGCTATTCCTCCTGTATGGGCTCATAATTCGCTCATAATTCTACCTTTCCTGATCCTATCCTAATCCTTTTCCCAAAACTCTGGCATGCTGACCGAGAAGAGCCCCATGCAGGTCTTACCGAACTACTACTGCATAGCTATAGTCTCTACATTGTGACGAATCTAGGAATTATTATGACTATCTAACCTCTCGTAAGTCAGGGAGGGTTAGAATAAATAGGCTTGTTTGGTTTGCAAGTTATACATTTTTAATTTCCACACCTATCTGCTGGCCAACTCTTCCCAATAGGTAGAAAAATCAGTCTTTTTTGAGTTATGAGAGATTTGGGGTCCTAATTACTAGACTTGTCGTAATGAATCAACAAAAGCCTACCTTAATAGATCATTTATGTTCGACCCTAATCCTCTTTCCCTATTACTACAGCTTATAAGTAAAATTGCTCTTATTATTATTATTATTATTATTATAACCCCTGAATACTAAAGAATGTTCTTTATATTGGATTTTTTTTCTAGAACATTATCCAGTGAAGTACCGGTACATCTTGTAGGTCTTCATTATTTATTTTCCTTCTTTCTTTTACTTCTTGTTTTTCTTCTTATGTTATATACTGTATTCCAAGCAAATGTGTTCTTAACATGTCTTTTAATTTATAGGTTTTTATCGACTGACTTCTTGGCTGGTGAGAAACCGTGTTCAGTAAAAGACGTGGACAAATATAATTTTAGTTGCTACACAGTGCAGTATCATGTTCACAAGTGTCTATGCACATTTTGGGAAAAATCTGCCCGAGAGCCTACAATTGAAGTACCGCCGCGAAGTTTAAATTATATGTTCATAACAATCTAAGCTGAAGCACTTTGTTTTGACATCCATTATTTTATTTTATTTTATTTTAATTTAATTGGCAATTCATTATTTTTAATTTCCCTTTCATACTAAATAACACTGCATTGTACTCCATATTCTGTATAACAACATGAAATATACATTGTTCTTGGTTCTTCTTCATTGATGATAAGATTTTCTTATCAAGGTATTATTCTCAAATTTACAGAATTTCTTGTTTGGGTTTTCTGGATACTATTGAATTTGACTTTACATTTCCTGGTGACTAGAGACAGGGTATGTGTAATAATAGATTCTTAGTGTGAATTTGTATTTTATTCTTTTGGTTTGTATATTTTGGTTGACCGTGTATTTCTTATTTTTTATGTATATTATGTAATGGCAACTTAAGCTACGCTTAGTGTAGCTTGAACCTAATTGTAAGTATTTGCAATATGTCTTTACTGACTTTTACTCCTAAATGCTCATTATTATTTTTAATTAGTTTAATCAGACCACTGAGTTCTCCAAAAGAACTCCTACAGGACTGGCCCGAAGAATTAGATCAAGATGGAATACAGTACTATTCAATTCAAGATAAGAATGCTCATTAATACTCAACGCGCTTTACATTGTATATATACATAGATTTTGATAATTTAATTTGACTTTATATTGTCCTTGTCCCAATTTTGGTTTGTTTAGTTTGCAAGTTTTACATTTTAATTAATACTGTACCATACAATACTGTCACACTGAAAAGTTGTTTTTCCACCTTCTTAACTAGAACATTATATATTAAATATACTGTATATATATATATTTTTATACTCTCAGCTGGGCTTGAACCACCGACAGTTAGGACGAGTGTCCATGCTTTAATCAAGTCTACCACAGAGTGGTATAGAGTTGATTAAAGCATGGACATTCATCCTGACTGTTGGTGATATAGCCCGGCTGAGAATATAAAAACATTTAGTAGCTCACATTTATTTGCGAGATATAGTTAATTTCATATACTTAATTACATATACAGTATATATACCGGTATATATATTATGAAATAAATAATGAATACAGTGTTAACGGTAGTCCAAGTGTAATTGAACATCAAGCACTTATTTTATGTGGCTACTCTGTAACTGTGAAGTAAATTGACTTTTCTTGGTACTTTGTGATTGATATGTAGATTATTTATAAGAACATGGTAGCTAATTAATGCTCTACTAACTAATCAACATGAAAATGCTTATATTTACATCTTGCATTATATATATCTGAAGGTGTCATATGATACATAATGCATTATACTTTCAGATTTAGACTTTTAGAGATGGCTTTAGCAAATTGAGTCTGGGCAATTCAACCTTTGATTAATTCAGCCCCAGTTAGTTAGGCCTGTTGTTACGCATTTCATTTGCTCAATAAAAACCCTAATGTTGGCTATGATACTTAAATAAAACTAAGTAGCATCGTACTGAATAAGTTACTCAAGATAGTTGTAGTACTCAGACTATGAGAACTCTGTTAAGCTTAATAACTTATTCTATTATTAGCCCTAATATAATTAAAAAGGTTGTCAAGTTGAAAGGGTTAATTCAATCTATGACTCCCTATACGATGGACTAGTTATATTCTCGGTGGTGATAAACAGTATGCCCATTATCTCGCAGGACCCACCCAATATGTAAATAATAGCGTGCTTCATGTCAGATTACAAATGTTTAGTATTTTACTTTTATTGATACATTTACTTACAGCAACACCCTAGACAAATTAGGTTGGATTTGTTGATATTGTTACTGTACTTTATTTTATTTTTTAATGTTTTAAGTGATATTCTATTTGCATTATTAATATTAAGGGATTGTGGCGGTCCAGAATTACCATGGGTGTTGGACTGATAGACTAAAAGACATGAGTTCTTTTGCATTTATCTTGTATCGTCCCAGTTTTAGTTTGTTTATTTTGCAAGTTTTGCATTATAGTTCCAGGGTTGGGTATCTGTGATGGAGTAGTAGTAGTAGTCGTTCCCTAGGCTGCCTGGCCGAACAGCTCCGTCTGTGATGGGGTTTACCAGCATTCTAATTACACGCTGTTGGCTGAAACTGTTTGCTGAAATTGCAGCGAGTACGGTAGTCAAAGAGTTTGGTGTGGTTTGTGGGAGGAGGAAGCTGAGCGTGAACGTCAATAAAAGTAAAGTGATGGTGTGTAATAGACATGCTCGTAGGGTGAATCTAGATGTGAGGCTGGATGGGGAAATACTGGAACAAGTGGAGTGTTTTAAAATATCTAGAAGGAATGACAAGCAGGAATGGAGGTAAACAGAGAGTACATACATACATACATAACATTTTAAGACTGAGTGCTCCACACATACGTACAGTTTCAGTCTCTTGTCCTAATGGCGGCGTTCCAGGCAACTCTGTTAAGGGCTGCTTCACTTGTCAAGTTTTTGGATTTGAGATCGGCACGCATAGTCCGATCCCAGGTCTTCCTCGGTCCACCCCTTGGTGCAGCTCCCTCCACAATCACAGACCTGCATTTTTTCACCCAATTTTGTTCATCCATTCTCTCCACATGTCCAATCCATCCCAGGCTACTTGTACGTATCACCTCGCTAATACTCTTTATACCTAAACGTCTCCTCAACTCATCATTTGTTATTCTATCCTGCAGCCTGGCCCCACACATCTGTAAAGTCAGTGAAAATAGGTTAGCCTAAACAGAACCGGATGCGGAAATACCTTGAGCCGACCAGGCCAAGTGGGATATCTCTATTGGTCTAACTGGTAAAATGTCTGCCTCGCAACCCAAGGGTCGAGATTTCAAGCCCCCACCAGGGCTTGATATTTTCGGGAGGCTATTCCCGCATCTAACGAAGTTTAGGTGTGCTGGTAAAATTGTTCAGATGGTTAAGAGTAAGATCGGAGCTCCATAAATCCTCTTTCGCGTATGGTGTACAAAACAATTCCTACAGGACAAGGAAGGGGATAGGAGAGAACAGGGAGTGTAGTGAGGACTCGCTTGGGTTGGGTTGTGGAGTTGCCAACTGGGCTGTTAGTGTGCCTGTGTAGCACAAGGTGCCTTGTATGTGCACCGCTCAGTGAAGTTGACTCGCCATTCCCGTACATCTCTCTCTGACGGACTCACGGTATTTTCGGCTCAGGCTTGTTCCTCTCTGTTCGGAGCCTTCGCTTCCCGGACGGTGAAGTAGTGTAAAGTCAGTGAAAATAGGTTAGCCTAAACAGAACCGGATGCGGAAATACCTTGAGCCGACCAGGCCAATTGGGATATCTCTATTGGTCTAACTCGTAAAGTGTCTGCGTCGCAACCCAAGGGTCGAGAGTTCAAGCCCCCACCAGCGCTTGATATTTTCGGGAGGCTATTCCCGCATCTAACGAAGTTTAGGTGTGCTGGTAAAATTGTTCAGATGGTTGAGAGTAAGATCGGAGCTCCATAAATCCTCTTTCGGGTATGGTGTAAAAACCAATTCCTACACATCCATCTCACCATTCTCATCTCATTACGTTCCATTCTGTTGACATCCTCTACTTTAACGGCCCATGTTTCTGAGGCATACTTCTAACACATGAGGCATACACCTTTCCCTTCAGGGGGAGAGGCATTCTTTTCATGGTCAGAATTGGCAGCAGTTTTCTGAACTTCCCCCAGCCACATCTAATTCTAGTGACAGTGGCAGCCTCGGCCCCAGCACCGGCAGAGATGGTATCTCCTAGGTAACAAAACTTGTCCACCAGCTCCAATGACTCATTTCCAAAGTTCATAGCCACAGTATGTGAAGGAAGGAAAGTTTTTGGAGCAATGGGAAGTACAGTATGTGGAAGGTGAGAAGTCTCGGAATGAAAGTTAAAAGTGCAATGTATCGAGGGATAGGTTGTATCAACAGTGATGTATGGGTCTGAGAACATAGGCTCTGAAGAAAAAGGAGAGAAAAAAGCTAGATGTGATGGAGATGAGCTGCTTAACCCTCGGAATCCGGGAGGCCTCATATGAGGCAAAATGCGATTCTAAAAATCGCCGCTATAATCATCAGAACTCGGCAACCACACGTTGTAGCGACGTCATCTCTACGGCATTCTACAGCCAACAAAAAGTTCTACAATTTGCAAAATCATTGACTACTCTAGGTGGTCTCAATCAGTAGCTACTGAATTATGAAGTTTGAATATACCAAAATTCATATGAGGCCCCCCCCCCGGATCCCAAGGGTTAAGGAGTATATGTGGAGTGACTCGCAGAGACAGATTGAGGAATGAAGAGATATGTAGGTGAGGGGCAGTAGGAACATTTGTCGGCCAGAGTGGACAGAATGCTGAGCTGGTATGGACATGTTGAGCGAATGTAAGATAAAAGGCTTACCAAGAGAATACAGTATGTGAGTCGGATACAAGGGGAGGTAGAGGGGTAGGAAGACTTCCATCGAGATGGAAACTGTAGGACAAGCATTGGAAGATAGAGGAATGACTATAGGTCAGGCAAAAGAAGTGGTAATAAATAGGAATGAATGGAGAATGCTAGTGAATAGATGAGTGTAAACGTGGTCGTTAAGGAGAGGGGGTCAGGCGCCAGTTGGACTAGATAATAGTCCGTCAGGCGTCTGGCCTGGGGAGCCGGTAGTAATGAAGGGTATGCCTGGATGCTTCTGGTGGTACAGCTTCGCTGCATGTCTGCCTGCGGAAATCGGAGCCTCTCCGGGAGATCTGGGACCTAGGAAACTTTTGCTGGAGATCCCAAATGGGCCGGGGTTTCTGGGTATTTCTCCTGGACGACCTAGATTTGTGATTTTCTGTTTTTTTTTTTTCTTTTTTTTGTGTAGTGTATGATGTGTGATTTTCTGTTTTGTTTTTTTGTCGTGTTGTGTTGTCCTTGTTCGGGCTCTGTCTCGAGTCGGCCACCCCCAATAAATAAAAAATAAATAAAACTCAAAATAAAATAATGGGGTATGTGCCAGAGTAGATAGAAAGGTAGGCTGAATTAGGTGGAACATGGAATGTTAATATGATGAATCGTGGTTTGAGTCTTGATGGGGCAGAAACAGTTACCGTAGGTGACCAAAACTAACGTGTGAGGTGAAGCCAATATTTTTAGGGCTAATGGCTGAAAGGTAAATGAATGAATCATAGTTTACTTATGGTTTTGGTGCCTCGTGTGCAGTAGGTGGCCCTTCATCAACCCATCTCTTGATACAGTAATGGGAAGCTTCACAGGGACCGTACGCCCGCAATATTTTGTCCGATTAATTTGTTTCATGGTCAGACATGGGCCATTGTGGAGAGTCCAACATTCTTTCCAGCGCCTTCATCATTTAAAGTCCTTACTGTTTCTACCCGTTGATCTTGGATGACATTGTTAGCAAATATATTCTTTCAAATCAGCTCTACAAGCATCTGTGCCTCATTTCAGGCTACTTGTCAGTTGTCACATGACTCGAACACACAACCTGCAGCTGTGAAGAGCCTCATTGTATTAGCAATGGCAAAAATTAGCTTATCAATCTTATATGATAAAAATTGTAGTTTCTATCAAATCTTTATAAACAAAATTGAAGGATTGATCCATTATTAAGGGGAGGCAGAGAGTTTTTCTCGACCCCCATCTCCCTCGTGTTTTTAGCCCCATTAGTTTTGAGATTTTAAGGCGTTTCAATTATGAGTTTGGCATTTACCACTTCCGTCCCATTTCCTTGTAATTTTTAAGAACTTTCGTGACATTTAAGTGTCAATTTTTTCCTGGCGAGCTATAGCGAGCCTGTATTTTTAAGAAGATCCGGCCTTCATCCGGGACATTTTTCTATCGAAAAATGTACAAATTTATCGGTCTAGGGAGTGCTTTTTAAGCTTGATGGAGGGCTAGCGAGGACACTAAAAAAAAATATATGAAATAATAAAAAAATAGACTGAAAACTAACCACTGCCCCCCCCTTAAACACCATCCAATGAGATTTGTCCTAAGGTTTGATATAATACTGTATCTAAGACAAATATGATATTGTTTTTTTGCTTTCCACTAAACTAGCCCGACTGATCTTCTTTAAACTAGCCGACTGATCTTCTTCGGTGGTGATGCTGAAGTGACTGGAGATTCGTGTTTGTGTTTAAGGGGAGATTTTTAGTTTGATTCCTTGACCCCCATCAGGCTTAAACAAAATATCCCTAATATCACCCTTCGGTATAAATTTGTAAATTTCTTGGTAGAAAAATGTATCCGCCTATATTACAGGCTCGCTATCAATCGCCGGGAAATATCGGCACCTAAATGGCACAAAAGGTCTTAAAATTGACAGAAATTGGGCGAAATGTCTTAAAATTGTCAAACTGACGGTGCGAATGTCATAAATTCTCAAAACTGATGAGGCTAAACATGAGGGAGGAGGAGGTTCGAAAAATAATCCCTTAAGTCAAAATCTCCCCTTAACTGTCTTGATAGCGTAATGCATAAGTGCGCAGAATTTTGTTATATCCTAGGTTCGAGTCCTTGGAGCACCACATGTTGTTGTTGTTGTTGTTGTTGTTCCCCAAGCTGCCTGGCCGAACAGCCCCAAGGCCCCGAGCAATTCCAAGGCCATAACCGAGCGCCCCCACAGAACCCTCCCTGCCGACCACAATAAAGCCTGGGTGACCGAAGCCACTCCATGGCGGGGAGCTGAGGAGGGTGCGGAAACGCCCGGGAAACCAAAGCCCCACCCAGGGCCCTGTGCCCCTCAGCAATTATGAAGAGAAAGTTGAGGGGCAAGGGAAAAATGTGATGCTTTGGCTTCCAATCTTGGTAGATTGGGAGGTCAATCCACGGAAAAGACGCCGTCACTTGAGATCTAGAAAATATATAAGTTAAAGGAACAGTCAGAGTAAGCTATGGGTATGGCAGAGATCGCTCAGTTCTCACTCTGATAGACCAGCCCATCACCACATGTAGAGATATAGAGTGTCTGCAAAGGGATCTAGATACCTTACTTACACGAATGGTCAGTAAAATGGCAGATGAAGTTTAACATTGACAAATGCAAGGTATTAAAGATAGGGAAGATGCATACAAATTTTAAATATAAACTAGCTAATATGGAATTAGAAAACTCAGACTGTGAAAAAGATCTAGGTGTTTTTATTAGCAATGATTTGAAGCCTAGAAAACAATGTATAAGCGTTCGTAACAAGGCAAACAGGATTCTCGGGTTCATATCTAGGAGTGTGAGTAACAGAACTGCTGATGTTATCTTAAAACTTTACTTGTCATTAGTGAGACCCCATATGGATTGTGCTGTTAAATTTGGGTGTCCTTATTACAGAATGGACATAGATTCATTGGAGAGAGTACAACGTAGAATGACAAAAATGATCCATAATATTAGAAATCTTCCGTATGAAGAAAGGTTGAAGAAATTAGGCTTACATTCGTTAGAGATACGCAGAGTTAGAGGTGACATGATAGAGGTATTCAAGTGGGTTAGTGGAATTAATAAAGGAGACATGAAAAATGTACTAAAGCTCTGTGATAGCGAAATAACTCGTACAAATGGTTTCAAATTAGATAAATTTTGTTTCAGAAAAGATATAGGCAAATATTGGTTTGGTAACAGAGTTGTAGATGGGTGGAATAGGCTACCAAGTGATATAGTGGGATCAAGAACGATAGGGAGCTTTAACTCCTTGCGACATATATGACGCGATAGCGTCATATGGAACTTATGACCAAAAACTCATATGACGCGATCGTGTCATATGGACTTATCTACATGCCTCTCCAATAAGTTTATGACACGATTGTGCGTCATATGAGCTCAGTAAGTCCGGTAAGTTAGATGAAGATCTGTCGGTTGGTGGCAACCCCAGGTTCCTCCGACAATTCTAACGGCCAGCAGTGTGGTTTTGACAGTTGTGTGGTGCAGTGGCAATGATACCGGGCGCCCGCCTCCGTGGACTTACTGGAACATAATATGTCTGAAGGAGTTAAGATAAAATTAGATAGGCATATGGACGAGATGGGTTGGGTGTGAGGGGGATCTACCAAGTGTGGGCCAATCGGCGCTCAGCAGACCCCCGTAATCTTGTGTTAATCTCCGACCGTTTTGGTGGGGTCAGTACTCAAGGTATTAGTGAGATGGGTCTATAATTGGGCCTTGTAATTGTGGTTGGGTGTGACAGGGATCTGCCTTATATGGGCCGATCGGCTTTTTGCAGACTCCCATTTTCTTATATTCTTATGTTCTTATTTGTTGATTTCATTAACCCTCTCACGTTCTTGATGCAATTTTGAACCTATTAGGGATACTTTAAATCCTTTGTTACCATCAGGTGTATTTAGAAACCTTTAGTTTAGTTACTTTAACCTCTGCAGTTGTCTTTGAGTTAGCTGTGGGCAGAAAACTAATTTTGGAGAGGTAATTATAAGAGTGAGAGAACTCTATTTCTTATTGCTATTCTGGCAACCTCTGTGTCATATGGTCGTGAGAGGGTTAATTGAGTTTAGAAGTGAAGTTGGTTGGTGAAAAAATATAATTCTTACTAATCCTGTAGGATAGAATAGTTAGGGGTGGAGCTTCTACCGTTTCCCGAACTTTTTACTGTATTTTACTATTTTTTGTTTATTTTATTTTTACAATATAATTTTTATTTCATTCTGCTTAACAGTAGATTATTTTATTCAGTTTAGGAAGGACCTCTAGGATCAACAAAGTCAAAACTATTATATTCTACCTAAGCTTTTTATGAGGATGCATTTTTACATAATATTCTGGTTATCATTAGATGATTTATGCAGCTTAGCCCTTTCGCTGCGGGTGACGTTCTGGAACGTCCTGGCAAGTTACAGAAATTTCCGGGCTTTAAAAGCCTGTAAAAAAAACGTAAAAATCGAGTGTCAGCGGGCGGGAGCGTGAGGGGCCCACCTCTGTCCCTCAGAGCAGCGAGCGGCTCACTGAGGTAGACTGTTTCTCGCGTGGATCTCTCTCTCTCTCACACAACAGTGTAGCCAAGCGAGCGAGTGCAACCAAATAGCGAGTTTCCCGCGTTTCACTGGCACCGCTGCGGGTGAACCAGACCACGTACGGGGCCCGTTCTGGTCTCATTTTGAAGCTATTTTCGCCTAGTTTTCGGCAGAATACAGTTCATTTAATGCAGATGCTTGATTTATCATTCAGGAGAGTGCCTGAATATGCCCTAAATAGCCCAAACACAGCCGCAGCCAATGGGTTAGGAAGGATCTCTAGGAATCTAAGTAGTCAAAACTTTTATTTTAACTTTCTAGCTCCCATAGTTTCTTCCTAAACTGAATACAATTGTTAAATAGTAGCCGGAATTAACTGTTATAGTATCATAATCCGCAAGGGGTTTACTTAAGTTGACTTTATTATACTTAGGGCAAAAGTTAACTTCTTTATCTTACCTATTTCAATAATATGAGAGGTTAAGAGACTTTCTTTTAATTGCTCCCATCTCTCGGTAGTACGAATGTCTCAACCCTTTGACTTCCACAGGTCTTTCCTATACTAAATAACATTGTCTTATGATAGCCAAGATTAAATGGAGAGAAATACTTCATCATATTGAATGGTTTGATATTTGAAATTATTTAGTTAAGATATTGTACAGCAGTGATACTCTTTCCTTTACAGAGTATGTATGTTTTCTGTACTATGTTCTTTATTGTTTGTTTTTAGTTGTATTTACAATTTTCTTGTATATAGTGTACATTTTTGTACAAAAACCTGTAATACAGTTGCTGTGTTGCTATTACAAGGAGAGTTATTGCTAAAGATTTGTGGCAATACGTATTTTGGGGAGTTTTTAATACAGTATTCTAATAAGCATTATTGTTTATCGTTCCTACTTTAGCTTATTTATAATAATTATTATTAAGATAAATTATAATGAAAAACTTGCAAAATAAACAAAGCAAAACAGGGACGAGACAATATAAAGACAAAAGAACTTATCAGAATCATTGTGGAAATAACAATTTAGCAAAATATAATTTTGAAATAAAAGAACACAAAACAATCACATAGAATGTACATTACTTTATGAGTAAGTGAATTTGAGTACCAATCAAATTAGTCGCGCGATACTCATACTCAAGGAATTAGTCAATTTGGGAAGTTTAGGACGTTCTGGTAAATACTGCTAAATTCTGCATGAATAAAGACACTACAATTAAAGATCCATAAAAATTCCACACACCAGGGCTAGGTTTGTGTGTAGTGTCTGAAGTGATAAATGTTAATGTACTGGCTGTGGTTGTGAGTGTTGTTTGTCTATCTATCTATCTGTCTATATGCTCAGGCCCAATCCCCACTTTTCCTATTTTTTATTTTTATTTTTTTATTTTTTTATTTTCTTGGGGGTGGCCGACTCAAGACAGAGCAAGAACAGGAAACCACAAAACATAAGACAAAACAGCGAACAAACACAGACAAAACACAAAATTCACACACATCTAGGTCACCCAGGAGAATACCCAGAGACCAGGGTCACCAAGGTCGCTCCAGCACTCCCCCGGCCCCCGACCACACGGAGAGGCTCCGATCTCGGCAGGCAGACATGCAGCGGAGCCAAAGCCACAAGCCCGCCCACCACACTTCCAGGTGCACCCTTCATATTAATCGTCTCCCCGGGCCAGGCGCCTGATGGCCTATTATCTAGTCCAACTTGCGCCCGACCCCTTCCCCCAAATGACCACGTGTTCACTCAACTATTCACAAGCATTCTCCATTCATTCCTGTTTATTACCACTTCCTTTGCCTGATCTATAGTCATTCCTCTATCATCCAAACCTTGTCTTACACAGTCTCTCCATCTCAATGGGGGTCTTCCTGCCCTTCTATCTCCCCTTGTATCTGACTCATATATTCTCTTTGTAAGCCTTTCATCTCCCATTCGTTCAACATGACCATACCAGCTCAGCACCCTTCTGTCCACTCTGGCTGACAAATGTTCCTGCTGCCCCACTCTCCTACGTATCTTCATTCCTCAATCCGTCTCTACGGGTAACTCCACACATACTCCTCAAGCAGCTCATCTCTATCACATCCAGCTTTCTTCTCTCCTTTTTCTTCAGAGCCCATGTCTCAGCCCCATACATCACTGTTGGCACAACAATTCCTTGATACATTGCACTTTTTACTTTCATTCCGAGATTTCTCGTCTTCCACGTACAGTACTATACTTCCCATTGCTCCTTTGTTGTTTGTAATCAGTATAAAAAGAGTTCAATCATGCTGACTAGGTGAAAGCATTCATATTGTAAATGCGACACTGGTCTGTTGCACTTCTGATGTCTGCCACTGCAGGAGGTGTTGAAGGCCAGGAGAATGAGTGTCAATTAAACACTCGTCAAGTAAAGGCTTGATTTCGAGCCTCCTGCGGTAAATAGAAAATATATATTCCAACTCGGTAAATGTATCATGTCCATTGTTCAAGGTATACATAAAGACGGATTTACCTGCAACTATTCATTAACTATTCTGGCCGAATTTTGAGACTACAGTATTAATGTACGCTGGCATCATAACCTAACCTGAATCCGGCAGACCAACTAAATAGCCACCTCACTTTGACGGGGTATGGCTATGGCTCATGTATTAAGAAAATGGTGGCTTAATAATACAGTATACAGTTGGTGACACAATTTTTATTAAAGTACAGTATATTACAAAGGCTACCAGACGAGACTAGCGGAGTAATAGCTGTGAGAAAAAGCGTTATTGTTATTATTTTTGCTGAGTCTTCAATGGGTTATTTCCACATAGTGATTTTGATAAGTTCTTTTGTCTTTATATTGTGCAGTTCCTGTTTTGGTTTGTTTGTTTTGCAAGTTTTACATTTTTATTAATAACAGTATGTGAACTATGGGAAAGGCATAATGAAGACAAGCCAGTCTGTAGTACAACTTGTTTATTTGGCTTCTCTGCTGCTACTCCCGCACACTGTTGCTACCTCACAATCCACGTTACTAATTGCCTACCCTTCACAATACAAAGGAAATGCATTTTTCTCCGTTATACAAAACAAATACCCGGTAAAAAATATAAATACGTGGGCTTATAAATCTAGAACATCTCTCCTGACAATAAAAAAACAAAAAAAAACAAAAAAAAACACATATTTCTCAAAACAAATACCCGTAAAGAATGTAAATACATGGGCTCATAGATCTAGACATTCTACGCTTTGAACACTGAAGTAACTATTTAGTCAATCCTTTATAATAACTTCTGACAGAAAAATAGAAAATAAAATAGAACAAACAAGGCAATCGAAGATGGCAGACTTCGAACCCGCCGTGCTGTCGGAGACTGCCACAAAATGTTTGAGGTTTAAGAGAATCACTATTGTCACCATCATCACTTCTACTGTCACCATTATTACTAACACAATCACTCATCACTACTACTATCTCCATCACAACTACTACCACAATCACTACCATTGCACTGCAAACATACTCAAATTAGCCCTAGCCAAATCCACAGCAACCCTCCTCAAAAGCTGGACAGCCGAACACAGAAATGCCCCACTCCTCACCATAAACAACACCCCCTTAACACACACACAAAATCCTAGGTGTAACATATGATACTTCAATGACATTCAAACAACATATCACAAACATCAAAAACAAACTGACAACCAGACTAAATGCCCTCAGGTCACTTGCCCACACAAAAAATAATTAAATTACCACCACAGTACTGTATACAAACAATATCAGATCAGTGATTGAATATGCAAGCCCTACCTTGGCTTCTAACCTCATTGAAACACATTACAGACCATTTAGAACAAAGCCCTAAAAATCATCACAGGCTGCACAGCTACTACACCTGCAGATCACCTACATCAAGAAACCGAAGTCCTCAAAGTCAAAGACCACCTGAACATGAGAGGCACTCAAATCCTGGCTGCAACCTCCACAAACCAACACCATCCACTACACTACATGGCAGAACACCCACAGACACCCAGGAACATCAAAACAACACCCAGCACACGATATCACACACAAATACAGGTACTGTCATCTCTCCCTCCCTACCCACCCCAAACCAGCTTCCAGAAGCACATCTACAGTATACTCATATCACTCGCCATTCCATCCAGTCACTCAAAGACAACACACAGCTGCATGCATGACCTCACAAAATCCATCCATCTGAGTCCTCAAGAGTCCACCTGGCCAGACTGAGATGTGGGCACCATCCAGCTCTGAGCTATCAGAAGAGACTGGATGACTCTATTAGCGATGCCTGTCTAGGATGCAACTGAGCACCCTATACTATTAAACACATCATAGAAGACTACATTCCACACAATCATTTACGCCAACAACATAATCTACACTCCTTGAGAGCCCTGTGGGAAAGCCTGGTCTCAGCCATGGTCTTCCTTAGGATCTCGGGGCTATTCGGCCAGGCAGCCTAGGGAATGACTGACGACAACAAAAACATCTTTATCCCTACACACACACCGAAACATCACACATACAGACACGGGGCTGTTTGGCCAGCTAGCCTAAGGAACGACAACAACAATAACATCTTCATCACTACACATACACTGAAACACCACACATCACACAGACAGACACGAGGCTGTTCGACCAGGCAACCTAGAGAACGATGACAACAACAATAACATCTTCATCACTACACACACACCAAAACACCACACATCACACAGACAAACACGGTCATTACAATACTATGCCACCCCTATGGGGGGCTACATAAAACAATACCGGTAACTACACATAGTTTAACTGAAAAGTAAGTACACAAACTAGAATTCTAGACAAAGAAAAGAAAGCCTTTCGTCTCATTAACTCCCGTCCACTCACCGATTCTCTGCAATCTCTCGCACTTCGCCGCAATATTACATCTCTCAATATTCTAGCACTATTACAATAATCAGTGTTCCTCAGAGCTCGCTCAGTGTAGGCTATACCACATCCTCTACATAGGGTACGTAGTACCCGTCTTGCAACACAATCCCACCCCTACTCTGTGCAACTCTCAAACCCAAGAGTTAAATGATACTCCCAATTTTTTCTATTCAACAGCTGAGCTCTGGAACTCTCTTCCGGAATCCATCTTTCCCTCATCCTATGACTTGAATTGCTTCAAACTGTGTGTCCAGACATTTTGGCTCGAACATTCCTTGACTTTGTCCCTGTCACTCTTTCAACTCTGGGGGAGGCACTTGTCACAGGCAGTTTTGCCTTTTGTCTCCCTCATCCATAGAAAAAATATATAAACTAGAACATTATAACCAAAATAATATTGCCTCCAGGGTGTCAAACTAGGACAATATTGCTTAAAACTGGAGTGAATATAAGAACTACAGGAAAACCGACATAAAACTGTAGTTTCTTCTATTTTATCACTTCAAACATATAAAACACTGTAAAACAATAAATTGACTGTGTATATTTATGGACTGGTATTGCATTGGCTCTCGTTGCCTCTAATTAATGAAAACTATCATTGTACCGGTCTCCTATTAATTTCATGAAGTTAAACACAGTACAGTACTGTATAGCATCATATAAACCGGTACCATATATATTGCCAACAAAGTATTTACACCTACAACATACTGGTATGAACTGAATCAGTAGCATTATTGTACCGGTATGTGTTCTAGATAAGGAGTTATAAAAAACACTGTAGGCATACTATGTACCGTACTGTACTTTTAACATTCTTTGATATAGGCGTACCGGTACCTTCTTGGGAATTTAACATTGCTCTCAGACCGCCTAGGCTATGTGTTACTGGAGAGTTAATATTTTCAGTCGTTTTGATATGAATCTCAGAATGAGTATTGTAATTACGATCATTTAGGTGGTTGGCCGACTCATTGGGAAATGTCTCTGACCTGTCTAAATTATTCTGTGAACCTATATTCTTCCCTTGAGTTAATAGGCCTAATTTATTATGATGTGCTTCAGGTTAAAACAAAAAAAAATCTAGGTATTGGTGACTGTTCATTCAACTTGCACAGCATTATGTCAATATCTCTTAATTACACTTTGTGAAGTTTCAATTACTGTACTGACCTCATTGCTTTCCCAGGTTTAAGGGGAGCGTCCGCCATGTATTTCAAAATGGTCCGATCGTGTTCATTTTTTTACAGGTGATAGATACCACTTCTAGGAAGAACATATCCAAAAATGAATAAATTCGGGTGAATAGTTTTATCGCTACCTCGGATTTTCGCATTTTGGCAAAATTTTAAAAACCTAAAAACTAAAAAACTTTTGGTCCAATCTACATAAAAAAAAAACATTGGAAAGAGGAGAAACAATGCAATAAAATGTACAGAGGGATTTTTGATACACCGTATAGTTTTTTATTAATAGTTTGTTTTTGTTTTTTTATATATTTAAATGGTTTCAAGCCTCCTGTCAAAAAAGTTATGGGTTTATCAAAAATTCCTCAGTACATTCTACTGCATTTACTCTCCTCTTTCCAATGGTTTTATATTTATTAAAATCGGACCAAAATTACGAAAGTTTTTAGTTTTTTTGTTCGAATAATTATAGTTTTGAGAAAGGCAAAAAACTAAATTTATCCATTACCCAACGATTCCTCTCTCAAATGACGATTTATTGCATCTGTTTGCTCTTGATTGATTTGATACATGTTCTGGTACTAAGATCCAGTGCAATTTACTATACTACACTATACACATATACCACATAATATACAACGTAAGTACGGTGGTGCATAAGGGGGGGGCTGTATTTACGGTAATTTTTATTTTACGAGTCTAAAATTTTGCCAGGAGATGCCTAGAGTGTTGCCCTCACGGGAGCAGTGAAAATCTCAATTTCGGATTTTTCAACTTGCACCTCTAATACCCCATGGCGGACGCTCCCCTTAAGTACACCTTCAGTCAGCATTTTTGGAATCCAAACCGTCTCCCTGGCTTAGGTTTTCTGTTTCCATGAATCCACTACCGTACCCTGTGTCACACATTGTTATTACTGGCCATTTTGTCGCAACAGTATACCATACTCCTCCTTATCTCGTGGGGCCGCGGCCTCCTGCTTGTGTCACATGACAATACTTACAGAGGGTCCGGGCCCTAGTACAGGTATACGGATACTCCAGCTAGATTGTGTGATGAGGTGTATGTACTGTAGGCTAATATGTTTGGGTAACTGGTTGTTTGTATCTTCTTTGATTTGATTTGGGTGTTGGTCTATGACATGTGTGTTGTTCTACAAGATGATGGAATTTCTTTGTTTATTTTGATATGGGTGTGAAGTGGGGAGTTGGGCATGTGAAATTTGTAGGAGGTGGTGGGATTGGGGGGGGGGGGGGTCAGGAGGGAGGGAGGTCTGTTTAAGTTACCTTCCTCAAGTTTGATATGCATGAAAACAATTTGCGTAATTGTTTAATCGAAGTCCTCTTTTTCTGTTTAAAAACGTATTCTATGGTGTATTATATGATATATAGAAGCAATAGAACTGTTCAAATTACCTGGGGAAGTGTATATTAAACCAAATACAAAACTGAATAATGAGGTAAGAGATATGTATTTTTTATCACTTTTCAACCCAAGACCAGGAGGGGTCTGGGGGCAGCAGCCCCCAGGATGCCCAGGTTAGCTTAGGTTAGGTTAATGACTAGCTATGTAAATACAGTAGTGAACATTTGGTTTAGTCTGTGCTCAAAAATCCATTTTCTTTAGGAGGAGGCCATACACTAAACAATTACCACAATTTGTTTTGGTGACATGGAACTTACTTTGTTACTTACTTTATTAATTTGTATGTTTAACAAATTTAGGTTTTGTTTATACAGAGAAGCATCAGGATTGCCACACCCCCGAGTTCTAACACTGTACAGTTACACAGTATATACCAGTTATATTGTGGATGAGTCCAAGGTTCTATAGGCTAATGAATGAACTCCAGGTAGCAACTTTGATGCTCCTCTCACCAAAGTATGCTACTCATTCAACATGGTAGTATTCCAATGAGGTAAACATGTCGGAATGAGTTGTGTTATCGAGTGTACGTCGTGTAAACACATAAGTTGATGTCAAACAGCGGGGGTGTGGGGGCGGCAGCCCCCACCCATAATACTAGGATACGTTAGGTAAGGTTTAGGTTAGGCTAATGTCCTTTCAAAGGGGTATAGTAAATACTAGGCTATACCCTGTCAGAGGTAGGTGATACGCCCGATAACACAAGTCTTGCGAACATGTCTACACACCCAACTGTTTCCAATCTAGTACAGTATTACCTGTACCAACCAACTCTTTGTCTTCCCATAGTTATGAATACAGATGAATTATATACCGTATCAGGTACCGTATAATGGAAACTTGTGCTGTGCGAGTTGTGCACCAAATAATTTGAGGTGTCAAACCGAAGTCATTTTGTCTGAAGACTTATATAAATATGAGAACATCAATGCACCAAGTTAGATCATAGGCCTAGTGTCCAGCTTTCAAACTAATAAATCCTGAGTCTTGTGTGAACTTCTATTACAATGGCATAGGCCTACACTTAGTCTGACTTTATTCTGCGAAGTCACCCCACCAATAAATTCACGACTGCTCAGATCGTATTAGAGCTAGCCTAGGCTTTAAAAAATATTATCTTGCTCAACTTCTTGAACACTGGCAGCTGGCTGGCTCTCCCCTAACTTTTACACACACTGGCAAAGTGACCTATTTTGGAGCATTTGTTACAAGTCTGACTAGATGCTGGACAATACATTCTATCTAATGGATGGTTCCTGTCACAAAAATGACACCTACCTTCTTTCACAAATGGCTGACCGTGACCAGGCTGAGCTGCCTGACCCCAGGAGTAAGCCACTTGTGCCATTTGTGAAAGAAGTAACATATTCCCCATATTTGGCTGAACTGTACCAGTGATTAGACCTCTTTGAGCTGCTTGCGCAACACCAACACCCGCCTGTTGCATTCTAAGAAAGTCTATAACTCCTGTCCTTGACGCTGCCTCTTGATTCCTTGTAGCAAATTCTATTGCTGCTGTCTGTGATTTTACTAATTCTCTCTTAGTGACTTCTTTTAATGACAATAGTTGAATAACTTTCTCCAAAGTTAGTGAAGTGCCTTCATCATATAATTTTAACTTGGCATTTTCATCATCACAAGCAAAAATTAATTTATCTCTGACAGCCTGTTCACAATATACTGTAGGAAACTGACACTCCCTGGCTCTCTCTTTGACAATGTTTACCCAAGACTCAAAACTCTGTCCAGTCTCCCTGTGTAAATGTAACCAATATTTCTCTCGGAGCATAAGATGAGAATCTTGTCTTGATCGTTTGAAGTGTTCATCATACTTGTGGATCACTAGGTCATAATCACTCTTATTTTCTGCAGGCAAGTAGATACCGACAGGGCCGCGTCTTACGGGTAGGAACGAGAACTTGGTGTAGATGTCAATTCCAAGATCTCCAATATGATGGAGTAACAGACCTACTTTCTGCTCACTAGGTGTCTTTGAGGCTCCAGTCGCTAACAAATATATTTCGAATGTTCTTTTCCACTTCTCCCAAGACTGTGCTGGATTTCCTCCGTATATTACTAGGGGGTCAGGAGGTCTGACGAACGCCGCTGACATAGCGAATGTAGGCCTATTTAACTTCTGTGTTATCCCTGGTACTGCTAGTGATCTGCTTGATCTCACGATCCCACTTGGGCCACTTCTTATACCGTGTTGTGTTTGTTATATATATATGTGGGTCTTGAGAAAGGTATAATGAAGACGAGCCAGTCCACAAACTCCAAACTAAAGCTTGTGTATTTGGCTGCTCCGCCGGTGTAGTGAAATATTCTTCCCCGTGATATTTGACCAGGTTAATGCAGCCGCTATGCTACCATGTTAAGGTATAGCGGCTGCGGCCATGGAGCCATTGCCTTCCCTTTTTTCTTCGCATCAATTTATTGTAGGCCTAATTTATAGGCTATGGGTATTTTGGTTTAATTCTAGTTTCGCTTTCACAGCATACTCATAAATTTCTATGGCTACTTTAGAGTTGTCATATACCATACTTAATTCCTATATATGTCAAAAGCGGCGGAAATGCATTATAAGGAATTATACCTACTGTAAAAAAAAGTAACATTTTCTCCCCATATGCGGCACCATAGCTATTACATAATACTAGGTTAGGTTAGGTAAGGTTGTTAGGTTAGGCTAATGTCGTTAATGTAGTTTATTATCATTATATTACGTCTTTTACCCAGCAATTTCCCTGATCTTCATAGTTGGTCGGGAAGCTATGCCTTTACAACGGCGCCTCCCTTTTGTCGCTGTGTACGTGAAACTAGAATTTTACCGGTATTTTCTGCATTGGGATGATTTGAAATAGTGGTAGAGTTGGTTCTGAAATAATTGGTTAGGTTATCTTAATATGCTGGGATTTCGCAGTAATGATTACATAGTAATGATGTTCTGAACCTAACGCAAAGCCAAAGGGAATGCTACGCTGGCCAGCCTGGCCGAAGCAAAATGTTTCGTCACACGGGGCGCCGCTACTTCATCACACTGTTGCCAACTCACAGTCCTTGTTACCAATCTCATAGCTTATACAAAACTTGTTAAGTGGAATAGTCTAATAATATTATACTCGTACCGAGCAGAGAACCCCCTACCCCATTCCTGATGATGCATTTTTTTTTTTACCACCATGCTCTCTGCTCAAGAGCAGGGTTAGGGTGGGTCTAATTATTATTATTATATGGGTGAGTCCCCTGATGTTTCTAGGATTTCAGAGAACAGTTAATTGCCATAAATGCTAGACCACATGTCTGTCCACCATGTAGCCTACAGCACTGTTGTCTACCAATAACTACACTGTATGGTCCGAACCGAACCCTCGGCCTCCCGGTTTGCAGGCGAGTGCTCTATACCAATCGCGCTACAGCCTGTGGCCACATCCTATCCTCGTAAAGGATCCATCCAACCCAAATGAATGATTGGCTGCACTCCAGCCAATCATTCATTTGCCTATTGAATGATTAACCTACCTATTGAACGATAGTGGGGAAATAAGAAGCAGGCTTCTTGTGTGAACCACAGCTCCAAAGACTGGAAAGCTATTTTAGTGTTTGTCATATCTGGCTTTAAAAGTGGCTATCGTTGACGCTGTAACCATGCACACTCTCTGGGAGTGCGTTCCACTCGTCTATGACTGATAGAAAACCAATTCCCTTTCAATGTTGTTCTCCAATGGTCTGGTTTGGAGAGTTTCAGCGAGTGGCCCACCCCATATAGGTTGTTGTTCTGGAAAAACCTGGTGTAGGATGTCCTCAAAACCGTATGTGTAGTAGTTTATATGTTTCTATCATGTCTCCTCGTTTTCTGTGGTCAATAAGTGTCAGGAGGCCAAGATGCTTACACCTTTCTTCGTAGGGTAACTCTTAATTAGGTTTGGGACCATCTTGTTTGCTCTTCGCTGCACCCTCTCAATAGTCTGTATGTCCTTGATTAGGTAGGGTGACCAACATTGGACACCAAAATTGAGGATCGGGCGCACCAGTGACACATAGAGAGGTACAAGGATTTCCTTGCCCAATATGGAAAAGTTCCTTTTGATAATGCCCAAACAACTATTTACTTGTGCAGTGACTTAAGTGACGTGTTTTGAGGATTTTAAGTCTGACGATATCATAATGCCTAAGTCTTTTTCATTAGCAAATTATTGGAGTGTTATCCCTCATAGCTGGTAGTCCTCTTTTGGGTTATTGTGCATTATGTGCATAGTCTTGCATTTGTCTGCATTAAATGTTAAGAGCCATTTCCTGCTCCACTCATTCAGTCTCTCCATGTCTGTCCTTATGGTTTTATAAATCTGTGCGTCATCTGCAAAAAGACTAGTTGCTGATTCGAGGTTTTGTAACAAGGTCATTGATATATATCAAGAAGATAACTGGGCCCAGCACTGATCCCTGAGGAACTCCACTCATCACCGGCAGCTAGTACGACGGGGAGTTCCTTATGGTAATCCTGTGTGCTATGATCCATCTCAGGATGTTTCCACCCATATCGTGAATATGTAGTGGCGATAGTAGACCACCGAAGTCTATCCTCACTTTAGTGGAATGGGGTTTTCTATAGCTATGATAATATTTATTATTGGTGGGTCAATCAAATTCCTTTATAATAATATTAATTATAGTTAATTTACTATATCGTTTCGTAGTAGATATTGGGTAGGATGAATATGGTTTGGAATGAATAATTGAACCATCGAAACGCTTTGTATAGACCAGGTGATCGTGGCGATTTTAGTCTGCCATCAACCTCCATATAGAGAGTGGACTTCTATACCTTTCTATCTAGCCTATCAACATAGCTAAGTATACCTACTTTGTTCTTTATATATGTAAATGGACCTGTCTATATTATGAGGGGTTCGATTTAACACTCAAGCCGCGGGTCTCGACATATGTCGAGTGAGAAAACCATGGCCTATCCAGCGGATCCCGACAATATTCGAGTGGGATTTTGAGCACATCGGCTCTGAGAGAGAGTCCACGCGTTGGCAGGACCGCAGGCCAGCTCTGACCGCTCGGCATGAGCCTAGCGAGGCAACTGAGGTCCCCACCACACACCTCCACCTCCCTGGCCTCGCGAGGCAAGGTAAAATCTCGGGAATTTACCGTATTTTAGGGTTTTTGCACTCGTGTTGCAACATCGTTGCAAGCGAACCCGTGGTCGTACAAGGATGATTCAGGTGTCATTGGAAAGCTCTGTTATCGCCCTTTCACGGATATATAATTGTATTACGCTCTGGATCTTGTGTATGCATGAAAAAGAGAATGGAATGAACCTCGTTTAGGGTAAGTAGGCCTGCCTGGCAGGTAGTAGAAGTTACAAATATCCCCGTCTGTAAGGGGTTAAGGTGCTAGGTTAATCTAATAATGATCAATTCTGCAATATTAATGTAATTATAGCCTAGGTTAACTCACACATACATAGTACATACAGTACATACATACAAACTTAATGACCGTTTTGTCCACAGAGAATGTGGTTATAGTCTCATGTCCTAAATGGCGGCTTTCCAGGCGGCCCTGTCAAGGGCTGCCTCTGTTGTAAAGTTCTTTATTTTGAGATCGGACCGGAGTACTCGAGCCCACATCATTCTAGCTCCACCCCTACGCGCAGCTCCCCCCACGTTCACAGTCTGGAATTTCTTCACCCAGTTCTGATCATCCATTCTTTCCAAATGTCCAAACCAACCAAGTCGGCTCGGGGGCATCACTTCACTGACACTCCTAATGCCCAGACGCTTTCACAATTCCTCGCTCGATACCCTGTCTCTGAGATTAACCCCACACATCCATCTCACCATTCTCTTCTCATTCCGTTCTATTCTATTGATATCCTCTGCTTTAACGGCCACGTCTCCGAGGCATAGGTCATCGCGCTCCTAACATACGAGGTATACACCCTCCCTTTAACCCACAAATGGCATTCATCCTCAATAGAGGTTTTTCTGGTGCACTGTGACCTTCCTCAATAGATCCAGAACATAAAAAAACTTAGAAAACACCCCAGTGGCACTCAAAACAAAGCAGTTAGTGATTAGGTGAGATAATTCCCCTTCATTACTTGCTACCATTCCTACATGTGTATCCCCCCCCCCCCTTCCCCTCCTTTTCCCCCCTCCTCAATTATCACCTATTTTTCCTCTTATTTCCTCTTTTATCGGGTAATTTTTGGCGCGAATTTCCTATCATGCGGTCTCTATCGCATGGGCGAGGTATCTAGAGATCCTTGCAACAGAGAGACTTATACTTAGAGCCGTCAGTGTCGCTTGAGAACTCGGGAGGAGAGGACATATGCCGCCGCGGCTCTCCCCTCATGAATGGACCGGTTGGCTATAATACATCTTTTTCACCCCCCAAATACTATTCCCACTTGTTTTATTGCTCTTAAATGTTAATATCTTCATATTAAACGTAAAATAGGTGCATATGAATAAGTAATAATGATATTTATGGTAAAATTACGATTTTCGTCGGGAATGAACCAAAGTACCTTCGCATGGCGGGACGTTTCAAATACCATAGTCTAGCCTTTGCCGGGTTAACAAGTGTTGTTTGTAAAATTCTTGAGAAAATAATAAGAGAAGCGATATTAAGTCACATATCCCAAAACAAATTGATTAGTAAACAACAGTATGGTTTTCTAGCTCTCCGATCTATGGCACTTCAGTTACTGAAAGTAATGGATACATGGACGGAAATACTGGACGATAGAAACTACATTGACGTGATTTATAATTATGGACTTTATTAAAGCCTTTGGTAAAGTTCCCCATACCCGGCTTTTAAGAAAAGTGGAGAGTTTTGGGGTCAAAGGAGAAGTTGTTCAGCGGATTTCTTCCTTCCTTAAAGACAGAGAGCAGAGAGTTCATGTGAATGGAGCATATTATGAATGGAAAGATGTTATCAGCGGGATACCACAAGGAAGTGTGCTGGGACCGTTAATCTAATATACTCTTCATTTTATACATTAATGACCTACCAAGTGTAGTTTCCTCAGCTATTTATCTCTTTGCAGACGACACTAAGGTCTTTATAAGGATCCAAGGGTTGGAGGATAGATCTCGATCGGCTACAAACTGGCCTGGATTCCATGCTGGAATGGTCTGAGAAGTGGCTGCTAAAGTTCCACCCGGACAAATGCAAGGCAATGACTATTTCCACAAGAGAGAAAACTTTCCCAGAATATAAACTAACTGGAGAACAACATCAACTATAGCACTTGCCACCTCAGAGAAAGATCTTGGAATTAGATTTTACCAAAATTTATCATCGAGTGACTATATTGCAGAAAAGGTTAAAACTGCAAGCAGAGTTTCGGGAGCCATAAAGCGCACATTTGAGTATGCTGACTGTGATATGTTCAATACTATGTATAAAGCTTTGCTCAGGCCACATCTTGAGTATGAGATTGCTATATGGCAGCCCTACAAAATTAAAGATATAAAAAGTATTGAGAGTGTCCAGAGAAGAGCCACCAGAATGATACCAGACATGAGAGGATTAAGTTATGAAGAAAGGCTGAAAAAGCTAAAGCTACCCACTCTACAATATCGGCGTATGAGAGGGGATATGATCGAGCCCTACAAATTCATTCATAAAGTGTATGACAAGGAAGTTGCCCAGATTATTCCTCGGAGAACGTTGGAGAGAGAAGCAAGAGGAAATACCATGAAAATCCAACACCAGCCAGTAGGCCTACTTGAGACTGAACATCTGAGCAAATTATGTTGTGCCCAAAATTGCGTCAATGTGGAATAACAGTCCTGAAAATGTAGTTTCAGCTCCTAGTGTGAAATTTTTTGAGGCACGTTTAGATAAATTTTGGAGTAGAAAATTAGTTAGATGTAATAACTTTAAAACACCTCTCTCCGACCTATGTGACCCACATACTTCTAGTACCAGTAAAACTCAAGAGATTAACTATGATCTGGCCTAAGAGGACCTTGCCAGGACCTAATGCCAGAAGTTGTTCCTGTAAGCATGTGTATCTTAACGCGTGTTGTGCTTGGATCTTATGATAGTTATCCCATAAACAACTATTTTCTTTAAATTGTGATGATAGAAAACGAATAGATAATAGGCTAACTAAATTATAGTTTCCTTGCTTCCCTCTGCACATACAGTATCAGTATACAGTATATTTGTTAACTATTGACTGCATACATTTTAAAACCTTACCTTACCTAACGTGTAATATAGGCTTTTGATTGGGCACAGCTAATACCTGTCCCTCCATATAAGTAATGTATTACGTGACTCAAACAGTGTCTCTTTTTCTGTGAATGCACCTATTAGGGGAAATACTGTTATGATTAAATGTGTGTTCTACCTACTTTCAGTATAACACTGCAAGTCATACAAACGCCCTTGCTTTTTCCAATATCGGTTTACCATGAATGAGTATGAAGTCAATCGTTTGTCAGAATACTATACTCAGTTTTAATTCAGCTGGCGGTAAATTAATTCCCTTAGCAATTGATTTCAAGACAACTAACGGAAAAATAAGAAACTACTATGTCTCTCCTTCATATTAGTGCCAATTTTTCATTATTACAGCAATTTACAGCAATTTACCGTCAGCTGGAAATTAAAATACAAAAAATAAAAACTGTACACCCGGTAGTTACAAACGTGTGTGGGTTAACAACACATACTCGTACATACAAGACGGGGCCCTCTCAAAATGGTCAAATGTAAAGTTCAGAAATATCCTTCCAGTTTACCACAGTAAACAGCTTCGCCTTTGTAAATCAATTAAGTCTAACAAATTTTCCAACTTTTGAAAATGGGTGATATACTGTATATCCCCCCCCCCCCCCCCCCCCTCTCTAATAAACACTGGGTTCCTTTTAATATTTTAGTTCGATATGGGAAGAGCAACACCTTTCCTAAATGCTTAACCGTTTAATGGCGCCTTTTCTCAAGATTATTCTGCCTAACAATATAAAATATTAATAGGTGGGAGTTAAGAGGTTATTTGAGGGAGCGTTTACCAGATTCAATGGCAGGAGGTTCTTTATGATTGGTAAGTTGGGACGCCAATCATCCACATTCATTGACCAATGTGTTGGTCAGAGAATGTATCTTTGCTGGAAAGTCTATCAGGACATAGACCAGTCGTACTTTCCAGCATTATGTCAAGGTGATTGGCAATATAGTCTGGGGCGCCAGTAAGGATATAAGGCCCTGTAATTGAGATCAGTGTAGGCCTACTGTTCCCAGCAATCTCCTATTGGTCCCTGGTGGGGGTAACGTGGTGCTGGAGCCAGGAACTCCCACATAACTGCTGTGTTGCAGTTGGGGATTGCCCTCTGTTTCCATAACCACCTTTGGGAGACCAAGGCTCACATTTACATGCATGTCTGTCATGTGCATGTAATTAAGCCATTTAAACCACATTAATTATTTTCCTATTGAATTTTGTGCAAATCCTCTGCTAATTCGTGTTCCTCACCTCTTTAACTTCAGAGGTAGTCTCTTACCTTGGAAATTGACCATGCGAGGATTACAAATGTGGCTGGGAATGTATTGAGGGTGTCAAAGAGTTGATCATTTATTTGAATAAACGATATGTATGTATACAGTATATGAGTGTTAAATAGTCTAGTTGAAGCCAGAATATTTTAAATATAGCGTAGCTGAATATTGAGAGATTTTAAAATAATATTACCCTTTTAAATGCTATTAATTAAACACTACAACTCTAACACCGCCATAACTTATAACTTGAATTGGATTGCAAGACTTTTAATACCTTGCCTTCTCTTATGACCAACCTATATTGTTCCCTATCGCGAGTTAAATAGTATACCTTACCTGATCTTATAGGTATCCCTCAATATTGTGTATGAGATAGTCTATAATGCAACTGAACGGAAATATAGCGACCGTATCTTTTTTTTTTTTTTTTTTTTTCTATGTGATTGAGGGAGGCAAAAGGCATAACTGCCTATAGCGAGTGCCTCCCCCATAGTAATCTATAATTTGTGTTTATTATATACGTGCTTTATACTGTACAATCGGGGGTATTAAGTGTTGTCATAGATTCCAGTGGTTTTCGCTCAACAAGTGTTATTGGTACCTTTATAGTTACTGGGAAAATTGCTTATCCCTCAGAGTATTAGTCAGTGTCCGAAACTTTGTGATATATCTGACAGCACTTATTAACCTCGACCGTACATCATCATATGCTCCTTTGCAGTATGTAAAAGAAGATGTGCATATATAGAAGTTCCCATGATTATAATTATACGAATAGCGCAAAGATGAGTGTATATAATACCGTTTTTCGTTATCTCAATTTCTCCCAACCATGCATTTTTTTAAGTACCGCCCTTGAATGTTTAATGTATGCGATCTCAATGGTACAATTCTTATTTAAGGTATATCTCATTATATATAATTTAATATCTCCCCCCCCCCCCCATACACACATTCATCTTCTAATACATTAACAACATCATATATGAAGACAATGTATAGCTAAATAATTTAATTAAATATACTATCAGCTTCTCATTTGCACTAACTTAATCAAATAGCACATGTCCACCAAGCAAATTAAACTGTGTGTGTGTATGTGTGTGTGTGTTTGTATGTGTGTGTGTGTGTGTGTGTTTAGACAGAGAAAGAGAGAGTCTTCCTTTCTTAAGCGATTTTGTCATCCTTCGTTTTGCAATCCTTGTCCCACCCCACTCTCCCTCTCCCTTTCATTTACTCTCTCTCTCTCTCTCTCTCTCTCTCTCTCTCTCTCTCTCTCTCTCTCTCTTTCTCTCTCTCTCTATCTCTTTCTCTCTCTCTCTCGGAATGAATGTTATAAAGTTTGGAATGAATGTGAAAGACCCCAAAGGGGTTGACCAGCTTAGGATGGACCTCAACAGACTGAGTGAATGGTTGGAGACATGGCAGATGCCTCTAAACTAGGACAAGTGCAAGGTGATGCATATCGGCCCAGCAAATCTCAAGTCAGGCTATTCACTATCAGGAATGCCTCTGGAAATGACTGACTTGGAAAAGTATTTGGGTATTCTGATTAGCAATGACCTAAAGTTTTCCAAGCAGTGCATTCAAGTAGAGAAGAAAGCTCAGCAATTATTGGGCCATATTAAGAGGCAATTTAAGTATAGAAATAAGGAAATAGTCCCCACACTTTACAACGCTCTGATACGACCTCTCCTGGAGTATCCTGTTCAATTTCTGGTCTCGAGCACTCAGGAAAGATATAGAGCGACTGGAAAGAGTACAAGGGCTACAAAGCTTATTCTATCGCTTAGAAGACTGAGCTATGAGGACCGGTTGAGAGCTCTTGATCTCTTCCCGTTGGAGACACGCCGACTACGAGGTCAGCTCATTGAAGTTTTGAAAATACTTTAAATTAAAATGTAAAACTTGCAAACAAAGTCAAACCAAAACTGGGACAAAGACAATATAAAGTCAAATTTAAGTCGAGGAAATTAAGTCGAGTAAGGAGAAAAGGGAGGAAGTTGATGAATTTTTTTATTCATGGCAGGTTGTTAAAAATACGGGTGGGAAAATCACACTCAAGAAGCAGGATAGTAGAATAGGTATGGGTGTGACAAATACATTCTCTCCTTTGCGAGACGAATGTGAGGGAAAAGATAGTCAGGATAAGGGAGGGTTAGCCGAAGTGCCTGCCGCCGACTCAGCTCCAACCGCTGACGCTGTGCTACCTACCACCACCACCACCCCCACCACCACCACCAAGGGAGCTTCTGCCACCACCGGGGGTTCTCCAACTGCAGCTGCTGGATCCTCCCAAGGGAAAGGTTAGTCTGTGTCCCGAGAAGGTAAGTCTGTGTCGATTGTGGGCGACTCCATGGTAAGACATTTAGTTAGGGCTACCCGCACTAAACTTAGGAAGGTTGTGTGTCTGCCTGGCCATGGAGTTGGGAGGGTTTTAGAGAAGATGGACCACATCTTGGAAGATAGTGGAGATAACCCCATTATCTGTCTCAGTGCCGGGAGTAACGATGTTGGTAAGGGTAGAAGTGAGGAACTGCTGCAGCAGTATCGGGATGTGTTAGATAAGGCTAGGATGAAGGGAGGGATCCCTGTAGTACATTGTATCCTACCCAGAAGAGGAGTTCCCAAGGAATGGACATCCAGGGCGATTGGTGTCAATTGCCGTTTGGAGAAATATTGCAAAGAAAAAGCAATACCATTCATTGATAACTGGGATAGTTTCTATGGGAGAGATGGGATGTACGCAAGGGATGGGGTTCATCTTTCACGGTTAGGGGTTTCCACATTAGCTAGTTCTTTAGATAGGGTGGTTGTGGGGTTTTGAACAGAAATATTGAGAGTGTAAATGAGAGGTTAAATGGAACAATTTTAGCGTCAGGCGAAAGCGATAAGGATATTCAGTCTCATGCTAAAAATGATGACTATATTGCAAATGATAGTAGTGATGGTGCAACGGAAGATGGAAATGTCGTTAGAAATAAAGGTAAATTAGGTATAAAGAAAAGAAGTAAATTGAGAGTATATTACACAAACTGTAGGAGTCTATGTAACAAAATGAACGAACTTAGAGCCCTTGTTAGCAAAGAAAATATAGACATAATAGCGCTAACTGAAACGTGGATTAATACAGAAACCAGGCATTTTTTAGCAGAATTTGATATACCAGGATATAGTTTGTTTAAATATGACCGATCAAGTAAGAGGGGTGATGGTATAGCAGTGTTTGTCAGGAGTACATTAAAAAGCTGTATTAAATCAGGTATTAGACTAAATAACGATAATGAAAGTGTTTGGGTAGAGGTTAACGAAGGTAGTGAGACCATAGTTATTGGAGTTATGTATAGACCGCCAAATATGAGTAGAAATGACGGAACGTCATTATGGGAGGAAATTAAAATGGCATCAAGGTTTAGCAATGTGTGCATTATGGGGGATTTTAATTTTCCGAATATAGATTGGCAGCATCAAATAGGAGGCTCTGATTCTGAGGAGTTTATAGAGGTAGTACAAGATAGTTTTTTATTTCAATTCATAGATACGCCGACTAGAGGTAATAATATTCTCGATTTAGTTTTCAGTAACAATGAACATATGGTAAATAATGTAGAGATAGGGGACCACCTAGGAAATAGTGACCACAATTCTGTGTATTTTAATATACAATGGAAAGGTAATACCAGAGAGAATACAACATTAATACCTGACTTCAGAAAAGCCAATTATGGTGGGTTAAGAAGAGCCCTATTAGCTGACCCTATGGTAAAAAAATTAAGTCGATCCAGGTGTCCAAATGAGTGTACCCCTTCTCAGGCACCTGTCATCTTAAGTTAGGAAGAGATGTCGACCTTGGTAGATACATACGATAATTTTATCGAGTCGGTATTCAATGCACAAAATAAATACATTCCCAAAAGAAAATTTAGATCAACACAGAACCAACCCAAATGGATGAATACTAGACTATTAGATCTTCTAGGACAAAAGAGAGGAATATATAGAAAAATTAGGAAAGGCGAAATTCACCTACTTGCTTACTATCAGAATCTATCAAGACAGGTAAAAAAGGATATTAGGAAAGAAAAAAGAAATTATGAAATTAAGGTTGCCAATGACAAAAAATAATCCTAAAGCTTTTTACCAACTATATAAATCCAAGGTTAGAGATGTAATTGGTCCCCTTAAAACTTCGATAGGAGAAATGACAGAAAATGATTTAGAAATGTGCAGTACATTAAATAGTCAATTTCTTAACGTTTTCACTAATGAAAATTTGGCACAGTTTCCAGAAGTCCGTAAGGTATATAGCGATAGTATAGAAAATAGGTTAAGTACGGTTACTATAAGTAGAAATGATGTGCTTAAGGAAATTGACAGACTGAAACATCATAAATCGCCTGGTCCTGATGAGGTATATGCTAGAGTATTAAAAGAATGTAGGGATGAGTTAGGTTACCCATTAACATTTCTATTTAACAAGTCAATAGAGACAGGTATAGTTCCAGAAGCTTGGAAGCTTGCAAACGTAGTTCCGATCTTCAAACAAGGTGACAAATCAATAGCATCCAATTACCTTCCCATTAGTCTTACATCAATCATAGGAAAGCTACTAGACTCATTATTGCTAGTAAAATTAGAAACCACTTAGATACATTTAATTTAAATTCTTCTCAGCATGGATTCACTCAGGGACGTTCTTGCCTTACTAATTTGCTTAGTTTTTTTTCAGAGGTATATGAAGCAGTAGATAATGACAAGTCATATGATATTATATATTTAGATTTCAGTAAAGCTTTCGACAGAGTCCCCCATGAGAGATTGATGAGAAAGGTTGAGGCGCATGTAATAGGTGGGGCGTTGTTGGGATGGATTAGGTCATGGCTAATTGGTAGGAAGCAGAGAGTCAGCATAAATGGTACGAAGTCAGAATGGGGAGCAGTCAAAAGTGGTGTCCCCCAGGGATCTGTATTAGGTCCTCTGTTGTTTGTTATATACATAAATGACCTTGACTTAGGTATAACTAGTAGGATAAGTACATTTGCAGACGATACCAAAATGGGGAGAACAATTGATTCAGATAGAGATATAGAGTGCCTCCAAAGGGATCTAGATACCTTACACGAATGGTCAGTAAATTGGCAGATGAAGTTTAACATTGACAAATGCAAGGTATTACAGATAGGGAAGATGCATACAAATGTTAAATATAAACTAGCTAATATCGAATTAGAAAACTCGAATTGTGAGAAAGATCTAGGTGTGTTTGTTAGCAATGATTTGAAGCCTAGACAACAGTGTATAAGCGTTCGAAACAAGGCAAACAGGATTCTCGGGTTCATCTCTAGGAGTGTGAGTAACAGAACTGCTGATGTTATCTTAAAACTTTACTTGTCATTAGTGAGACCCCATATGGATTATGCTGTTCAATTTTAGTGTCCTTATTACAGAATGGACATAGATTCATTGGAGAGAGTACAACGTAGAATGACAAAAATGATCCATAATATTAGAAATCTTCCGTATAAAGAAAGGTTGAAGAAATTAGGCTTACATTCGTTAGAGAGACGCAGAGTTAGAGGGGATATGATAGAGGTGTTCAAGTGGGTTAGTGGGATTAACAAAGGGGACATGACAAATGTACTAAAGCTCAGTGATAGCGAAAGAACTCGTACCAATGGTTTCAAATTAGATAAATTTCGTTTCAGAAAAGATATAGGCAAATATTGGTTTGGTAACAGAGTTGTAGATGGGTGGAATGGACTACCAAGTGCTATAATGGGATTAAAAACGGTAGGGAGCTTTAAGATAAAATTGGATAAGCATATGGACGAGAAGGGTTGGGTGTGAAGGGGGATCAGCAGGGTTGGGCCAATCAGCGCTCTGCAGACCCCCGTAATCCTGCGTTAATCTCTAACCGTTTTGGTAAGATGATCCTCAGGGTATTAGAGTGTTGAGCCTGTAATTGTGCTTTGTAATTGGGGTTGTGTGGGACAGGGATCTGCCTTGCTTAGGCCAATCGGCTTTCTGCAGACTCCCATTTTCTTATGTTCTTATGTTCTTAAAACAACATATCAAATCGCTATGTGGAAACAATGCTTACTAAAATAAAATTTATGAAATGAAAGAACACAATCAACCACATAGGGTGTACATTACTACATGAACAAGTTAATCTGGTTCCCAAGCAAACTAATAGGTTTGACAATGTGGATTATAGTAAAATGTTTAGCCTCAATATGAATACAACACGCAACCATGGCTGGCAATTAGAACTGAAAAGGTTTAGCACTAGTATTTGTGGAAACTTTTTCACATACAAGATCTGTTCTACCTGGAACAAAATTCCCTCCGAAGTTGTAAACAGTTCTTCAGTAGAGCAGTTAAAGAAGAGAGTAGATAGTATTTTGCACACTCTGTAATGAGTGGAGTGCAATAAACAGTCTCTCCTTCCACTTCGAGTATCTCCTCGGAATGGACCGCATGGTCTCTGAGATACTATATATTCCTTGTAACTCCTTGCAACTAACTCTCACTCACTCACTCTCTCTCTCTCTCTCTCTCTCAGCGACTAAAGGCAGGATCACACGAGGTCATTTTCAGATATTTTTGTTATTGGCAACTCCTCCGGCAAGATATCTTTTGCATTGGCATCCAAAAATAGACAGTAAATATTTGCCAAGTGATAATATAGAACATGAATTGAGACTGGTGGATATCACAATGACGTAATTAAAGTAAACTCACAATGACGTACACTATTTATTTCAAGAATTAATCTGTGTCCGTCACCGTGGGTTTACTTATGTCATTATATATGATTAAGGGTAGACTACTATCAGAGCTTACTACCTTGTGCCAATTGGGGGGGGGGGGGGGGCTGTGATTTTGATCGTATGGGAAAGGCTTCAGTACCCCCATAAACCTGTACTATGCCCTGTTCCAAATCGTGCACCCTAACCTCTGTAACTAAACAAAAGGGCCAGAGGAAATGGGCTGTAATTTTCCACACCTATTCCCTGGCTGACCCTTCCCAAAAGGTAGACATATTAGCTCGATAACTCTAGTCGTTTATGGGTTATAGAGGTTAATGTTCAAAAGTTTTGGCCTACGTAAATGGAATAGGGTATAGCTGGTGGAGTGGTTTAAGGGGGTCTGGTTGTTGTTTTTTCTGGACCCCTTCTCCCTCATGATAGCCCCTTTAGTTTTCAGAATTTAAGACGTTCGGCCCATTAGTTTGGTGATTTTAAGACCTTTCGCCCCATTTCTTTGTCAGTTTTAAGACATTTCGTGCCATTTAGGTGTTGATTTTTTTACTGGCGAGCGATAGCGAGCCTGTAATTTAGGAGGAATCGGCCTTCGATGGGGATCTTGGAGATGTTATTTTAATCTTGATGGAGATCTAGGAAGGAAACTAAAAAATATAATTAATAAATCAATAAATCTACCAATAAATAAATCCTTCCCCCTCTGTACAGTGTCCCGGCGAAGGTGCAGCGAAGGTTCGAACCCCTCTGGAGCCAGTAGAGTTTGTGAGGCGGGTTCCATACATGTAAATGACTAGAACGCAACACAAACATACCAGCTAAACCATATCACTGTCACAACTACTACTACCTTCTGCTTCACCTCCCGTACTTTAAGTTTCTGCCCAAAAATTGTCCGGAAGATCCCACTAACCTTCATCCCTTTAATTTCATCCGAAGCTCCGTTTAAAAACCTCAATTACTGTATTCATGAATTCCATTCTTATTTTCATTTCTTCTTCACCTATTGTTTCTTCTTTATTTTTCTTCTTCCGTTTTGAAAGATTCACCCCTGAACTCATCATCATCATCACATGATTATTATTGTTATTGAGCCGGGGCGGTTGAGTGGTGAGCACGCTCACGTGTGAATCTGCTTGACCTGGGTTCGATCCCAGCCCAGGCTGACATTTAGTGAGTGTTGTAGTACGTCCTAGCATGTTTCACATGCTCGCACCCAGTCGGGGGACACCTCAACGACGTATACAGACTAATAACACATATAACAAAGCCACTCCAACAGCTTCCTCTCTCTCCAACACCCCTTCTCCCCTCTCTACACTCTTCAGAAAAATAGGAAAAGTAGAACGTAGATACGAGGTGCCGTTGTAAAGGTTTATCCCTCAATACCTTCACCTGACCTATTATTATTATTATTATTATTATTATAATAATTATTGATATTATTATTATTATTATTATTATTATTATTATTATTATTATTATTATTATTAGTATTAGTATTACTATTAATAATATTACAATTTATTTTCCTTGTGGGTAGGGTACCAAAGAGCCCGGGGGTATTCTGAGACCGAGACACTGACCCTCCTCAATACCCAACCCCTCCTCACCTTCCATCACCCCCCCTCCTCCCCCCCCCCCCCCCTTCATAGGTACACACAAAGGTTCACTATGTGCGACCTTCCTGGAGCAGCTGGTAAGGTCGACCTGGGCGGCTTTAAAACTCCTTGCACATACACATACATTCATACATACTGACACGCACATACACACACACACACACACACATACATTGACGCACATATACACACACACACACACACACACACTCACAAGCACATACACACACACACATATCATACACGCACACACACACACACACACACACACACACACACGCACCTAATCGCACATACACATATACTGTAGATTATCGAACACACATTGATCGGCACATGCACATATCACGCATACACACAGACCATCGCACACACATAATAGACCATCGCGAACATAAACACACTGATCTACAGACTACACATATCAAGAAATCACACATACACACACACTCACTCTCTCTCACTCACACACACACTCTCTCTCTCTCTCTCTCACACACACAGGCAGGCAGGCAGGCAGGCAGGCAGGCAGGCAGGCAGGCAGCTTACAACTCTAATATCCCATCAATACTATCTCCAATCACATCTCCAGAGCCATACATCAGCCAACACGCTATATAGGACTAAACCATACGGGGGTGAGGCATGGGGCAAAGGCTGGGGTGGGGGGACTGGAGCATGGAAATTATATCTGGCAAGGGACTGGAGTTCTCGAAAGAGGGGCTCCAGTCCAGACGCTCTTCTTGATTTACAGTGCGCTGGCTTAATAATCCAGAAAGGTTGATAGCCTCTGAAGTCCTATTTTCGCAAACTAGTATAATATCAGGATTGGCCGTGTGAGGTGTAGTTTGGGGTGGAGTGGGGTGGATATGAGATGGATAATAAAGTGGGATAAAGTGAGGTGGGGTGCGTCGGGATGTGGATGGTTGTGGAATGGGTTGGGTTAGGATGAGTAAAGTATAGTCACCCATGAACGAGGTAATGAACTAGAGACAGAGACAGGAACACGGAACGAAGCTGAACGAAACGATGAACAGAATGCAATGAATGGTGAGAAGGATCGGGAGCAATGAGCGGAACATGGAACAGGGGACAAGGAACGGAACATGGGACAAATGGGGACGAGGAACGGAACACGGGGACAAGGAACGGAACATGGAACACGGGAACAAGGAACGGAACATGGAACACGGGGACGAGGAACGGAACATGGAACACGGGGACAAGGAACAGAATATGAAACATGGGGACGAGGAACGGAACATGGAACGCAGGGACAAACGGGGACAAGGAGCGGAACATGGAACAAACGGAGACAAGGAACAGGAACATGGAACACTGGAACAAATGATAACAATAAGCGGAACATGGAACAAACGGGGACAAGGAACGGGGACAAGGCACAGGGGCTTGAGCAAGGAAAGGGGGGTAGGGGGGGGGGGGGGGGGGAGGACGGAGCAACGAACGGAACGGGGCGGGGTGGGACAAGAAAGAAACGGGTCGGGAGGGGGTGAGAGCGAGGGGGGGATGGGGAGAGGGGATAGGGGGGGCCATGGGAACGCGCGTGCCACGTCTTGGGTACACAGCTGTTCACCCCCCCTCCCTCCTGCACCCCTTCCCCCTGACACATACCCCTCTTACCAAACCCCCCCAATCCCACTTCCTCCACGTTCATTCCCCTCCCTAGACAATCCCAATTTCCCGCCAAGTCCCCGTAGAATCAAGATAAAGAATACGGAAAAGCGAGGGTTGGGATTTTTTCGGCCTATCGCAGAGGTGTTCTAAATTTCGAGGTCCCCGCCGATGATTCTCCCTAATTCATGAACACGTGCTGCCTCGGCGGTTTGGCTGAAGCTACGGTATTTTCGTTGACATGTATTTTCGTTTAGGGTTATTTTGATTTACTTTTAGAGTCGACTATACCCTGATCCGAATAGGTAGTCCAGAAATCGCGAGTCCTAACTTCTGTAACTCAAAAAGGGCTATAGCAAGTGGGCTGTAAATTTCCACATCTATACCCTGGCTGACCCTTCCCAAATGGTAGCAATGTTAGCTCGATTACTCTAGTCGTTTGTGAAGTATAGAGGTATAGCTTTAGTCAAGTACCGCCTAACCTAGCTTAAAGTTAACCTAAGCAAACCAAATCTAACCTAAATCAAATCTTACCCTAACCTTATATAAGTTAAATCAATCAGTAACTGTAACTTTACCTAACCTAGCCAAATCTTATTCTAACTTAGTGTAATCTAATTGAACTATACTTACTTGATAACACACTTAATAAATAGCAAAGTTCTATGTAAGCTACCAAGATCAGATACGGATTTTTGACAGACGAAATAGGCCCTGGTTCTTTTATGTTTTCTGTAAAGTCATGTTATTAGCTTAAGTTAACCTAATCTAACCTTAACCTAACCCAATCGTAATCTAACTTCACCCTACTTCAATCTTACAACTATTTTTCTATGTGCATGAAGAAGACAAACGGCAAAGCTTAATGTATCCTAGCCGTTAAAATGCGGGTATAACAGCTCCTCTAGTGCATGGCGGTAAGTCTTGGCAGCGAATGGACCCTAAAGTGCTCCCTCCAACAGTCTGGGAACCCTTATGTGCACTGTAGGCCCGCGGGATTCCGGCACCACACCATACCGCCTAGCCCTCTGATCCTACTGCCAGACGATTTCCAAACCCATCGAAATATTCCCTTCGCAAAAATCGGGTGTGGAGATCGTAAATTATATATACAGTATATATATATATATATTTTTCTCACAAATGCATGCGATTAATAAATTTCTTGTAAGGTTGCAGCTCCGTGTTTCATTTTTCTAGTGAGTACAAGAATATTATATATATATATATATATATATATATATATATATATATATATATAAAGAGAGAGAGCAACTAACCTCTGCAATATGAGTGGCAGTATAGTGAACAATAGGGTGATTATTACAGGGGGTGAACACTGGTCAGGTTCCAACACACTCTTTAACCCTTTGAGTACCAGCGACGTGAGTTGTATTTTATTCTAGCTATATTTAGACGATGCTATGCAGCTTAACATGGATCTGTGGCAGTGAAAAGGGTTGGTTGAGATAGTTTGAAGCTTTATAATTGCTTGAGGTCCTTCCTAAGCCGAATATAATCGTAGAATCGTTGCCATAATATAATGAAAAGGAAGTATCCGGTACTAAACGGGTTAATCCACTTGTCACTTCAGCCTGCAACCTTACCGGGAAACATTTATTTTTTATGCAACACAGATGGGGTAGTTCGTACGCAAGGCAAACACCGAAATTGGGTATACTTGTCGATCTACCCCAACCTTACCTAGCCTAAACTAGACTAAAGTGCTCTAACCTATTGCACAGCTATGTAAATTTAGAACAAATCAATGTTAATCAATTTACCTGTGATATTGACAAGGACCTCCCCACACGTTTCACCCTTTGAGTACCAGCGACGTGTGTTGTACTTTATTCTAGCTATTTGTAGACGATATTATGCAGCTTAAGAATGATCTGTGGTAGTTAAAAGGGTTGTTTGAGATAGTCTGTAGCCTTTTAATTGGTATTCGTCCTTCCTAAGCTGAATATAATCGTCTAATAATTTCCAGAGTATAATGACAAGGACGTCACCGGTACTGTACACGTTTAAGGGGGAAGGGTTTATGTTTTGGTCGATTTTTCATGTATATAATTTTGTTTAGCTTCCTTCCTAAACCTCCATCAAACTTAAAAAAATCGTCCCCAAGATCCCCTTTCTAGATATATTTGTACATTTTTCGGTAGAAAAATTTCCTGGCCGAAGGCCGGTTCCTCCTTAATTAAAGGCTAGTTATCGCTCGCCAGGAACAAATCGACACCTAAATGATACGAAAAGTCTTAATATTGACAAAGAAATAGGGCGAAAGGTCTTAAAACCGCCGAACTATTGGGCCGAGCGTCTTCAAATTTCAAAAAAAATGGGGCTAAACATGAGGGAGAAGGGGGGCCAGAAAAATAACCATCCCTCCTCAAGAGTAAGGATGGGAGAGAGGTAGCCTGACCAGGATTCAAACTCACTCAGATTTGGGAGAGTTGGGCACCGTAACCACTCGGCCATGAGCGGATATAAGATATTTGTCATTCAAAGAGATTCCATAATAGTTCCCCTTCTGTACCGGCGCCGTCTTTTTAGTTTATTGTGGCTACTACTAATCGATTTTGTTCAGTTACGAAGGATCTCTGGCAATTCATATTTGTTTTCACCAACCCACCAATTAATTTACAAATAAACCTAACTAATGACATCAATGAAAGTTAACAGGCTTTGAAATATCTCGCTTAACCCTTTTCACTACCATAGATCCTTTTAAAACTGCACAAGACCATCTAAATATAGATACAATACAACTGAAAAGACGTAGCCGATATAGAAGGGGGTTAAAAAATCGTATCACTTAGCCGAGTTGGCGGGTCGGGGGGGGGGGGGGGGGGACGGTAAAATAGTCATGGTTGAAGTCTAAAAAAATCACCACTTGTTCGAAGGCATAGTCCTCCACAAGACTATAACCTGGTTCTTCCAATAAGAACAAAGGTTGGTTCCCTTGTATCCTTTCATGGCCGAGTGGTTACGGTGCCCAACTCTCCCAAATCTACCTGGAGTGAGTGGGTTCGAATCCTGGTCAGGATGCCTCTCTCCCAACCTGTCGGACATGAGAAGGAAAACTGGTACCCTTACGTCCAGTCGGAAGCACTAACCCATTCTGTACGAGCGACGTCCTTTTCATAAGAACATAAGAACATTAGATTCTGGCAACTATTAAACGATTTTGTTCTGGTTAGGAAGGACATCTACCCATTAACTTCTTTCTTTACCAGTGACGTCTGTTTAATTATATTATAATTAAATTTAGACGATGTTGTGTGGTATTAAAAAGATTAAGTGAGATAGTTTGAAGCCTATTCATTGCTGGAGGCCCTTTTTAAACTGAATATAATCGTCAAATATTTACCAGAATATAGTTAAGAGGATGGCATCGGTACTGAAGTGGTTAAATGGCTCCAGTAATCCCTTTAGCTATCCTATATCCTTCCGTAGCTTAAGGGGGAGGTAGTTGCTTTTGCTCCCTCATGTTTAGTCCCATTGCCTTTGACATTATAAGACGTTCGTTCCATTAGTTTGGCGATTTTAAGACCTTTTGCCCTATTTCTTAGTCAATATAAACACCTTTCGTTCCATGTTGGTGTCATTTACTCTCTCTCTTTCTCTCTCTCTCTCTCTCAATATATAGTGTATATTTAGACGATTTTGTGCATTCTAAGAAGGATCTGTGGTAGTAAAACTGGTTAAGTGAGATACTTCGAAGCCTGTAAATTGCTGGAGGCCCTTTTTAATCTGAATATAGTTGTCTAATAATAGCTGAAGTGAAATAAAAAAATACGTCACCGGTACAGAAGGGGTTAACACTTTTATTCTGGCTAAATTTAGACGATTTTATGCAGTCTATGAATGACCAGTGTTATTCAGAGGGTTTATTGAGATCGTACAATATACCCGTTTGAGTCATGAAGGTAGTTTATAAGCTAAAGATTCTCGTCTAATGGTAACCTGAGTATGAGGAAAATTACGTCACCGTGCTGAAGGGGTTAAGGGGCTAGGGTTTATTTATTTATTAGTGTTTTAGTTCCTCCCTAGACCTTCATCAAGCTTAATAATTTATCCTCAAGATCCCCTTTCGAGATAAATTTGTACATTTTTCGGGAGATAAATTTGTACCCTTTAATGAACATGGGGAAAAGGATGATGTACATCAATATTAGAGTGGACATGGTATATACAGTATAAGATTTAAAACTGTAGTCTCTCAAGTGTCTATTCCTATTCGTCTCCGTACCGCGCCATACGGCAGAATATGCACGAGTTTAGTTGAGTTAGCCCTAAAATAGTCCGCGCGCGGCCGTTCTCACCAGAGATGCCGAACCTTAATACAGAAGGGCAATATGCGTCCCGGACGAAGTCTACTTCCTCCAAAATTACAGGCTAGCTATCGCTCGCCAGGAATTAATCGACACCTAAATGGCACGATGGGCCTTCATATTGATAACAAAATGAGATGAAAGGTCTTAAAATCGACAAAATAATTGGACGAACGTCTTAAAATCTCAAAACTAAAGGAGAAGGGGGTCCAGAAAAAACAACTACCTCCCCCTTAATGTTTTTCCTCTTTTCCCTCTCATTGTTACTGGCCGTAGGTATTTTAAGCTTTATTAGGACTGTGGTTTATTTTGTTCTAATATCAGTCGATGTTATGCAGCTTAGAGAAACATCCCCAATAATCAAGGAATATACAAAATATATAAAATAATACCCTTAAAAAAATATATATATACTATACTGTATATATATATATATATATATATATATATATATATATATATATATATATATATATATATACCGGTACAGTATATATATATATATATATTTTGTTTTCGTATACTCCCAGGCCGGACTCGAACCACCGTCAGTCAGGACACCATGGCGTGATGCAGGATACTTAACCTTTTCCTATTTATATTAAAGAGAAGATAAATTCTACTTGGGGAATGTATTTCAATTCATGCACAAGTTTAATTTAATTTAATTTAATTTAGAATCCTTAATTACGCCGTGGTTTAGTGGATTACGCATGGACACTCGTCCTCGCTGTCGGTGGTTCAAGTAAAGTTTCAAGATAAAATCGGCAGTTCTGTTACTCACATTCCTAGAGATGAGCCTGAGAATCCTGTTATTTTGTTTTTGTTTTCTATATTTCAACTACTCCCTCTCGGCATAGGCTGAGAGCCTGTACATTCAACCGTACATTCGACGGTGAAGCACGTGAGGTCTCGTTCCAGTCGAGGGAGTGAGACATGTTAATCACTTTGAGATGCAACCAACCCCCGCTATCTTGCCTTCGCAAGTTGCACGGGGCCCGGTTGCCCACCCATGGCTCAAATCTCTGAAGCTGCCTCGCCCCAGCGTTTCACTGTCTCTCCCATTAAACTCGGACCCTCACTCTCAGAACGCCACCTATTGAGCAATGAACTCAGTAGGCATTGCCCCCGTGTAATATATTTTGGAATATGGTAATATTCATACAGTGCTATTTAATCAGGGAACAATGAGGGTTCTTTTTTTTTCTTTTTTTTTTTTTGGCGTTTCGGTGGGCTTTGTGGTAATGCACTGATACTAGGTACAGCACAAATTCCATCCCAATAATATCTTCCCATTGATACATTGGGATTCGAACCCGGGACCATTGGATTACCAGCCTTGTTACGAACGCTTATATAGTCTTATAGGTTTCAGATCATTGCTAACAAACACACCTATATCTTTCTCACAGTCTGAGTTTTCTAATTCCGTTTTAGCTAGTTTATATTTTCCATTTGTATTCATCTTCCCTATCTTACATTAATTTTTTTCCCCATTTTGGTATCGTCTGCTAATTTACTAATCCTAGTACTTGTAACTAAATCAAGGTCATTAATGTATTATACAGATCCCTGGGAGATACCACTTTTGACTGCACCCCATTCTGACTTAATACCATTTATGCTGACTCTTTGTTTCCTACCAATTAGCCATGACCTAATCCATCCCAACAACGGCCCACCTATTCCATGCATCTTAACCTTTCTCATCAATCTCTCATGAGGGACTCTGTGAAAAGCTTTACTGAAATCTAAATACATTATATCATATGACTTATCATTATCTACCACTTCATATACCTTTGATAAAAAGCCAAGCAACTTAGTAAGGCAAGAACGTTCCTGAAAAAAAAGCGTCATCGTATACTGACAATGTGAACATAAGCGATCGTATAGGAACAATATGAGCGTGACTGTACCGCCCAGAACACATTGGCGGGAACCGTGAATATTGACGACACACATACACACACAAAGCCCGCCATCTGGCCTGGATCCCACTGGCGCCAAATTTGCGCGGGAACAGACGTGGGGACCACTCGTCATAACTCGACACAAAATAATATTACTTTCTCGAGAAAAAACTTACGAATTCCTACATACAAGTTCTTTATAGTCTGAACGAATAAAAGTTCCACAGCTTATTAAAACTGTCAACATTGGGTTATTTGGAGCAATTAGAATAAGATAATAAAGGAAGGAAGTAACGAAACAGCCTGTGCTCTAATGCTACCCATGGTGGTTCACGGTCTCTTCACCAATATGTCCATTCGGCCTACAAGCCTTTTCGCCCACACTCGACTCCTTTCGCCCAATTCTAGAGGATGATGAAGTAGGGAAGGAATAGTCTAAGTTAGGCTAGGTCAAGTTTTGTTAGGTTAGGTGTGGGCGAAACGTCTCTGGGAGAAGGTAGAGCGACCTTGGGCGAAATGTCCTAGAGGCGAATAGACCCCATACCCCCATGGCCACACATCCCGAGGGCATAAAAGAGGCTCGTCCGAATCCACGTGTTGGCCTGGTCTTCGGCTTCATACCCATCGTATATTTAAGCCTTTCTGTACCAGCGACGTCTTTTCCCTTTATTTCAGCTGCATTTAGACGATTTTATATAGCTAAGGAAGGATATATGGTAGCTATAAATAATTAATCGAGATAGTATGTAGCCTTTTAATTGGTTGACGTCCTTCTTAAGTTGAATACAATCGTCTAACAGTCGCCAGAATGACAGAAAAACGGTCACCTGTACTGATTGGGTTAACCACCATTTATGTAGCATTGTCCAGTTGCCCACATAAGTTCTGTCCCTGGTTGTGATCTTATGTATGGAAGCATAATAGTATGAATGAATTGCGAGTGTGTTTTCGTTTACTCATCAGTTGACTAATCAGATGAGTTAACCCCTGCGTAAGAAACTACACTCGTAATTCAATCTTGCGCATTATATTTCCATGTATAAGACCACGGAGAGGAACAGAACTCATTTGTGGGCAACTGTGGACTCTATAAATATAAATGGTATACACAGAGTGTATTGGTTTATTGATAGTGATGTACATACCTTTCTAACTGGTATAATATGGGTTTAGTACTTAAAAAATACTACATACCTTTATAACTGGTATAATATGGGGTTGTACTTAAAAATAGTACATACCTTTATAACTGGTATAATATGGGGTTGTACTTAAAAAATAGTACATACCTTTATAACTGGTATAATATGGGGTTGTACTTAACAAATAGTACATACCTTTATAACTGGTATAATATGGGGTTGTACTTAAAAAATAGTACATACCTTTATAACTGGTATAATATGGGTTTAGTACTTAAAAAATACTACATACCTTTATAACTGGTATAATATGGGGTTGTACTTAACAAATAGTACATACCTTTATAACTGGTAAATATGGGGTTGTACTTAACAAATAGTACATACCTTTATAACTGGTATAATATGGGTTTAGTACTTAACAAATAGTACATACCTTTATAACTGGTATAATATGGGTTTAGTACTTAACAAATAGTACATACCTTTATAACTGGTATAATATGGGGTTGTACTTAACAAATAGTACATACCTTTATAACTGGTATAATATGGGTTTAGTACTTAATAACAAATAGTACATACCTTTATAACTGGTATAATATGGGGTTGTACTTAACAAATAGTACATACCTTTATAACTGGTATAATATGGGTTTAGTACTTAACAAATAGTACATACCTTTATAACTGGTATAATATGGGGTTGTACTTAACAAATAGTACATACCTTTATAACTGGTATAATATGGGGTTGTACTTAACAAATAGTACATACCTTTATAACTGGTATAATATGGGGTTGTACTTAACAAAATTTAATAGTGCATACCTTTATAACTGGTATAAATATGGGTTTAGTACTTAAAAAATAACCCCAAGACCCCTTTTCGAGATAAATGTGTACATTTTTCGGTAGACAAATTTTGCGGCCAAAGGTCGGTTTCTCCTAAATTATAGGCTTGCTATCGCTAGCCAGGGAAAAAATAACACCTAAATGGCATGACAGATCTTAAAATTTACAGAAATGGGGCGAAAGGTCTTAGAATCACCAAACTAATGGGGTGAACGTCTTTAACTATCAAAATTAATGGGGCTAAGCATGAGGGTGAAGGAGGTCCAGAAAAAAAGGAGGATGTCAGATTAACGAAGCCTAAGTCAGAGTTGCGTTGTGTGCTCGTGATGGTTGAGGGGGCACGTGCGAGCTGGGGCCTTCTGGGGTTAGTTAGGAGGGAGGGGGGGGGGAGGGGGAGGTGTTGAGGACTATGTGTGTGTGTGTGTGTACTTCAGGTTCAGCGAATATGTGTGTTTTAGTGTGTGTGTGTGTGTGTGCCCCAGGCTCCGTGAATACAGAATGTGTGCGTTTAGAAATGTGTGTATGTGTGTGTGTGTATGCATATATATTTAAAGAAAGTCGCCGGTACGGAAAGGGTTAAAAAGTGCCACCATCGTGCTGAAGGGGTTGAAATATATATTCATATGAATATATATTAGGTGTCGATATTTTCCTAGCGACCGACCGATAAAGCGAGCCTTTAACCCTTTCAAGCTCCAATACGCGTTTCTGTTCTGTTTTCTGGCTACTTTTCGACGATTTTATTCAGATTAGTAACGGTATACGGAAGGCAGAGGGTTGATTGAGATAGTATTTACCCTTTTAACCCTTTCGTTGCGGGTTACGTTCTGGAACGTCCTGGCAAGTTACAGCAATTTCCAGGCTTTAAAAGCCTGTAAAAACCGTAAAAATTGAGTGTCAGTGGGCGGGAGCGTGAGGGGCTCACCTCCGACCCTCAGAGCACCGAGCGGCTCACTGAGGTACACTGTGTCTCGCGCGGGTCTCTCTCTGTGTCTCACAGCAGTGTAGCCAAGCGAGCGTGTGCTACCAAATAGCGGGTTTCCCGCGTTTCACTGGCACCACTGCGGGTGAACCAGACCACGTACGGGGCCCGTTCTGGTGTAATTTTGAAGCTATTTTCGTCTAGTTTTCGGCAGAATACACTTCATTTAATGCAGATGCTTGATTTATCATTCAGGAGTGCCTGAATATGCCCTAAATAGCCCAAACATAGCCGCAGCCAATGGGTTAATACCCACAGATCCTTCCTAAGCTGCATAAAATCATCTAATGATAGCCAAAATAAACTGCTACAACGCGTCATAGCTTCAAGGGGTTAATTTAGTAGACTGGAAGATATGAAGGAAACCGCATTGTTTTTTTTGTATTTTGTTTTTGTTTGGCCATTCATTCACTTCCGTGGGCGTAAAGGACAACTATAGAGCTTAACCCCTTCAGGATTATGACACCTTATAGCAGTCCATATTTGGCTACCTATAGACGATTTTATGCAATTTAGGAAGGATCTACAGTACAGTAATCAAATGGGTTTTCTTACGTTCTTATGTAATAATTCTCTCTCTCTCTCTCTCTCTCTCTCTCTCTCTCTCTCTCTCTCTCTCTCTCTCTCTCTCTCTCTCTCTCTCTCTCTCTCTCTCTCTCTATCTCTCTTTATAATTTATAGTATACATTACTGTTTGTTCCCTAGACCATCAAGCTTGAGAAATTACCCCCAAGACCCCCCTTCAAGATAAATTTGTAAATTTGTCCAAGTTTTACATTTCCATTATATAACAAATAAAGATGAATACAATGAAGGGACTCTGTTATTGGCCTGGGGTTGAATAGTCGCTCGTTGGAAAGCCTCTGGTTGTTAAGGGGACAGTGGTTATTGTTTTGAATCTATTTATCTATTTATATATTAATTTATGGTTTAGTATCCTCGATAGACCTTCATCAAACTTTAAAAAATACTTCTTAGACCATCTTCAAGATAAATTTATACGTTTTTAGAAAAATATCTCAGCCTTCGGTTTCTCTTAAAATTACAGGCTCGCAATCGCTCGCCATGAAAAAAATTGATACCAAAATGGCACTAAAGGTCTTGATATTGATATTGAAATGGGGCGAAAGGTTTTAAAATCGACAAACTAATAGGGCGAACGTCTTAAAATCTGAAAACTAAGGGGGCTAAACATGAGGACCAGAATAACGCCCCCTCTCCCCTTAAGCTGAGCAGGCAGGCAGTTCGCCACTTGCAAATTTCGTTCTATAAGGAAGTTGGAGCTGTAGACATCGCTATTTAGCAGAATTACCAGCTAAAATACGGTTATAGTACAGTGCATCTATAAACACGTAAAATCCAATTCGACATACTTTTTATTCATCAGCAACCTACATTATTATTGCCTTTCGGTTTGATATCGATTATTACGGCTCCAACTTCCTTATAGCCTGATACTCGCAAGTGGTCAATTGGGGGTAATGGTGGCTGGCTTGGGAAGAGTTCCTGCCATTACTTGGTTCCTGTCTGGCTTATATCCACACTCTGATACATACATACATAGCATACATACATATATACATACTGTACATACATACATATACTGTATACATGCATACATACATACACACACACACATTCTCTCTCACACACATTCCTTTGCATAATCTACATCCCCTATCCCTAAAGCCCCCCCCCCCCTCCCCACCCCTATTCATTACCATACACACCCACAAGCTGTACCCTCTACCCTCATATGCAAAACAATACCCCTATCCGCCTGCCGTCCTCGCCCATACCCTCTTGTTAGCACCCTCCCACATACGCCCATCTACACCCACACCCTCCACCCACACGCTCTTATACACCCATCCACCCATCCTCCTTGTTGCTCACTATCATCCACGCCCAACCCTTACACTTATGGTATATTCCTTAATCCACCCACAAACTCTAACATCCCACAATAGGCCTACTCCCACATCATCCATCAAAGGTCCCCACAGTCACCACCGAATGTAGGACATCTTGGCCACGGATGTTTGGGCCAGAGACGTTTTGACCATGGGCCAGCAACCTTGGATGTTATGGTCACGGGGACCACCTAAGGTGGACGTATGGGCCACGAAACATACTATATATATATATATATATATATATATATATATATATATACTGTATATATATATATATATTTTAATGTCCTAACCTAACCTAACCTAATCTAGAAATAACATGCTATTGTAGAGATTTTTATTATTATTATTTTTTTTTATTTTTTTCATATTTTGTCCCGTGGCCCAATTATCCGTGGCTGAAATGTCCGAGCGCAGTCACCACCCACATCCACACCCCTTACCGACCAACTCACAATAGGCCTACTCCTACACCATCCATTAAAGGTCCCCCACAGTCACCACCCACACACCTATGCTCGCATACACACCTCACCGACCAACCCACACATCTGGCAACCCACACATATTCCTGAAACTCCCATCCACAACCCCATGCAAACCCCTTCCTCATTTAAGTAATAAACCTTATGACCTCACAAATCGCAATATTTCGGGACTCTTTTGCATTGGTATCGAAAACTAGACGACTTAAGATAGATTACATTATTAGGTGTCTGAATTCTGATAAAACTAATATTTTTGAAGCGGCCAGATTACAATTGATCGGAAAATTTACGGAATAATAACTCGTGTGACACCGCCTTTACAGTATATCTACGCCTTCACCCACACCCACGCCCACACTCACCCCCACCCACACCCACACCCACGCCCACACTTACCCCCACCCACACCCACACGCCCGTTCCTCGTATATCATGTCACTGTTTAGCTCCTAATCACTAGTCCATGTTTCTTCCTTCTCAATTCACCCACTTACAATACTTATACGCTTCCTAACTCTTACAACCCCATTATATGCACTCACAACCACCTCCTACATACCCAAACCCATGCCCCTCAACCCACACACTGCACTCACATACTCTAACAAACCCACGCCCTTCAACCCACACACTCCATGCACATACCCAAACAAACCCATGCCCCTCAACCCACACGCTGCACTCACATACCCTGACAAACCAATGCCCCTCAACCCACATAATCCACACACATACCTACTGTATACACAAACCCACGCCCTTCAACCCACACACTTCATGCACATACCCATACACACTTATACATTACCTACACATCCACCTCCACCATACACACCCATCCACATAAACACACACCCACACACACATACCTCCACACCCACCCGTTCCTCGTATATCATGTCACTGTTCAGCTCCTAATCACTAGCCCATGTTCCTTCCTCCCTCCTCCTCTTCCCTTCCTCCTTCCTCCTTCCTCCCCCTCTTCCTCCCTTCCTCCTCTTCTTCCTGCCAGGTGTTACTCCTCTTCCTCCTCCCACACATCATTGTTTTATTATCCTCCTCCTCCTCCTCCTCCCCCTCCTTTTCCTACTCCATATTCTGTTTGGGTAATTATCCTGTTTCTTCTCCGTAAATATTTTTGTCATCATGATTTACTTGCTTTTTTCTTCTTCTTTATCTTGTTCTTCTTGGTCTTTTTCTTCTTGTTCTTATTCTTGTTCTTCTTCTACTTCTTATTTTTCTTCTTCTTCTTCAATGCTTTCATTATATACAGTGTATAATATCAAGTATATCGCACAAATACACGTGAGCTAATAATTTGTTTTTAAATACTCGCAGCCAGGATCGAACCTCCGACATTCAGAACGAGTGTCCAAGCTTTTAATCCACGACACCACGGCGTGATAAAGTAATCTTAACCTTTTCCTATATATATTCTAAGGAGAAGGTAAATCCTACTTGGAGAATATATTTCAATTCATGCACAAGTCGCAGGATCCATATATTTGTTTTAGGCTACCCTCCTCGGTCGCATATTACATTTATCTTCCATACACATAATTGTTAATTCCCCCGTCTCTTAGGCCTAGGTGTAGGAAGGAAGGCCTATGTGTTGGCTTCCTTCCTTCCTCCCTACCCCCCCACCCCCCACCCTCCCTTCGTGACTTCCCTCCTTCCTTCATTCTTCTATTCTTTCCTCCCACCCTCCCTTCGTGACTTCCCTCTTCCCTTCCCTCCTTCCTTCTTTAGTGACTTCCCTGTTCCCTTCCTTCCGTCCTTCCTTCCTTCGTGACTTCCCTCTTCCCTTCCTTCTTTCTTCTATTCCCTCCTCCCTTCCTCCCACCCTCCCTTCGTGACTTCCCTCCTTCCTTCTTCTATTCCCTCCTCCCTTCCTCCCACCCTCCCTTCGTGACTTCCCTCCTCCCTTCCTCCCACCCTCCCTTCGTGACTTCCCTCCTTCCTTCTTCTATTCCTTCCTCCCTTCCTTCCTTTTTCCCTTCCTTCCTTCCTTCGTGATTTCCCTGTTCCCTTCCTTCCTTCGTTCCTCCCACCCTCCCTTCGTGACTTCCCTCCTTCCTTCTTCTATTCCTTCCTCCCTTCATGACTTCCCTCTTCCCTTCCTTCCTTCCTTCCTTCTTCCCTTCCTTCCTTCCTTCCTTCCTTCTTCCCTTCCTTCCTTCCTTCCTTCGTGATTTCCCTCTTCCCTTCCTTCTTCTATTCCTTCCTCCCACCCTCCATTCGTGACTTCCCTCCTTCCTTCCTTCCTTCTTCTATTCCTTCCTCTCTTCCTCCCACCCTCCCTTCGTGACTTCCCTCCTTCCTTCTTCTATTCCTTCCTCTCTTCCTCCCACCCTCCCTTCGTGACTTCCCTCCTTCCTTCCTTCCTTCTTCTATTCCTTCCTCTCTTCCTCCCACCCTCCCTTCGTGACTTCCCTCCTTCCTTCTTCTATTCCCTCCTCCCTTCCTCCCACCCTCCCTTCGTGACTTCCCTCCTTCCTTCTTCTATTCCTTCCTCCCACCCTCCATTCGTGACTTCCCTTCTTCCTTCCTTCCTTCTTCTATTCCTTTCTCTCTTCCTCCCATCCTCCCTTCGTGACTTCCCTCTTCCTTTCCTTCCTTCCTTCCTTCCTACCTTTATTTATTCATTCATTTATGCATCATTCATTCTCGTTTAATCTATTTTGTACTTTATTAACTTTCTTTATCCAATCTAACCTATGATTTCCTTTGATACATTCATACATACATACATACATACTGTACATACATACGTACAGTACATACATACATGCATGCACACATATATACAGTACATACATGCTGTAATGACCTATTGTATTACTGTTTCTGCCTTTATATCTCATTATAATTCTCCATTCTTCTTTTGTATTGTTTTATGTATTCTCCTTCCTCCTCTACATGTTAAACCCTTCAGCACTCTGAAATAATTTGCATATTCTGGTTACCATTTGACGATTGTTTTTCGCCTACAATCTACCTCTAGGACTCAATCTACCTCTAGGACTCAATCTACCTCTAGGACTCAATCTACCTCTAGGACTCAATGGCGTACATACGGTCTCAATAAACCCTCTGAATAACTGCATCAAATCGTCTAATTGTAGCCAGAATCCAAGGTCTCAAGGCGTCATTGTACCGAAGGGGTTAACTTCTCCTCTCCTTTTATTTATGTCTGTTCGAGTTTAACCCTTTCAGTACCAATACGTCTTTATTTGTATTTATTCTTGCTAATACTAAACGCATTTATATAACTTGGGACAGAACTCCAGTAATTAATTAAAGGAGTAAACATCTATCTTAAATGTCCCTTCACTCCCACTGACCCTTTCTAAGCTGAATATACTTGTCTCATTATAGCCAGAATGTAATGATAGAATGCCTCATGGTGTACTGAAAGAGTTATTCTTATCCTTATATATATATATATATATATATATATATATATATATATATATATATATATATATATATATATATATATTGTATATATTATACACACACACACACACACACACACACACACACACACACACACACACACATAGACTCCTCCCCACCCCTTCCATACTCTCTCTATTCACACTCAACACACTCACATTCTTTCATGACCTCTTTTATAACGAAAGAACAATAGTGCTTTGAGGCATTATCATAAATAGAAATAATTAGTTTGGAAAATACATCTGCGCCTGTCTGTCTGTCTGTATGTACTGAAGCTATTTATATGTCTCTATATGTTGCTATATATTTACTTTAAGAGTGTGAGTTATATACTGTAAGAGAGAGAGAGAGAGAGAGAGAGAGAGAGAGAGAGTGTGAGAGAGTGTGAGTGTAATATGTGAGTTGTTAAGACCCAGGTGTGGTGTTGATGATGTTCTTCCCCTTACGGCCCCAGGACACACCAGACCCCACCCTTACTTCCTTCCCCTCTCTCTCTCTTACTTCCTTCCTCTCTCTCGCCCTCCCCTTCCCTTTATCCTCTCGAACTTCCTTTTGCCTCATCATAATTTACGTACACCACTATTATGATTTTACACCAGTGCAGCTGTGCACAACCTGCATTTTACTCTGCTAACTATTTGACATATCTGGGTGGTAGCCACATTTGGTGTAATATAGAGCATACTACTTAAACATTGGCAATATAGAGACCCACTGGACCACTGTTAACCACACATGGTCCTAATTAATTGGTTATCTAAAGGTGCCAAGGACGTGGTGCTGGAGCCGGAGGGTTCAAAATAACTGTGGTGTTGCAGTTGGGTTTTCTCCTCTCTTATTCAGCATATATTTGTAGTTGGTGACTACTTAACTGTCTCAGGGCCTAACGTCCCTGCCATTCCACACATGAATCGCTAGGGAGAACACCAAAGGTGCTGACAGTGGATGAAGGTTTTTATACCTCAACAGTGTTCCACAACAGATGAATATTTCCTCCCCTTGGGCAAAGGGAACCTCTAACCTGCTCTGGAGCAGAGTGCAAAAGAATATTCCCTCCATCATCGGTCTGCATGTCGTAAAAGGTGAGCAATGCGGGATGAGTGGATGGGACTCGTAGCCTTGGCAGGAAACTCATCTAAGGGAAGAAAATACTCTGAATAAAAAAAACACTCCATGGCGTCCACTGACCTAAGGGGAAATCCAACTGCTTAGGGCAGGGCTTGGGTCCTTGGTCTATTAAAAAAAACATCAATACTAAAACTAAAGTAATTAAAGGTACAAGGGTTTGTGAAAACGACCTTGGCCCTGGATTGCTTGGAGGTTTGTATCTCAGGCAATTTGGCACCAGGCTGTTTCGGGTTGGTTTGGCTTACCGGACTAGATAAGTTTCCATCTTGATTAGCCCAGGGCAAAGGCTCCAGGACCCTGTTCTTTGAAGTATATTAGGCCCCTCGGCCCAAGTTTTAATCTTGAAGATAGCAGCGCAGACAAATTGCGACCCCAAAAACTCCCTTCTGAATTTAATCTCTGTAGTGATCTCCAGGCCAACAACTGGTCTGGCTGCAACAATGATAACTGTTATGGAGGTGTTGCTGAGGTGATCATGATAGTAATACATACTACTGGTCTGGCTGCAACAATGATAACTGTTATGGAGGTGTTGCTGAGGTGATCATGATAATAATACTTACTACTGGTGTGGCTGCAACAACGATAACTACCATAAATAATGACAATGATTACAGGACATCAAGGGGGTAGTACTCGCTTTTTCTGGATCCCCTTCTCCCTCATGTTTAGCATATTAGTTTTGAGGTTTTAAGACGTTCGTTCCGTTACTTTGGTGATTTTGAGACCTTTCGCCTCATTTTGTTGTCAATACTGAGACCTTTCGTCCCCTTTAGGTGTCAATTTTTTTCCTGGCAAGCGAAAGCGAGCCTCTAATTTCAGAATGAACCGGCCTTCGGCCGAAAAAAAATTCTGACGAAAAATGTACAAATTTACCTTGAAAGGGGGTCTAGGGGGTGTTTTCTAAGCTTGATGGAGGTCTAGCGAGGAAACTAAAAAATCGATTAATAAATAAATATAAAGACCAAAAAACAAGCTCTACCCCTTAACCCCTTCAGTACGGATGACGTCCTTTTCAGTTTGGATTAGCTATTATTAGGGGATTATATTCATTAGGAAGGCCCTCTACCAATTAGGAGGTTTTAAACTAACTCACCTAGCTCATTTACCTACTACACATCCTTCCTAAGCTGCATGAAATCGTCAACATATGGCTTGACAAATATATAGAAGGCGTCACCCATTCTGAAAGGGTTAAGGGGATAGTGGCTATTTATTGGTCTATATATTTATTAATGAATAGTTATATTTTTTAGTTTCATCACTAGATCTCCATCAAGCTAAACAAAAAAGACAATCCCTAGATCCCCTCTCAAGATAAATTTGTACATTTTTCGGTCTAAAAATGTCCCGGCTCCTCCTAAAATTTCACGCTCGCTATCGCTCGCCAGGAAGAACTCGACACCTAAATGGCACGAAAGATCTGAAATATTGACAAAGAAATTGGACAAAAGGTCTCAAAATCGCCAAACTAATGGAAGGAACGTCTTAAAATCTCAAAACAAATGGGGCTAAACATGAGGAAGAAGGTGGACCAGAAAAGCGGCCCATCTCCCCTTAAAAAAAAAGCATGAACAGAATCATATTTTGGTGATTGTATTTTGGTGATTGTATTTTGGTGATTATATTTTGGTGATTGTATTTTGGTGATTGTATTTTGGCGATTGTATTTTGGTGATTGTATTTTGGTGATTGTATTTTGGTGAATGTATTTTGGTGATTGTATTTTGGCGATTGTATTTTGGTGATTGTATTTTGGTGAATGTATTTTGGTGATTGTATTTTGGTGATTGTATTTTGGTGATTGTATTTTGGTGATTGTATTTTGGTGATTGTATTTTGGTGATTGTATTTTGATGATTGTATTTTGGTGATTGTATTTTGGTGATTGTATTTTGATGATTGTATTTTGGTGATTGTATTTTTGCGTACCAACATAATAATTATGGCCCCCTTCAAGCACTGGGCCTACTTCAACCACTTAGTTCAATTTACCACTTGCGAGTTTCATGCTATAAGGAAGTTGGAGTTGTAGATACCAATATTAGGTAGAACTACCATTTAAAATACGGTTGCAATAATTTGTCCAATCGACCCATTTTGACCAATCGACCCATTTTCACCAATCGACCCATTTTGACCAATCGTCCCAGTTTGATCAATCACCCCAATTTGACCAATCACACCAACATGACCAATTATGCAAATCTGACCGGTAACCTCAATTTGATCAATCATTTCAATTTGATCAATCGACCCAATTTGATCAATCACAACATTTTTACCAAGCACCTCAATTTGACAATCACGTGCCTTATTTTGACCAATTACTTCAATTTGACCAATCACCTAATTTTGACCAATCACCTCAATTTTACCAATCACCTCATTTTGACCAATCACCTCAATTTGACCAATGACCTAATTTTGACCAATCGCACCAAATTGACCAATCACCCCAATTTGACCAGTCACCCCAATTTGACCAGTCACCACAATCTGACCAGTCACCACAATCTGACCAGTCACCCCTATTTGACTAGTCACCACAATTTTACCAATCACCACAATTTGACCAATCACCACAATTTGACCAATCACCACAATTTGACCAATCATCACAATTTGACCAATCACCACAATTTGACCAATCACCACAATTTGACCGATCACCCTAATTTGACCAGTCATTCCACTTTGACTAATGGTGAGAGTATGGTGACATATACGGTAAAGGAGGTGGGCCAGGTCAGGAAGGAGGGGTATATAACGGTGACAGTACTAGTGATGGTGACAGTGAGACTATGGTGACAGTACTAGTGATGGTGACAATGATGGTGACAGTACTAGTGATGGTGACAATGATGGTGACAGTAGTAGTAATGTTGACAATGATGGTGACAGTACTAGTTATGGTGACAATGATGGTGACAGTACTAGTGATGGTGACAATGATGGTGACAGTACCAGTGATGGTGACAATGATGGTGACAGTACTAGTGATGGTGACAATAATGCTGACAGTACTAGTGATGGTGACAGTACTAGTGATGGTGACAATAATGGTGACAGTACTAGTGATGGTGACAGTATTAGTGATGATGACAGGTATGGTGAGGGGATGGGGGGGGGGGGAAGGGGGCCAGGTGAGGTAGGAGGGGTATATATAACCGTTAGCTTGGAGGGGGGGGGGGGCATACATTCCTTCACTACCCAGACACCATTGTTTTTCTTGTGTGTGTGTGTGTGTGTGTGTGTGTGTGAAAGAGAGAGAGAGAGAGAGAGAGTGCGTACTTATATTTGTGTGAGAGAAATAGAGAGGGAGACAGAGTATATAATTATGTGTGTGCGTGTTCGTAGTATGTGTGAATACATGTATTTCAGTATGTGCATGCGTGTATTGGTTTTTGGATATATGTATGCGTGCGTGTATGTATTTTGTGTGTGTATACGCGAGCGTGTGTGTGTGTGTTTATACAGCAGACTTTGTTTATAACTAAACATGTGTGGCTACAAATGTAAACGCTTTTAGAGGTAGACGGACGGTAGGTACGTGTTTATGTGTGTGTGTGTGTGTGTGTGTGTATGTATGTATCTGTCTGTGTGTGTGTGTGTGTATAGAGGGTTGTTGTTGTTGTTGTTGTTCCCCAAGCTGCCTGGCCGAACAGCCCCAAGGCCCCGAGCAAGGCCAAGGCCATAACTGAGCGCCCCCACAGAACCCTCCCCGCCGACCACAATAAAGCCTGGGTGACCGAAGCCACTCCATGGCGGGGAGCTTGAGGAGGGTGCAGAAACGCCCGGGAAACCAAAGCCCCACCCAGGGCCCTGTGCCCCTCAGCAATTATGAAGAGAAATTTGAGGGGCAAGGGAAAAATGTGACGCTTTGGCTTCCAATCTTGGTAGATTGGGAGGTCAATCCACGTTAGAGACGCCGTCACTTGAGATCTAGAAAATATATAAGTAAAAGGAACAGTCAGAGTAAGCTATGGGTATGGCAGAGATTGCTCAGTTCTCACTCTGATAGACCAGCCCATCACCACATGACTAGAACCCAATCCTCTCAGCATCAGCTAGGAAAGGCCCTAGAAAGCCGCCTTTGGCGGGGGGATAGCTCCCCTATTTCAACCCTTTTCGGGGTTGGGCACCCGCCATAGAGGGTATAGAGGGTAGTTTGTATATACTGGTATCTAAACATATGTGACTATACTGTACATGTGAACGGTTTTAGAGGTCGAGCTGACAATGTTTATGTACTTGTTCTTGGATGCTACTGTAGTATTCAGGGGGGGGGGGGGTGTAGTTTGCTCCCTAGACCTCTATGAAGTTTAAAGATACACCCCCAAGACCTTCCTTCCAGACAAATTTGTAAATTTTTCGGAAGAAAATTGTTCCGGCCAAAGGCCAGTTCCTCCCAAACTACAGGCTCGCTTTCGCTCACTAGGAACAAAATCGACACTTAAAATTATATGAAAGATCTTTGTATTGGCAAAGAAATGGCGCGAAAGGTCTTGAAATCGCCAAGCTAATGTGCCAAACGTCTTAAGTGGGGCTGGTTGTTTTTTCTGGCCCCCCTTCTCCCTCGTGTTTAGCCCTATTAGTTTTGAGATTTTAAGACGTTCGCCCCATTAGTTTGTCGATTTTAACACCTTTTGCCCCATTTCGTTGTCGAATGTAATTTCTTTCGTGCCATTTAGGTGCTGATTTTTTTCTGGCTAACAATAGCGAGCCTGTAGTTTTAAGAGGAACCGGCCATCGACCGGGATATTTTTCTACCGAAAAATGTACATGTGACAAACATGTGCAAGCAGTCATGCCATGGGTGTGAGCGTGTGTGTGCGCGCGTCAGTAACCTTGTCCTACACGTGGTAGGCTACATGTCTACAAGAGAGAGAGAGAGAGAGAGAGAGTGTGAGAATGAGTATAACTGGCATAACTTATTTTAACTTTTCAGTCCGAATTCGTGATATATTTACTTCAAGTCAATGCGAATTTTGTCCTTATCATTCATCACAATATGTATTTGTTTCGTTTTAGTTGTTACCTCCGTCAACGAAGCTGGACGGAGGTTATGTTTTTGCATATGTTTGTTTGTCTGCAAACAAGATATCTCAAAAAGTTATGACCCGATGTTCACGAAATTTGGTGGGCAGATAGGATATGCAACAAGAAAGAAGTGATTCCATTTTAGAGGCGATCAGTAAAGCGCATACCTCCGCCAGGGTAGGCAGAGGTATTGGCTCTCCCGTGTGCCCGCCTACTTATGTATGTTCTTCATTACCATCATTATCGTCTGTTTATCTTTCTTCATCATTTATATTATAATTATGATATATGTTGATGCTGTTATTGGTGTTGTTTGTTCTATTTTGTTCTTCTTTTCTATTATATTTCGCTTCATATTTGATTTATATTCCTCCTCCTCTTCATCATCATCATCATCATCATCATCATCTTCTTTATCATCACCATCATCATTATTATTTTCTTTATAATCATCATCATCATCATCATCATAATCTTCTTTATCATCATCATCATCATCATCGTTTTCTTTATCATCATTAGCATCATCATCTTCTTTATCATCCTCCTCCTCCTCCTCATCTGCTTTATCATCATCATCATCATCATTATCTTCACCATCATCATCATCATCATCTTCTTTATCATCATCATCATTATCTTCACCATCATCATCATCATCACCATCATCATCATCATCAACTTCCGGAGCTTCTTTATCACCATCATCATCACCATCATCATCATCAAATCATGCTTTATTTCATCATCATCACCATTTATCTTGTCTCTCCTTTTGACACTCGGTTCCTCTGGCCACCCTTCTCCCTTTATTTATTGCCTTTTATCACCTCTTTATTGTGGATTAGGGACGATGAATAGGCCATACCTTCACCGCTGTTTGTCTGTCAGCAGATACCTCAAAGACTTAGTAACGGATTCGGTTTAGTCTTCTTCTTCATCATCGCCATCATCATCATCAACAGCATCAACAGCATCAACTATTCACCACCATCATCGCCATCATCATCATCATCATCATCATTTTCTGGACTGTATCTCCCTCATGTTTATCACCATTAGCTGTAAGATTTTATGACAATCCCACCATTAATATGACGATAAATAATTTCTTTCGTGCCATTTAGGTATCGCTCTTCCTTGCGAGCGATAACGAGCCTGCAATTTAGGAGGAACCAGCCTTCGGCCGGGGCAGTTCTCTACCGAAAAATGCACACAAATTTGTCTCGAAGGGGAATGTCGGAGATACCTTTTTTTAACCTTCATGGAAGTCTTGGAAAGAAGCTAAAAATAAAATACAAATAATAATAATATTAAATTATATAATAAGTGTCTCCTCTTAATGATATAATAAGTGTCTCCTCTTAATGATATAATAAGTGTCTCCTCTTAATGATATAATAAGTGTCTCCTCTTAATGATATAATAAGTGTCTCCTCTTAATGATATAATAAGTGTCTCCTCTTAATGATATAATAAGTGTCTCCTCTTAATTATTATGTTCTCTCCACCAACCAACTTTACTCCTAAACTCGGTTAATGAAATTAACAAACACATGTGGCAGTCCGGGGATTCGAACCCAGGACGCTCACACCGAAAATCAACACACTTATGCATTGCGCCACGAAGACAGTTAAAGAATGCTGCACAAGCCTACGATTTATTAATAGGCCATACCTTCACCACTGTTTGTCTGTCAGGGGATATCTCAAAGACTTAGTAACGGATTCGGCCGGGGCGAGACCTTTGTGAATTATGAGATGAAGTTTATCTATTATGATAATCAAAAGCCTGGCCTTCAATGGATTTGATGATGAATAAGATCGTGATAGATTAGTCTTATTTTTCTTTTTGAATCTTCTTCTTCTTCTTCTTCTGTTTAGCCTAATTATTATTATTATTATTATTATTATTATTATTATTATTGTTGTTGTTGTTGTTTATCCTAATTAGATATGCTATTAACCCTGTTTTTTGCTAATAGTTGCTTGTGATCTTATTATATTATGAAAAGTTAATATATATCTTCGCCCTTTTAAGGGTACAAATAAACCATCAATTAATCTTATGTTGTTATAATAATATGTATCCAGATCCCCTTGGAAAAATTGCATAATCGGGCACACACACACATACACACATAAGAACATAAGAACATGGGAGTCTGCAGAAAGCCGATTGGCCTAAGCAAGGCAGATCCCTGTCCCACACAATCCCAATTCAATTACAATGCCCAATTATAGGCATGCCCACATATATATAATTATGCCCACATGCCATATATGGCATATATGCCATATATGCCATAGCATGCCCCCATGCCATATATGCCATAGCATGCCCACATATATAATGCCCACATATATATATATATATATATATATATATATATATATATATATATATATATACTGTATATACGCCTACAAAGCAGCCATGGCAATAATTAAACATGAATAGTTAGAACAGTATTATCAGTATCAGCGACCTGCATATATGGTGATAGTTCCAGTTGATTAACTTGTGTGACCGACCGCCATTATTAAAACTTTGTTAAGGATAAATAATCACTACAAGATGAGACTTTGGACACGGTCTCAAGAGCCAATCAGCTGGAAATATAGACATAATAGGTGGACCGACTATAATGATTAGGCTACATGAGAACAGTCTTTCATATACTGTAAGCTCTGTTACTACTGATGCAAATTTCCCTCTGAGATTGCAGGAAATTCGTCAGGAAAACAATTTAAGACGTGGATAAAAAGTATTTGGAGTACTTTGCACTAATTGTCTTTATATAGCGTATCCCTGGATCCTACCACAAGACCTTTGAGATACTAACCGTCCCTCATAAGTCCATCAACTCTCGCCTCTCCCCTCCACCTGGTTCCCCTCTGTTTATTTCTCTTCCTTATGAGTTTTTCCCCTCACACACACACACACACGCACACACTTCTTCCATACCACTCCTTCCGGTCACCTCCCTCCCCTCTCTCTCTCTCGCTCTGTCTGTCTTTCTCTCTCTCTCACACACACACACACACACACACACACACACACACACACACACACACACACACACCAGCACTAACACACATACATTATACTAACGCTTATCCTCTCCAACACTCTCTATTTTTCGGACTCTTGCACACACACACACCAATCTTCCTTCCTTCTCCACCACCACCATCACACACACCCATCTTCATTCCTTCTCCACCACCACCACCACCACCATTACACACACCCATCTTCTTTCCTTCTCCACAACCTCCACCACCACCATCACCACCATTACACACACCCATCTTCATTCCTTCACCACCACCACCACCACCACCACCACCACCATTACACACACCCATCTTCACCTTCACCACCACCACCATTACACACACCCATCTTCTTTCCTTCTCCACAACCTCCACCACCACCATTACACACACCCATCTTCATTCCTTCTCCACCACCACCACCATCACACACACCCATCTTCCTTCCTTCTCCACCACCTCCACCACCACCACCACGACCTCACCTTCCTGCCTCTCCAACTTCCTCCCTTTCTTCATTCATTCACTACTTCCTCTATTATCAACTCTCATCCTCCATTGTTACGCCTTTTGTTCTCCATGCAGTGTTTCAGTTCGGTTGCTAGTTAGTTAGTTAAAATAGGGCTTCAGAGGCTATCAACCCTTCGGGATTATTAAGCCAGCACACTGTAAGTCCAGCATCCCTTTCAAGAACTCCAGTGCATATATTTCTCAGTCCCTTTTTCGAATTACAATCTAGGATGTAAATCGAGGTCTTAGGGAATAGGTGTGAACATTGACAGCTCATTAATTTTGCTCTAGCACTTTTTTGAGTTACAGAGGTTAGAGGTTACGATATCTGCCCAACCTAGAATGAACGGACTATAGTAAAATAGGCCCATGTTGCATATGGCAAGACATCAATATGTTATGCCCAATTGTAACTTAATTATTGCATCACAAATAATAATAATTGTATCGGCGTGTATTATTGTCTGCCGCATCCACTGAGTGGGGCGGTAAGTAAAGGTCATTAACCCTCTCAGGATCCGATCACGCATTTCAGCATTTAGGTTTGGCTTGTGTCCATTCGGCCCCATTCAGCCAACGGTTTTAAGACGTTTATCCCCATCCAGGTGTCGATTTCTTCCTGGCGAGCGATAGCGAGCCAGCATTGTATGGAGAATCCGGCTTCGCCGGAGAAATGTTTCTATCGAAAAATGTAAAAATATAGCTTGCTGTCAAAAACAAAATATATATATGGAGGAATTATGGAGGTCTGAGGGTTATTTGATATGGTTTTACCCTTTTCATACCTAGAGATCTTTCCTAAACTGCTTAAAATCGGCTAATGATGATCTTAATACAATGTAAAAATACGTGTTAGATCCTCATTGGGTTAAGTCAAGTCTCTCTCACCTCCCCCATAACGTTACCGTCATAATACGTCACGTGACTAACATGTGTGGGACGGGACATTAGAAACAGCTGTGTGTGTGTGTGTGTGTGTGTGTGTGTGTGTGTGTGTGTGTGTGTGTGTGTGAGCCTATGCATCATTACTTATATTATTAATGTACTAATGTCCCATTTTCCCAGAATGACTTGTTTACTTTTCACTGATATGCTATTTTCTTTATTCTCCCTTCGTATTTAATAAGCGGAAGATATAATATGTACCCTCGGCGCAACCCCTTTCTTCTTCTTCTTCTATTTCTTCTTCTTCTTCTTCTTCTTCTTCTTCTTCTTCTTCTTCTTCTTCTTCTTCTTCTTCTTCTCTTCTTCTTCTTCTTCTTCTTCTTCTTCTTCTTCTTCTTCTTCTTCTTCTTCTTCTTCTTCTTCTTCTTCTTCTTCTTCTTCTTCTTCTTCTTCTTCTCTTCTTCTTCTTCTTTTTCTTCTTCTTCTTCTTCTTCTTCTTCTTCTTCTTCTTCTTCTTCTTCTTCTTCTTCTTCTTCTTCTTCTTGCTTAGATTCGATTATTAGGTCCGGTCCAAATCGTTGGTTGTTCAGTCCAAATCAGCTTCTCATGCCAAATTGGCAAAACTGCCTCTCAGCTCAATTCGACTGTTTGGCCTTGTTCGGTCACTTGGGCCGAATTGTTTGTTTAGGCTCATTTGGGTATGTTGTCCTATGTTGTTCCTCATGTTTCGCCCCATTAGTTTGGCGATTTTAAGATCTTGTGTGCCACTTACTGTAGGTGTCGCTTTTTTCCTGGCGAGCAAGAGCGAGCTTTTAATTTAGTAGGAACCGGCCTTCGGCCAGGACATTTTCTACCGAAAAGTGTAGAAATTTATCTCGAAGGGGGTCTTGGGGGTATTTCTTAAAGCTTGATGGAGGTCTTGGGTGGAAACTAAAAATATTAAATACATAAATATATGAATGAATAATTACTATTTAATACAGATCTCCCCTACCGTTATTCTAGTTACCGTAGCCAGTAATATAGGATCACGGAAATGTTGCCAGGCTGAAGTTGTCGTGTCAAATGTTGCCAGGCTGAAGTTGTCGTGTCAAATGTTGCTAGGCTGAAGTTGTCGTGCCAAATGTTGCCAGGCTGAAGTTGTCGTATCAAATGTTGCCAGGCTGAAGTTGTCGTGTCAAATGTTGCCAGGCTGAAGTTGTCGTATCAAATGTTGCCAGGCTGAAGTTGTCGTGTCAAATGTTGCCAGGCTGAAGTTGTCGTATCAAATGTTGCCAGAATTGGACTGTATACGCTGAGAGGGGCAACTGCTGCAATGTTCCACTAGGTTGAGCAGGGCAGGTGGACGGGAGGAGAGAAGAGACAGGGGGGAAAGAAGGGGAGGTGTGTGTGGGGTGTTAGGAGGACAGAGGGACAGGAGGACAGACAGACAGACAGGAAGGATGTGGCAGCGTAGACAAGGGGAAGAGGAAGGAAGAAGCCGTATTGGGTGGGGGGGAGGGGGGGGGGGGGTAGGTGACAGAAATGACGGTGTTGACTTTCCTTCTACTGTACTTCCATTGTAGGGTCTCTGTACTTTCGCTGAGTTTCTTTCTGTGATCTCCTATCTGTCTCCTTAAGTCAATCATTGAGTCAGTCAGTTTCTCTATTTATCTGTCTGTCTTTCTGTGTATGTCTGTCTGTCAGGCCGGCTGTCCAAATCACTTTCGCGTATAGTTATCTCTGTTATCAGATGTATATTCTTTCAGCATAATTAAAGATTCTAAAGTATGCAAAATATTAAGTATGACATACAAATTCCCATTTCGCAACAGGAAGGTGTTACCATTTGCATTACAATTAATATGGAATTTTTTGACTTCATTATATATAATTATACAGTATATATATATATATATATATATATATATATATATATATATATATATATATATTTAAAATTATATATATATATATATATATATAGAGAGAGAGAGAGAGAGAGAGAGAGAGAGAGAGAGAGAGAGAGAGAGAGAGAGAGAGAGAGAGAGAGAGACCTAGAGAACAGTAGAGGGCGGGGCAGGTGTGTGTGTGTGTGTGTGTGTGTGTGTGAGAGAGAGAGAGAGAGAGGGTTAATAGATGTTGTACACAATAGTTAGCATCTAATTATAATGAACCCTTGAGGCTTATTCAGAGAAATACTGCAGACAAATAAGATTACACAGAATAGTGCAGATCAATTGTCCCAAAGTGTACAAAGGTATTGTGTACACTCTTGCTCAACTGAAAAACAATTTGCAACATGTGTGAGAAGTTTGTTCTATCTACAACAGTTGTTATTGTGAAAACGTTTCCACATTTTCTAGTGATAAATATCTTCAATTGTAACTTACAGTTTTCGTTGGGTGTTATTTTTACATAGACCCGCATTACGTATTTGTAATACTTCATTGTGTTAGCCGCACAGACTGAGAGCTATCAACTGGTCCTCCTAGCTCTGTTTACTAACCGATGTAATAAATGTTTTAACCATAGTTGGACTCTTTATAGTCATTCCTAGGGGACCACAAATAGCGTAGTATAATCTACAGGTTGGTGTATTACAATTTAGTGTAAAGTAAAGGTTATCTCCATATTACAGAAAGAGACAGAGAGAGAGAGAGAGGGAGAGAAGAGAGAGAGGGAGAGAAAAGAGATATAAAGAAAGAGAGAGGATGTCAGGGAGGTAAGAAACACCGGATCTGTGGGATAGTGACTACAATAACCACACTTTCTGTTAGGGCGGCATCCGAGGCTACGGCTACTGCTGGATGATGTAAGGAAACGCGGCGATACGCTCCGTGGGTCTCTTAGATATTAGCGTAGGGGGGGGGGGGGGGGGGTAGCATTACGTGGAGACCCGATCGTAACAGAGATCGGCCGGCTTTCGACATTTTGGGGCTGCTGATGTCATTACTTTATCTTTACGCTCTTAATTGGCTCTCTATCACTCTTTCAACTTTGGAGGAGGCACTTGTTACAGTCAGCACTGCCTTTTGTCTCCTTCATACACATAGAACAAACTGTGTACGCCCATACCCATTTCGAAAATTAGGCAATGTATGTATGTATGTATATTGTATAGGCCTACTCTGGCACCTTCCCCAGTTTTCCCTTTTTTTTTGTTATGGGGGTAGCCGACTCGAGACAGAGCCCGAACAGGGACTTCACATCACATCAGAAAAATAAAATAAAACACAAAATCCCACACACATCTAGGCAATACTGGCACGTAATATGTGGTCTGGTCTTTGGGTCTGAATTATTCTTGATCATGCCCCTTCTCCCCTCTCAACACTCTTCTCTGAGCTAGTGCCGATACAAATGGCCAGTCCTGTATAGAATCGTGAGGTTCAGAGTCGTAAAGATTCCAGGACGAGCTCCATAGAAACTGAAACTGAAACTGAACTGGATAAAATGGCATCCCGTTGTTTGAGAATTACGGCAATAAAATGGCGGCCAGAGAAAACATATGACTGTTCTCTCTTACTACAGGATCTCTACCTTGACACACCCATACTGACACACACATACATACACTCACACACACCACACACACACACACACACACACACTTTACTTCATTCCTTCCATCCCTTTCAGTTCACACTATACATTTAAGGGGAGACAGACCGTTTTTCTGGACCCCCTTCTCCCTAATGTTTAGCCCCACTAGTTTTGAGATTTTAAGACGTTGGTTCCATTAGTTTGGGGATTTTATGACCTTTCACCCCGTTTCTTTGTCAATATTAGGACCCTTCGTGCCATTTAGGTGTCGATGTTTTCCTGGCCAGCGATAGCGAGCCTGTAATATTAGGAGGAATCCGCCTTTGGCCGGAAATTTGTTCTACCGACAAATTTACAAATCTATCTTGAATGGGGGGGGTCTAGGGGGTGTTTTTCTAAGCTTGATGGAGGTCTAGGGAGGAAACTAAAAATAAATATGAATACATGAATTAATAGACCAAACAAACAGCCACTGTCCCATTAAAACCCTCCAACCACCTTTAAATAAATGAATTAATAAATGAATTAATAGACCAAACAAACAGCCACTGTCCCATTAAAACCCTCCAACCACCTTTAAATAAATGAATTAATAAATGAATTAATAGACCAAACAAACAGCCACTGTCCCATTAAAACCCTCCAACCACCTTTCCTTTGTGGACAGAACTGAATCACTGTGGGGGTATATAATTTGCACTATCCCCGCTCACTCCCCACAGTCCCACAATGCACCCACACGGGGGTTCCTTGAAGGAGGAGGAGGGGGGGGGGGGGGGAGTAGGCGTATTTGTTCGTTCATATGTTTGTCTTCATTTATTCTTCATTATTAGTTTCCTCCCTAGACCTCCATCAAACTTAAAAATAAATACAACCAAGACATATTCAAGATATATTTTTCGATAGGAAAAATACCGATTCCTCTTAAATTTGAAGCTTGTTATCGCTCGCCAGGAAAACTACGGCACGAAAGATCTTAAATTAAAAGAAATGAGGCGAAAGGTCTTATAATCGCCAAAATAATGGGGCGAACGTCATATAATTTCAAAACTAATGGGGCTAAACAAGAGAGAGAAGGGGGTCCCGAAAAAGCCACCATCAATGGTGAACAAAAGCTGAGGTTTCCATATTACTCTCCCACACTCCATAGGTTGGGGTAGTCTATGGGAGGAATTAGCGTACCTCTCTTTTACAGTCATTAACACATTTTGTCTAGAGGACTATACCTTATACAAATCCATACTGCTTAAGCCGGTATCACACGAGCGCTTTTTACCTCAACATTTATCCTCAACACTGGTCTGGCAGCTTATGAGATCAACATTATAAATATTTCGGTTACGTAAATTCATCTATCATCAGTCTACTTTCCGATACCAGTGCAAAATTATCCAGAAATGTTGCCAGAAAAATGTTGATCATCGAATGTTGACTAAAAAAGCTCTCGTGTGATACCGGCTTTACGCTGCTGCTTACCAATAGGCTGTCTGGCAATAGATAGATAGATAGATAGATTGATTGATTGATTGATTGATAGATAAATAGATACATAGATAGATAGATAGATTTATAGATGGATCTATATTGTCTAAATACAACAGTGAGATGCAAAGAGGAACACCTATGTAAAATATTCAACAGTTTCCGATAAAAATAAAGTTGTCAGAATGTTACCTATGAATGCCTCTCAACATCCGGGGAGTGTAGACCGCGGTAGTGAGATTCCCAGGCGCTCGGTGGGGTCCTGCAAGTGCTCAAGGGGTGGAGGTAATGCCGTTATTTTTTCTGCTAGATCCCCTTCTCCCTCATGTTTAACCCCTTTAGTTTTGAGATTTTAAGACGTTCGCCCCATTAGTTTGTCGATTTTAAGACCTTTCGCCCCATTTCTTTGTCAATATTAAGACCTTTCGTGTCATATAGGTGTCGAATTTTCCATGGCGAGCGATAGCTAGCCTGAAATTTTGGAAGAACCCCGGAACATTCTTCTACCGAAAAAAAAATTACAAATTATTCTCGTAGGGGAATATTGAGTCAATCTGATCTCGAAAGGGTAAATCTGCCTTTATGCGAGTTCCCGATACCAAGGCAAGCAATCCCAGAAATATTGACGAAAATAATATGTTGGCTGAAAATTACTGATAATAGCTCTCGTGTAATACCCCCTGAGCTCCCGTGGTCCCGTCCCGCTGTGTGTGTGTGTGTGTGTGTGTGTGTGTGAGAGAGAGAGAGAGAGAGAGAGAGAGAGAGAGAGAGAGAGAGAGAGAGAGAGAGAGAGAGAGAGAGAGAGAGAGAGAGAGAGAGAGAGCACAAAACTACTAGAAATAGGTTTAATATCTCATACGCTTCAGTGATAAATTGCAGCCAACTTACAGTATCTCCTGTGCATTTCATTTGGGCGTATAAACATTTCAGTCGGGCGAAAAGAACAATTCATATGGGCGACAAATTTGGCTCCAATTTGACGTACTCACACTTCACTTGGGCAAAAAGCATACCGGCTCCCTGTAAGTCTTGAAATGTGCCGTTTTTTTGGTCTATTAATTTAATTATTTCTTTATTTCTTAGTGTCCTCGCTAGACCTCCACCAGGCTTAGAAAAACATCCCTAGACCCCCCTTCAAGATAACTTTGTACATTTTTCGGTAGAAAAATGTCCTGGCCGAAGGCTGGTTCCTCTTAAAATGTCAGGCTCGCTATTGCTCGCCAAGAATAAATCGACACCTAAATGGCATGAAAGGTCTTAAAATTGACAACGAAATGGGGCGAAAGGAGTTAAAATCGCCAACCTAATGGGCCGAACGTCTTACAATCTCAAAACAAATGGGGCTTAACACGAAGGAGAAAGGGGACCAGAAAAACGCCCCATCTCCCCTTAAGTTAGGTTAGGTTAGCATAAGTGCCGTTCTTGCCTTACTATGATTCCACCCAAGTGATGGTTAACATTTCACATAATTGGTGATATGTTGTCGCCCCAAATGACATGGTAAACTGGCGTCCAACAGATAAATCCATATCAATTCACCAACACACCAATTAACTACTTGCGAGTTTCGTTCTATAAGGAAGTTGAAGCTGTAGACAACGATATTTAACAGAATTTACAGGTAAAATTTAATCGTAGTACATTTATAAATACTTAAAACCCAATTCAACATACCATTTATCCATCAGAAACTTACATTATTATTGCGTTCCTGTTTAATATCGATGTGTACGGCTCCAACTTCCTTATAGCCTGAAACTAGCAAGTGGTCAATTAACTTTACAAATAAACCTAATTAATGAAATACATGACACTAATGAAGAAGTATAACCAATTGAGTATTTGGCCCAAATGAAAAGCAGTCCCCCAAACTCATCCATTTGAATACTTACTCTAAGCTTGTCTTTGTGTCGTTTGGGTTCGATTCTGCTTCTGATGTTCTAATGGGTGTGAAGCTATTTGTGTCCATGCATGTACAGTTGCTCATACAAGTTATGTCCCCGCCTGGAATTTATGTATGGCAATATATATGGTGAATTGGGTATTTTTTTTTTTTTTTTAAAGGGGACATGCAGGCTGGTTTTCTGGACCACTTTCTCCCTCGTGTTTAGCCCCATTAGTTTTCAGATGTTAAGATGTTTGCCCCATTAGTTAGTTGATTTTAAGACCTTTCGCCCAATTTCTTCGTCAATATTTAGACCTTTCGTGCTATTTAGGTGTCGATTTGTTCCCTGGCGAACGATAGTGAGCCTGTAATGTTGGAAGAAGACCTAGACATTTTTCTACCGAAAAATGTACAAATTAATCTAGATGGGGGATCTAATGGATGTTTTTTTTTTAATTTGATGGAGGTCTAGGGAGGAAACTAGAAAAATAATTAATACATGCAAAAATCGCCCAAAAAGTTAACCATCCCCCCTTAACCCTTGCAAGATTACGCATTTCTATTATATTTTCTGGCTATTATTAGACGATTGTATTCAGATTAGGAAGGGTGTATGGAAGTTAGAGGGCTAATTGAGATAGTGTTTTCCTTATCACTCCCACAAAGCCTTCCTAAGCTGTATGTCTACCACCAGAACTCAGACAACTACACATACGATACTGTATATATACTGTATATATTGTATATAACCATTCTTCCGGTGCCTTCTCTAGTGTATGTATTGTATGTATGTCTGTACGTGTGTGTGTATGCTTGTATGTCTGTATATATGTATGTGTCTACCACCATAACTCGGACAACCATACACACACACACACACACACACCATACACATAACCATTCTCCCAGTGCCTTCTCTAGTGTATGTATTGTATGTATGTCTGTACGTGTGTGTATGCTTGTATGTCTGTATATATGTATGTGTCTACCACCATAACTCGGACAACCATACACACACACACACACACACACACACACACACACACACACACACACACACACACACACACCATACACATAACCATTCTCCCAGTGCCTTCTCTCAAGCAAACCCACCCCGACGGTTTTCCAGATAAAAACCCCCTCCTTCTTTGCCTGTGTGTGTGTGTGTGTGTGTGTGTGTGTGTGTGTGTGTGTGTGTGTGTGTGTGTGTGTGTGTGTGTGTGTGTGTGCGTGTGCGTGTGCCTGCGCCCCCTAAAAGCACCATGAGATCGGAGGCATTAACAGGGAGAATCAATATATATATATATATGTTCTTTAATAGCCGCCATTGCGTATACCTCGTGCTATGAACTGAATCTGTAAAGCATTTTTGGATGAGTTCTATATCTAACCTGATTGAAGCACAGTCGGACTAAATTATAATCTAGCAAGATTGATCATAAATAGTGTAACACCGAGAAAGAAATGCGGAACTCGATCGTCTTATGGGTGAAAATATCGAATAGATAGTGAGTTTTTAGTGATTTCATTAATCGGTTGGTGGAGGTAACATAATATATATATATAAATTTTCGTTAATGCTTTCGCTGACCTTCTTAATTCCACTGTTGACGATGGTTTACAACGAAGAGTATTAGACAGCAGTTATAAAAGATGGCCGATACTGTTATATTGTTAGCAGTATTCTCCCCATAGATACCTTTGCCTGAGATGGTCCCACAAGGGCTTTTGTTCAGGGGGGGGAGTGGGGGGTGAAGGTGGGGGGGGGGGGGTGCCTTTGGGTGAATGCAAGGGCTGCTTGAATCGCCTGCAACATGTTCCTAAGACCTCTGTTGCAACCTGGGCTTGGGAAAATTAGGACCATTATGTGAAAAAATATGCAGTTTATATATATGAGGGCTTTTCACCTCTGCATGTGCTTTGGAGCTTAAAATTGCTTGAGAACCCATCTGTAAAATGTCTATACAATTACATGTTATTGAATCGTTTTTTATCATTTACATTCGCGGTCATTAACCCTTTGAGTACCACCGACGACGTGTTATATTTTATTCTAGCTGTATATAGACGATAGTATGCAGCTTAGGAAGGATCTGTGGTAGGTAAAAGGGTTGGTTGTGGTAGTTTGAAGCCTTATTATTGCTAGAGGTCCTTCCTAAACTTAATAAAATCGTCTAATAATGGCCAACATAGGATAAAAAGGACGTCCCTGGAACTGGGTGGGGTTAATGCTGATACATATTCTTTAGAAGCGGTTTTTGGGTTGAATTGAAAAGCCTTATTAGTTTGATATCAGATATTTATATTTTGGAGGTTCCTTTAAGGGGAGATTTCCACTTGAGGGATTTGTTTCTGGACCCCTTTCTCCCTCATGTTTAGCCCCATTGATTTTGAGATTTTAAGACCTTCGCCCTAGTAGGTTTGATATTTTAAGACATTTTGCCCCATTTCTGTCAATTTTAAGACCTTTCGTGCCGTTAAGGTGTCGATTTTTTCCTGGCGAGCGATAGCGAGTCTGTACTTTAAGAGCAACCGGCCTCCGGCCGGGAAATTTTTCTACCGAAAAATGTACAAATTTATCTTGAAAGGGGGTCTAGGGGGTGTAATTCTAAGCTTGATGAAAAAGTAGTAAACAAACTAAATACCTCCCCTTAAATATTTTGAGGCTTAACGCCCTCAGTACCGGTGCTGTCCCTTTAAATTTATTTTGGCTAATATTAAACGATTTGATTCAGTTTAAAAATAACTTCCAGCAATTATCAGGCTTTGAACTATCTCAATTTGACTACCACAGATCCTTCTTAAACTGCACACAATCCTCTAAATGTAACATGTATATAATGAAAAGGACTTCGCGATTATCGAATACAATTTGAATTAATGCATGCGTGTGTATATGTGTGTGTGTGCGTGTTTACGTGTATATGTGTGTGTGTGCGTGTTTACGTGTGTATGTGTGTGTGTGTGTGCGTGTTTACGTGTGTATGTGTGTGTGTGTGTGCGTGTTTACGTGTGTATGTGTGTGTGTGCGTGTTTACGTGTGTATGTGTTTACTGTATGGGGCAAACACTACGATAGTTAAAAGAGGAAGCAGACAGTGCATACACGGTATATATATATATATATATATATATATATATATATATATATATATATATATATATATATATATATATATATATATATATATATATATATATATATATATATATATATATATATACACAGTATAGTCTACTTTAATCAAGCAACGTCTTAGGGCTTTCTTTCATTGTAATCAGCAGTATATTTAGTTTCCGTTTGTTGTGTCTCTTTTCTTGTATTTATCCGCATTCTTATAGCACTTATTCTAGAAGCTGTTGGACTAGAACTGCCGAAAAATGGCCCCTAAGAGTGACCACGTGACTCTTGCTTAACGGGGAGGTAGTCAATTATTCTGGACCTCCTTCTCCCTCACGTTTAGCATATTAGTTTTGAGGTTTTATGACGTTTCTTCTATTAGTTTGTCAATTTTAACACTTTTCGCCCCATTTCTTTGTCAATATTATGACCTTTCTTGTCATTTAGGTGTCGATTTTTTCCTTGCTAGCGAAAGCGAGCTTGTAATTTTAGAAGGAACCGGCCTTAGGCCTGGACATTTTTCTACCGAAAAATGTACAAAATGTATCTTGAAAGGGGGTCTAGGGGGTGTTATTTTAAGCTTGATGGAGGTCTAGCGAGGAAACTAAACAAATATATTAATATATAAATACATGGACTAAAGAGGAAGCACCTCCCCTGCAATGGAATATGTGCGTTTCACGAGAAGGTGATACATAAGCGTGTTTTTCAGGCAACTTTTGGGGGCAATGGTGGTTTAAGAATTGGTAAGGACAAATTATATTTGAATTCAGTAACCTAATGTATCAAACAGTCAGCTTGGTTTCCGATACCAATGCAAAATATTCCAGATATGTTGACGGAAATATATTGGCCATCGAAATTTGCCGATCAAAGCTTACGTGTGACACCTACTTTGAAGTTGATATTACACCAGAGCTTTTCCATCAACATTCGATTTTTTCCCTTCAATTTTCGATATTCCCCATCAATTTTCGATACTCCCCATCAATTTTCGATATTCCCCATCAATTTTCGATATTCCCCATCAATTTTCGATATTTTCCCATCAATTTTCGATATTCCCCATCAATTTTCGATATTTTCCCATCAATTTTCGATATTCCTCTTCAATTTTCGATATTCCCCATCAATTTTCGATATTCCCCATCAATTTTCGATATTTTCCCATCAATTTTCGATATTCCTCTTCAATTTTCGATATTCCCCATCAATTTTCGATATTCCCCATCAATTTTCGATATTCCCCATCAATTTTCGATATTCCCCATCAATTTTCGATATTCCTCTTCAATTTTCGATATTCCCCATCAATTTTCGATATTTTCCCATCAATTTTCGATTTTGTCCATCAATTTTCGATTGTTTTTTTCCATCCATTTGCGATTATTTTCCTCATAATTTCTTGAACCTTTTGCACGGGCATCGGACACTACACCTGGGGCAGCTGAATGTACTGTACTGTAGGTGATTGTATTATCTTCAAATATTAACCCCATCTGTACCACGACATCTTTTTGACTATATGTTGGCTACTATTATTCGATGTTATTCAATTTAAAAAGGGCCTCCAGCAATGAACAGGCTTCGAACTATCTCACTTGACCATTTGTAATACCACAGATCCTTCCTAAGCTGCTTTAAATCGTCCAAATATAGCTAGAATATAATATAAACAATGTCGCCGGTACAGAAGGGGTTAAGGGGGGGAGGGGGGGGTTTATATTTTGGTCTATTATTTGATTGACATATTTGTTTTAGTGTCCTTGCTAGACCTCCATCAAGCTTAAGGGGGGTGGCTTGATTTTTGTTATTTCTGTCCTTTTCTCTCTTTCTCTGGCTTGTATCCATTCGGCCCCATTCAGCCAACTATTTTAAGACGTTTATCCCCATCTAGGTGTCGATTTCTTCCTGGCGAGCGATAGCGAGCCAGCATTATATGAAGAAATCCGGCTTCGCCGGAGAAATTTTTCTATCTAAAAATGTACAAATTTAGCCTGCTGTCAAACTGAAATAAAAAATATGCTGGCTCGCTACCGCTCACCAGTAAAATTTTTACATCTGGATGGGAATAAACGTCTTAAAACAGTAGGCTGAATGGGTTCAAATGGATACAAGCCAGATAAAGATAGAAAAGGACAGAACAAAAACATGTCACCCCCCTTAAAACAAATACCCCAAAGACCCCCTTCGAAATGAATTTGTAAATATTTCAATAGTAAAATGTCCCGGTTCCTCACATAATTACACGCTCGCTATCGCTCGCCAGGAAACTATGTACAGCTAAATGGCACGAAAGGTCTTAAAATTGACACCTAAGTGGGGCAAAAGGTCTTAAAATAGCCAAACTAATAGAACAAACGTCTTAAAATCTTAAAAAAGTAATTGGGCTAACCATGAGGGAGAAGGAGGTCCAGAAAAAAAACTAAATATTCAGGGTAATATTACCCTGAAGATGCCTTGAGAGAATAGACGAAAGCTTGGTGTTCCAATGTTTATTTTTCCTGCGAGTTTTACTACATACAGTATATATATACAGTATATATATATATATATATATATATATATATATATATATATATATATATATATATATATATATATATATATATATATATATATTAGGAAGATTAACACAGAAAATACGCTTGATAGTGAGTCTACACAATAGATTCCAACGGATACAATTACAAATATTTACACATTAACGTTAGCTCAAGATAAAGTCAAATTATAATGGTTTTGTGTGACCATGATAGGTGCTATATAGTGGTCTTTTGTGTGACCATGATAGGTGCTATATAGTGGTCTTTTGTGTGACCATGATAGGTACTATATAGTGGTCTTCTGTGTGACCATGATAGGTACTATATAGTGGTCTTTTGTGTGACCATGATAGGTACTATATAGTGGTCTTCTGTGTGACCATGATAGGTGCTATATAGTGGTCTTCTGTGTGACCATGATAGGTACTATATATAGTGGTCTTTTATGTGACCATGATAGGTGCTATATAGTGGTCTTTTGTGTGACCATGATAGGTGCTATATAGTGGTCTTCTGTGTGACCATGATAGGTGCTATATAGTGGTCTTTTGTGTGACCATGATAGGTACTATATAGTGGTCTTTTGTGTGACCATGATAGGTGCTATATAGTGGTCTTTTGTGTGACCATGATAGGTACTATATAGTGGTCTTTTGTGTGACCATGATAGGTGCTATATAGTGGTCTTTTGTGTGACCATGATAGGTGCTATATAGTGGTCTTTTGTGTGACCATGATAGGTGCTATATAGTGGTCTTTTGTGTGACCATGATAGGTGCTATATAGTGGTCTTTTGTGTGACCATGATAGGTGCTATATAGTGGTCTTTTATGTGACCATGATAGGTGCTATATAGTGGTCTTTTGTGTGACCATGATAGGTGCTATATAGTGGTCTTTTGTGTAACCATGATAGGTACTATATAGTGGTCTTTTGTGTGACCATGATAGGTACTATATAGTGGTCTTTTGTGTGACCATGATAGGTGCTATATAGTGGTCTTTTGTGTGACCATGATAGGTGCTATATAGTGGTCTTCTGTGTGACCATGATAGGTGCTATATAGTGGTCTTTTGTAATCTGTATTATATTTATATTATGCTTTGTTATAAATTATGTTCACTTGTGCTAAAATTATAATGCGTTCCTTTTTGTTTACTAAGTAGTGGTGTGTATGTGTGTTTGTACTGTGTATATGTGCGTTATTATGTGTGTGTGTGTGTTCCGTATGCGTGTGTATGTGCGTGTGTGATCGTCGTATGTACTGTATGTGTCGTGTGAATGTGTTTATATTTGTCTTATGTATGTATGTGTGTATGTATGTATGTATGTATGTATGTATATGTATGTGTGTGTGTATGTATGTATGTATGTATATGTATGTATGTATATGTATGTGTGTGTGTATGTATGTAGCCTATGTATGTGCCGTATGTATGTATGTATGTATGTAGCCTATGTATGTGTATCGTACAGTCATAATGTGCGTGAGAGTGTCTGTATGGAGCAGCTGGGCACGTGCCTCACCCCACCACCACATTGTCAAGTACACATCCACGCCACAGCTGTCCCTACACGCTCACTGGTACACACACACACGCATGGTACACACACATACACATGGTACACACACACAGACACCCACACACACATGGTACACACAGACATACACATGGTACACACAGACATACACATGGTACACACAGACACACACACACACATAGCTATAACACATACACACGCACGGTACACACACACACATAGTTATAGCACATACACACACATAACCATAATTCATACACACACATAGCCATAGCATATACACACACGTAGCCATAACATATACACACACACACACATACCCATAACACATACACACACACATAGCTATAGCACATACACACACATGGTACACACAGACACACACATAACCATAATTCATATACACACATAACCATAGCATATACACACTCACATACCTATAACACATACACACACATGGTACACACAGACACACACACACACACATAGCTATAGCAGATACACACACATAACCGTAATTCATACACACTCATAGCCATAGCATATACACACATAACCATAGCATATACACACTCACATACCTATAACACATACACACACATGGTACACACAGACACACACACACACATAGCTATAGCAGATACACATACATAACCGTAATTCATACACACACATAGCCATAGCATATACACACATCATATACACGCATACCCATATCATACACACACACATAGCTATAACACATGCACACATGTACATAGCCGTAACACATACACACACACATAGTACACATTTACAGTACACACACAATGCAACAAAGCACATAGCACATGTACAGTATACTGTATAATACACTCACACTTACACACACATAGCGTACACACATACAGCCACACACATATTGTTCACACATGTCACACACACTTACACATGTCATATACTCACCATTACCACCACATACACACAAATATCGTACATACATATATTCAAAACACACACACACACACACACACACTGACACACAGACAGTACACTCACACACACACACACACAGTACACACACACACACACAGTACACACACACACACACACACAGAGTACACACACACAGTACACACACACACACACACACACACACACACACACACACACACACACAATGATAGTATCAGAGTACAACATAATATGACCCCTGGACTGGCAACAATATTATCTGGTACAGTGGTTATGTAAGTGATGATATCTTACCCTGGGTGGCTGATAGGGTTCACGCAACACACACTCATAAATTACTACTATTATTCTCTATTTCAAACCTTATATATATATATATACAGTATATATTTGGAAATTTCATATTATACTATTATGAGAGAGAGAGAGAGAGAGAGAGAGAGAGAGAGAGAGAGAGAGAGAGAGAGAGAGAGAGAGAGAGAGAGAGAGAGAGTGAAGAGAGAGAAAACGTAGTACTCACAACCTAGAGATTTTAAAAAGTAGACCGGGATATAATAGACTCTCGGGTAGAGATGCTAACTCAAGCCTTGGCCACTAGAGGTGATAGTGGTTGTGAAGAAGAAACACCCTCTACTCCTGGGTATGTTATTCTTAGTCCATAGTCACCAACGTCAGGGCACCATCATCACTACTTTTCCACCAACTGATCTGGACATAGTTGTGATCGATGATATTCTTCTACTATTCTTAACCCTTACAGTACCGAGACATCCTGTTTTATTATATGCTAGCTACTACCAATTGATCTTATTCAGTTTAGGAAGGATCTCTAGCAATTATATGGCTTCCAACTATCACAATCAACCCCTTTAACTACCACAGATCCTTCCTTAGCTTCATAAAATCGTCTACTTATAGCTAGAATAATACATAACAGTCGTCGCTGGTACAGGAAGGGTTAAGCCGCTGTCACACGAGCTATTTTTTCCGTCAATTTTCCATGAGCAAGTTTTTTCTCGTTATATTTATGGATTTTTTTGCACTGGTGTCAGTAACTAGACAGAAGTTAGAGTATGTTAGGCGGCTAAATTCTGATAAAGTGTAATATTTGAAGCTGCCAGACCGTAATTGCCCGTAAGAATTGCTCGAAAAACGGCTCGTGTGACTCCGGCTTTACCCATTGTAACTGTAGGGCTAAAAATGGGTGTACACAATCGGCCTAATAAGTGATGTCAAGGAATCACTGTGACATCTTCATAGTATTGGGATTATAATAATAATAATATTTTATGGTACTGCCTTCTGTAAACATGAAATTCGAAGAATTGAAAAAAAAACATGAATTTATCACTACTTCATTACTGTTAACCCCTTGAAGCTCTGACGCGTTTTAACAATATATATTTGGCTGTCATCAGTCGATTTTATGTAGCTTAGGAAGGATCTGTGACTATTAAAACGGTAAACACTATCTCATATACCCTCTAACTTCCATATACCCTTCCCAATATGAGAAAATCGTCTAATAATTAACATAAAACAGAAAAGAAATGCGTATTGGATCTTGAAAGGGTTAAATAACGTACAAGTTTGCTCGTTTACATTTATGTGGCTGTGTCCAAGGACCTTGGCTGTGTCTCCCGCTGACAATAGGCAGCGTATGGTTACCACATTTGAATTTACACATTATAATTGAGTATTGCTTTGACAGTTTAAGTAAATAATCCTGGATACGGTAGTCGACTGTCATTATTCTGTATTTGAAGCAAACAATATTTCTATAAACTTCCTCCGTCCATTTATGTCTATAAATATCACTAGTTCTTAGTTTCGATACTTCTTTAAACCAGTTATCATTAATATTATTAAATTCATTAAATGCATGAGACATTCCATTGCTATCTAATTTTCAAGTGATTTTATCTAACCGGGGTAATTTGTACTGATCTCGGTCATACTAGTGAGACCGTAGTGTGACATCTTCGACAATAAGGATGGATGCCAAACTCTTACCAAATGCTTCAGAAATATCCAGTGTTATTGAATGTGCTTCACTATATTGGTATGTTGCTCCTTTTTTGTTTTCTATGTGGATGAGGGAAACAAATGGCAGAACTGTCTTTGACGAGTACCTCGCCTAGAGTTGAAAGAGTGACAGGGCTTGGTTGTTCATTAGATACCATGAATATCGATTAAACACAAAAAATATATAGATATAATAATAAATAAAACTTTCATTGTCATCTCTTGGAGGGTCCAATGATGTAAAGAGTCTGGGATGAGAGTGTTGTTAATCAATGTCTACCAAAAGTTACTTGTATATATTTGGTTACTAAATTAAGGTATTGACCAAGTTTCGTCAAAATCCATTTATTCGTTCTCGCAATAATTTACGAACATATAGACAGACATACGGGCGAACTAGATTAACAACAATACCCCTTGCGATGGGCAGGTAAAAAGAAAACGGAATGTCACGGCATAGAAGAAAGGGTGAAGAAAACGGGAAGAATAAGGGGCGACGAAAACGGGAACTAAGAATGGGTAGGTAGGTGGGTGGGGATTCAACGAAAATAGAAATGGATCCCCCAAACCATTATGTCGCCAAGCCTTTATAATATAATATGGGGGCGGGGGGAACAACGAATTGTCATCACCCCCCCCCCCCCCTGATCATTGTTATTCATCCCCCCCATTCATTCTCCTTTCACCCCCCCTTCACCCCTTGCGAGCGCTAGAACAAGGGATGGAGAGACAGGGGGTTAGGGGGGAGGGGTGGGGGGTTAGGGAGGTAATTTGAAGGGAGGGAAGGGAGAGGGAGGTAAGGCCGTTGTTAAAAGTCTTGTAGAATGGTGGGTATTGTTTAGCCTGGGGAAAAGAACAGCAGAGGCGAACATTAGGAGGCTGGGAAGGTGTGTTTGTGTGTGTGTGTGTGGAGAGAGAGGGAGAGCAGTGTCATTAATTTTAAATAGGTTAGCCGATCTCTGTTGCTATAGCCTCTCTTAAAGGGGCCCACCTCGCTTTTTTTTTTAAATCGACACCTAAATCGCACCAAAGGTTCTAATATTGACAAAGAAATGAGGCGAAAGGTCTTAAAACGCCAAACTAATGGGACGAACGTTTAAAATTAATGGTGTTAAACATGAAGGAGAAGGGGGTCCAGAAAAACAACAACCTCCCATTTAATCACACATTCGTTTTGATTTGTACTAAAGTAAACTCCTATATAGCCTCGATGACTCTTTAAAAATTTCAAAAAGAATGGGGCTATGCATGAGGGAGATGGGGGTTCAGAAAAATGAACCTCCCTTTTAATTATACTGTGGTTGTTATTTGTACACAAGTTAATTCCTATAGCCTGGATACTACTTACCCCTTTCAGTACCAGCGACGTGTGTATTATTTTATTCTAGCTATATTTAGACGATATTATCCAGCTTAGGAAGGATCTGTTGTAGCTAAAAGGGTTGGCTGAGATAGTTTGAAGCCATATTAATGCTAGAGATCCTTCCTAAGTTGAATAAAATCATCTATAAGTTGCCTGAATATGATGATAAGGACGTCCCAGGTACTGAAGGGGTTAACAATATACGTTTGTGTGTATAAAAAGTTGGTGCCAAGTAACAATAACAACACGGAAACGGCAATAAACGTTTCTGTCTCTAGAAAGAGATAGGTTGGGTGTGAAAGGGATCTGTCTTGTGTGGGCCAATTAGCTTTCTGTAGATTCCCGTTTTCTCATGTTCTTAGGTTATGTTCTTAAGCAACAACACGGGAACAGCAATACAAAATAATGTATGTCTCTTTAAAGTGGTACCAAGCAACAATAACAACATAGGAACAGCAATATACGTTTGTGCATATAGAAAGTGGTCCCAAGCAATAATACCACAGGAACAGCAATAAACGTTCCTGTCTAAAGAAAGTGGTCCCAAGCAATAATACCACAGAAACAGCAATAAACGTTCCTGTCTATAGAAAGTGGTCCCAAGCAATAATACCACAGAAACAGCAATAAACGTTCCTGTCTATAGAAAGTGGTCCCAAGCAATAATACCACAGAAACAGCAATAAACGTTCCTGTCTAAAGAAAGTGGTCCCAAGCAATAATACCACCGAAACAACAATAAACGTTCCTGTCTAAAGAAAGTGGTCCCAAGCAATAATACCACAGGAACAGCAATAAACGTTCCTGTCTAAAGAAAGTGGTCCCAAGCAATAATACCACAGAAACAGCAATAAACGTTCCTGTCTAAAGAAAGTGGTCCCAAGCAATAATACCACAGGAACAGCAATAAACGTTCCTGTCTAAAGAAAGTGGTCCCAAGCAATAATACCACAGAAACAGCAATAAACGTTCCTGTCTAAAGAAAGTGGTCCCAAGCAATAATACCACAGAAACAGCAATAAACGTTCCTGTCTATAGAAAGTGGTCCCAAGCAATAATACCACAGAAACAGCAATAAACGTTCCTGTCTATAGAAAGTGGTCCCAAGCAATAATACCACAGGAACAGCAATAAACGTTCCTGTAAGAAACAGCAATAAACGTTCCTGTCTATAGAAAGTGGTCCCATACTACAATAATAACAACACAGGAACAGCAATAAACGTTCCTGTGGCTAGAAAGTGGATCCCAAACAACAATAACAACAACACAAGAACAGCAATAAACGTTCATGTATATAGAAAGTGGGTCCCCAACCTACAACAAGAACAACAACAACACCACAAGAACAGCAAGAACAACAACAGGATCACGGGAACAGCTGACCACCGACCGAGCCCTGGTGGTGGGTGATGAAGCCTTGCAAGGTTATGGTGGCGGGGCTCTAAGGTTACCACAGGGGACGGGAACTTGGGGATTGGTTACCCCCTTCCTCCTGGCTCCTATAGATGACACCACTGATATTGGCCAGTCAGAGGCACACTATCGCTTTTATCGGCAATTTATTTCGGTATTCCTGGTATAACAGTTGCTAAATTGAGGTTTTAGTGGAATTCAGAGAAGCGTATTGATCTATTTTCATTCGTTTTGTCGTTGGACAAACAGGCACATTCAAACACAGAATACGCGAACTAATTTTTCCACTTAAGATTACACAAACAAAACACATACTTAATTGATTCACTTAGCTTTCCTCATCCTACATCCTTGCCTACCCCCCCCCCCCCCACCCTCCCTCCTCCACTCTGTTATACTTATAATTTTTGATATGCACTAAAACATCGCCCTACACATTACAAAATTCGATATCGAGATACTAATGCAAAATAGGTCTCCAAAAGCGTTTAGATTGGTTGCCGGAAAATGCGCCTCTGTGACACCCCTTAAGGGGAGATCCTTAACTTTTTTTATTTTTTGTATTTATTTATTATTTTTCTAGTTTCCTCGCTAGACCTCCATCAAGCTTAAAATGAAGCCCCCTAGACCCCCTTTCAAGACAAATTTGTACATTTTTCGGTAGAAAAATGTCCTGGCCGAAGGCCGATTCCTCTTAAATTACAGGCTCGCTATCGCTCGCCAGGAAAAAAATCGAGACCTAATTGACAGGAAAGGTCTTAAAATTGACAGAAATGGGGCGAAAGCTCATAAAATCGCCAAACTAATGGGTCTAAAGATGAGGGAGAAGGTGGTCTAGAAAAGCGACTCGTCTCCCCTTTAAGTCCAGGAGGAGGAGGAGGAGGAAGGAAGGAGGAGGAGGCTGGGTTTAGGTTACCAGCAAAAGGGTTGTTGGCTGATCGTCGTTATTATTATTATTTCATCACAGGCCTGGGTGTAAGAGCTTTATGGGGAGATTTCCACTTGAGGGATTTTTTTTCTTGACCCCTTTCTCCCTCATGTTTAGCCCCATTGCTTTTGAGATTTTAAGACGTTCGCCCCCATTAGTTTGGCGATTTTAAGAACTTTCACCCCATTTATGTCACTTTTAAGACCTTTAGTGCCATTTAGGTGTCGATTTTTTTCCTGGCGAGCGATAGCGAGCCTGTAGTTTAAGAGGAATCGGCCTTCGGCCGGGAAATTTTTCTACCGAAAAATGTACAAATTTATCTTGAAAGGGGGTCAAGGGAGTGTAATTTCAAGCTTGATGGAAGTCTAGGAAACACACTAAAAACCTCCCCTTAACCCCTTCTGTACCAGCGACGTGTTCATAATTTTAGTCTAGCTATAATTAAACGAATTTGTGCAGTTAAGAAGGATCTGTGGTGTATAGTAAAAAAGGGTTATGTGAGATAGTTCGAAGCATGTTATTAGCTGAAGGCCCTTTTTAAACTGAATAATAGCGTCTACTACTAGCCAGAATAAAGTTAAAAGGATGGCACTGGTACTGAAAGGGTTACAATTCCCCTTAAAACAACATAACGATCATCAGGTGCGCAAGGTATAGCAACTATTGTTCGGTCGCGCTAATAAGTCATGGCCCAGCTGTCATTATGTTTGGCTCGCTCTGTGCTGTATTAATGTCTGTCAGATGATGAATAGGGTGGGTAAGTAAAGGAACATGTTGGTATATCTCGTTAAAAAAAAAAAAAAGCAAAATTGTAAAAATATTGCTGGTAGCAATTATTGATCAAAACATAATCGGTGCCGAGACATCACTTATTAGCGCGACTGTACACCACACTGCCCAAGCCAGTGTGATGTTTATTACAGGTTTGGGTGCTGATCATAACGTTGCTTTATCTGTTGCCATTAACCCCTTCTGTACCGACGATATCTTTTGAGCTTTATTCTGGCTACTATTAGACGATTTTATTCAGTTTAATAATGGCCTCCAGCAATTAACAGGCTTCGAACTACCTCACGTAACTCTTTTCACTACCACAGATCCTCCTTAAACTGCACACAATCGCCTAAAAATAGCCAGATTACAATTAAGAAGACGTCGCCGGTACAGAAGGAGTTAATCTTGACCTCTCTTATAACTCACAAAAGGGCTAGAACAAACGGGCTCCAAACTTCAACACCTTTTTCTTGGTCAACTATTCCTAAATGGTATAAGTCGTTTTTGAGTTATAAGTGGTTAGGGCTCATGATATTTGGCCTACCCATAGTGAAGAGACCAGGGTTAAGGGGAGGTTTTTAGTGTGTTTCCTAGACTTCCATCAAGCTTGAAATTACACCCCCTTGACCCCCTTTCAAGATAAATTTGTACATTTTTCGGTAGAAAAATTTCCCGGCCAAAGGCCGGTTCCTTTTAAATTACAGGCTCGCTATCGCTCGCCAGGATAAAATCAACACCTAAATGGCACGAAAGGTCTTAAAAGTGACATAAATGGGGTGAAAGTTCTTAAAATCGCCAAACTAATGGGGCGAACGTCTTAAAATCTAAAAAAAACCAATGGGGCTAAACATGAGGGAGAAAGGGGTAAAGAAAAAAATCCCCTGAGTGGAAATCTCCCCTTAACCCCTTCAGCAAGATTATGCAACTTTGATCTTAGTCTGGTTACCATTAGGGGATTTTATTTAGCTTATAATGTACACCTCTGGGTCTCAAAGGGGTAAATGCGATTTCAATAAAACAACTGAATACCATAGATCATTCTTAAGCTGCATAACACTGTCTAATTTTGGCCAGAATAAAATGTAAATAAGGAATAATGACATAACGCTCATACGAGGCAGATCCCTTTCACACCCAACCAATATCATGCATATGACTATCCAAATTACATTTGAAACTTTCTACCGTTTCTGAGCCGATTAAAGTACTAGGCAATCCATTCCACATATCCACAACCTGAATGAGATACCCTTAAGGGGGCCCACCTCGCTTTGTTTTATCTTTCTCTCCCTCTCTCTTTGGCTTGTATTCATTCGGCCCCATTCAGCCTACTGTTTTAAGACGTTTACCGCCATCCAGGTGTCAATATTTTCCTTGCAAGCGGTAGCGAGCCAGCATATACAGTATATATATATATTTTTTTACAGGAAGCTAAATTTGTACATTTTTAGATAGAAAAATGTTTCCGGCGAAGCCGGATTTCTCCATACAATGCTCGCTCGCTATCACTCGCCAGGAAGATATCGACACCTGGATGAGGATAAACGTCTTAAAACATTTGGCTGAATGAGGCCGAATGGATACAAGCCAGGGAAAGAGAGAAAAGGAGAGAAATGTAAACAAAGCCGGTGACCCCCCTTAAGAACACAAGGGAGGTAAAGTATATTTTCTTGACCCTGGAAGAGACTGTAGATATTATGACAATGTAAACATGATCGCCTCCTCATCACCCCATTTTACCCGGGTAAATTAATGAAGCCATCAAAGACAGGATGGGGTGGTCAGCTGATTGCCCATTCAGCCTTTTTCCCGCCATTTTGCTTTCTCAGCTGATCGCCCATTCAGCCTTTTTCCCGCCATTTACTTTTTCCTCTCTTCTTGGTTAATTCTTTCAGGATACGAGGAACCGTTTCTTAATTTTGTATTGGTTATCATTAGACGATGTTGATTAGTTTAGGACGATACTTTGGCAGAATCAGTAGTTCCTTCTTCCTATGACTTAAATTGCTTCAAGTATTTCCCTCTTCCTATGACTTAAATTGCTTCAAACTCCGTGTGTCCAGGCATTTTTGGCTCGATCGTCCCTTGATTTTGGCCCTGCCACTCTTTCAACTCTGCCTTTTGTCTCCCCCACTCATCATAGAACAAAAGTGCAAAAAGATATGTTGAGATAGTTTTTACTCTCTGATTGCTAGATATATTTTATAATATAAATAAAGTCGTCTAATGATAACCAAAATATAATAAAGACATTTAAGGCGCCCTCGAATACTGGAAGAGTTAAGGTGGCTGCACTTTCTTTTGTGGCGCTCATCTCCGTCTCTATGCCCCATTGATTTTGTGGTGTGCGAGTTGCCTAGACTGCTTCACAAGGGCAAGTATATCAGCGACCTGTATATGAGTCTTGGATCCTCTACGAGTTGTCATGTTATATTGATGCGCGCTCTCTCTCTCAAACACACACTGTGCAAGTTGGTGTAACGCTTTCCTGTGATCGAAGTTTATCGTGGCCTCTTATATCAAGATACTGTACTGTCTGTATTGATCTTATATATATATATATATATATATATATATATATATACAGGTGGGTTGTGTTTAATAATAGTATAGTTCATGTTACCTGTGATCCGTTTTCTGTTAGCCTCTAATATTTCACTTTCCCTCTCATATGACCCACAGGATGCATATAAGATGAGTCCACCAATAACCCGATGGCAAGGGCCTAATAGATGCATTGATTAAGTAAACGAGAGTCTGCTATTACGAGACAGCAAGACACTTTGATTATCCGAACGACAGTCTGATTATTAAGGGAGCTCAGACAGTATTGTGCAGCATAATTTACTGGTTCGGCTCAATGGCTTAAGGAGGGGGTTTAGTTTGCTCTCTAAACTTCCATCAAACTTTAAAAAACACCCACAAGACCCCCCTTCGATACAAATTTGCAAATGTTTCGGTAGAAAAATGTCCTGGCCGGAGCCAATTCCTCTTCAATTACAGGCTCGCTTTCGCTCGCCAGGAAAAAATAAATAAATGACACGAAAGCTCTTAATATTGGCAAAGAAATGGTGCAATAGGTCTGAATATCGCCAAACTAATGGGGCGAATATCTTGAAATCTCATAACTAATAGGGCTAAACATGAGGGAGAAGGAGGACTTGAAAAAACAACTGCCTCCCCTTAAACGTCCCAAAATGCATAGATTGATAAATTTATGGTTAGAAAGACCCATGCATGTGTATATTAGTAAATTCATAGATTGGTTAAAAAAAAAAAAAAAAAAAAAACAAAAAAAAAAAAAAAAAACATGCGTGTGTAAATTTGTAAATGCAGATTGGTTAAAACAAATATTAGAAAGTTCCATACCTGTGTAAATTATAGGTAGCGCCAACGAACTTGACAATCATCTTGACCCCTGCCCTCTCTGTATCTCAAAAGAGCCTAGAGCAAACTGGCTGTAAATATCCACACCTATTTCCTGGGGTGGACTCTTCCCAAATGATAGAAACGTCAGTCCGATTTGCTTTCATTCATTTCGAGTTGTAAGAAGTTAAGGGGTCAAGATTATTGTCATGTTCGCTGGCGCTACCTATAGTAAGTGCATGGATTGGTAATATAATAATAATTAGAGACACCCATAATAATTGTGTAAGTTAGTCATATTTGGGTCTGATTGGCAGGACTAATAGGATACATTGATTAGCTAACCAGGAGCCTATTTGGAAGGAACCACAAAGAATGCATTGTGTTAAGGGGAGATTTTTAGTTTGCTCCCTAGACCTCCAGCAACGATAAACAAAATACCCCCGAGACCCCCCTTCGAGATAAATTTGTACATTTTTCGGTAACAAAATGTCCCCGGTTGCTTCTAATTTACAGGTTTGCAATCGCTCGCCAGCCAAAAAATGACATCTAAATGCCACAAAAGGTCTTAAAATTGACAGAAATTAGGCGAAAGGTCTTAAAATCGCCAAACTAATGGGGCTAACGTCTTTAAATATCAAAACTAACGGGGGTAAACATGTGTGAGAAGGGGGTCCAGAATTTTTTTTTTTTAGTGAAACTCTGTCCTTGATAAAAAAAAAAAATCCTATGTGATTGAGGGAGGCAAAAGGCAGAACTGCCTATAACGAGTGCCTCCCCCATAGTTGACAGAGTGACAGGGCCAAAATCAAGGGACGCTCGAGCCAAAATGCCTGGACACACGGAGTTTGAAGCAATTTAAGTCGTAGGAAGAGGGAAAGATTGATTCTGGGAGAGAGTTCCAGAGCTCAGCTGTTGTGTAGAAGAAAAACTGAGAGTAACGTTTTACTCTCTGGTTGGAGAGTTGCACAGAGTAGGATATGCTTCGAATATATTATGTGTTGATTTAGAGATGAAGTATGTACTGTGCCTTATAGGAGAAAGCATATGGATAATTATGAATTTTAGGATAAGGAGATATGATAATTGAGTTGATTGCTGAGGTGACTGCAGGTGATATGAGAGTAGGAATTTAGGTAGAAATGGCACTGTAAAAATGGCACAAATAAAAAGGGCACAGGTAAATATGGCCACACGTTGAATAAAAAGGGCACAGGTAAATATGGCACACGTTGAATAAATATGGCACAGGTAAATATGGCCACACGTTGAATAAAAAGGGCACAGGTAAATATGGCACACGTTGAATAAATATGGCACAGGTAAATATGGCCACACGTTGAATAAAAAGGGCACAGGTAAATATGGCCACACGTTGAATAAAAAGGGCACAGGTAAATATGGGCACACGTTGAATAAAAAGGGCACAGGTAAATATGGCACACGTTGAATAAAAAGGGCACAAGTAAATATGGCCACACGTTGAATAAAAAGGGCACAGGTAAATATGGCACACGTTGAATAAATATGGCACAGGTAAATATGGCCACACGTTGAATAAAAAGGGCACAGGTAAATATGGCACACGTTGAATAAATATGGCACAGGTAAATATGGCCACACGTTGAATAAAAAGAAAAAAATGGCACAACTAAAAAAAAATTCATTGAATCTGGGCAATCGAGAGAATCGGGTGAATTTAAGAAGATAATATTTTAGATGATTAATAAAGTGACTGCAGGTGATATTAGAGTAGCGATTCAACCCGTACAGTACCGGTGACGTCCTGTTAATTATATTCTGGCAATTATTAGACGATTTTATCCAGCTTAGGAAGGATCTCTAGCAATAATATGGGGTCAAACTATCTCAACCAACCCTTTTAAACTACCACAGACCCTTCTTAACCCTTTGAGTACCAGCGACGTGTATTATAATTTATTCTAGCTATATGTAGACGATATTATGCAGCTCAAGAAGGATCTGTGGTAGTTAAAAGGGTTGGTTGAGATAGTTTGAAGCCTTATAATTGCTAGAGATCCTTCCTAAGCTGAATATAATCGTCTAATCATTGCCAGCATATAATTAAAAAGATGTCACCGGTACTGAACGGGTTAAGCTACACAATACCGTCTAAAAATAGCTAGAATAGAATATAACACACGTCGCTGGTACTCAAAGGGTTAGAAAGCAAGTCCTCATATAGAGTATCGGAAGTGGTAACCGTCACAAGGGTGGTGGTGGTGGTGGTGGTGGTCTTGGTGAGCTTCCAGCCCTCTCCTTCACCATACCCATGCGGGCTTCACGGAGAGAGAGAGAGAGAGATTCAAGGAGTTACAAGGAATAGTTAGTATCTGAGAGACCTTGCGGTTCATTTCGTGGAGATACTCGAAGTGGAAGGAGAGAGACTGTTTAGTGCACTACATTCATTACAATGTGTGCTAAATCCTATATACTCTCTTCTAGAACTGCTCTACTGAAAAACTGTTTACAACTTCTGAGGGCAGTTTGTTCCAGGTAGACCAGATCTTATATGTGAAAAAAAATCCATAAACACTAGTGATGAACCTTTTCAATTATAATTTCCAGCCAAGGTTGTGTGCTGTATTCATATTGAGGCTAAACATTTAGCTATAATTCACATTGTCAAACCCATTATGTATTTTAAATACTTCAATGAGCTGACCTCGTAGTCTGCGTGTCTTCAACGGAAAGAGATCAAGAGCTCTCAACCAGTCCTCATAGCTAAGTCTTATAATCGATGGAATACGTTTTGTAGCCCTAGCTTGTACTCTTTCCAGTCGCTCTATATCTATCCTGAGTGCTGGAGACCAGAAGACAGGGATCTGCCTTGCTTAGGCCAATCGGCTTTCTGCAGACTCCCATTTTCTTATGTTCTTATGTTCTTAATTGAACAGCATACTCCAAAAGAGGCCGTATCAGAGCGTTGTAAAGTGTGAAGACTATTTCCTTATTTCTATACTTAATTTGCCTCTTAATATAGCCCAATAATTGATGAGTTTGTTTCTCTATTTCAATGCACTGCTTGGAAAACTTTAGGTCACTCATAATCAGAACACCCAAATCCTTTTCGAAGTCAGTCACTTCCAGAGGCATTCCAAATAGCGATTAGCCTGACTTGGGATTTGCTTGGCCGATATGCATCACCTTGCACTCTTCCAAGTTTAGAGGCATCTAACATGTCTGACCATTCACCCAGTTTGTTGAGGTCCATCCTGAGCTGTTCAACCCCTTTGAGGTCCTTCACATTCATTCCAAGCTTTATGTCATCTGCAAACTTGGAGAGAGAGAGAGAGAGAGAGAGAGAGAGAGAGAGAGTACAAAGTACAAAGGAGTACAAAGGAAATCAAGCAACAACAGATCTAGTGACCCTTCTAGGTTGCTTGTCCTCCAAAACACTGAGGATCAAGTGTCCAAACAGTGGTTTAGAGTGGGTAAGGGAACATTGGAAAGGGAATTACTGCCCTGGAACTAATGTCTGTGGCAGGATTAGGAAGTTAGTAGGGGACAGATGGGTTAGTAACTGAGGGGGGGATAAAATAAAGTTATTCATTTACAAACGCACTCAGTCGCGGGTTTGAAGCGAGATATTTGTCTAGGCGGAGTTTAAATGAATCAACGGTGATGCAGTCTATAACGTTTCGGGGAAGCCCATTCCACAAGTTGACAACTCGATTGAAGAAGAAATTCTTAGATTCGTGTGAGTTAAAAGATTTACCAATAATTTTGCAACCGTTTCCCCGTGTGTAATTAGATTGGTCGATAGTGAAGTACTTACTACAGTTCATATTGTCGATGCCTTTGATGATTTGAACACTTGAATTAAGTCACCTCTTAATCTGCGCTGGGTTAAAGGAAATAGATTTAATTCTCTAAGACGCTCTTCGTATGGTTTGTTCTTTAGGCTAGGTATCATTTTGGTAACTCTACGTTGAACTCGTTCTAGCTTGTTTATATCTTTTTGGTAATAAGGGCACCAGGATTGAACGCAGTATTCCAGAAGAGGGCGGACTAAGGAATTGTAAAGGGTTAGGATAACTTCTTTGGATTTATGCTCAAATGACCTGCCTATAAAGCCAATTATTTTGTTTGCCTTCTTAACAACTTCTGAACATTGTTGACTCGGTTTTAGGTTACTCGATATTGTTACTCTCAGATCGGTTTCTCTGTTTACATTCTTAAGCTGAGTGCCATTCATCGAATAGTTTGCTTTCTCATTTAGGTATCCGATATGTAGTACTTTACATTTATCCGCATTGAAACTCATTTGCCAAATTTGGGCCCAACATGACAATTTATCTAGATTGTGTTGCATATCGTCAACTTGTTCTTTTGAGAGTACGCTATTTGCAATTTTTGTATCGTCAGCAAATTTTGAGATTGTACAGGTGAGGCCCTCATCTATGTCGTTGATGTAAATTAGAAAGAGAATTGGTCCTAGTACCGATCCCTGGGGTACCCCGCTACTTACATTGGTCCATTTAGAACATTGGTCCATTTAGAGAGAGAGAGAGAGAGAGAGAGAGCACAAGAAAACGGATCCTACAGAGAAAGAAGGCTGAGTGGTCCACATAAGGCAAATACCTTTCACACCCAGCCCATCACGTCCATGTGCCTATTTAATTTTATCTTGAAGCTCTCTATCGTTCCTGATCCCACTATAGGACTCGGATGTCTAGTCCACATATCTACAACTTTGTTACCAAACAAGTGCTTGCCCATATATTTTCTGAAACGAACTGTTTCCATTTTGAAGCTATTTGTTCAAGTTCTGTCGCCATCACTAAGCCCCGTTTCCACTGAGAAAGGGAAGGAAAAGATAAAAGAAGCACCAGACACGCCCATCCTCCACCAATCCACCACTTCACTTTAAAGGGGGTGACCTGCTTTTTGTTATTTCTGTCCTGTTCTCTCTTTCTCTGGCTTGTATCCATTCGGCCCCATTCAGCCAACTATTTTAAGACGTTTATCCCCATCTAGGTGTCGATTTCTTCCTGGCGAGCGATAGCGAACCAGCATTATATGAAGAAACCCGGCTTCGCCGGAGACATTTCTCTATCGAAAAATGTACAAACTTAGCCTGCTGTCAAACAAAAATAAAAAATATGCTGGCTCGCTACCGCTCACCAGTAAAAAATTGACACCTGGATGGGGATAAACGTCTTAAAACAGTAGACTGAATGGGGCCAAATGGATACAAGCCAGAGAAAGATAGAAAATGACAGAACAAAAGCAGGTCACCTACTTTAATCACACTAGAGATATAAGTGGACCCAGGGCGCCATCTTAATTCCCTGCTGGTGTTAAGGCGGCGGCATATGGGCATTTGTTACCGGCAACTTTCAATGGACAACTTTACATTTCTGGCAATATTTCAGTACTCCTAAATACATAAGCACACAAGAACATATAATTTTGCAAAGGGGCTAGCAGCTCATACGAGGCAGATCCCTTTCGCCCCCAAATTACGTTTAAACTTTCCAACATTTCTGAGCAAGCTATTCCACATACCCACTACCCTATTTCCAAACCAAATGTTTATCTATGTATTCTGCCAATGGTATCCTTAACCCTTTCAAGATCCGCTTACGCATTTATTTTATGTTTTCTGTCTAATATTAGACGATTTTATTCAGATTATGAAAGATATATGGAAGTCATAGGGTTAATTGAGATAGTCTTTACCCTTATTATTCCCACAGATTCTTCTTAAGCTGTATACAATCGTCTAATGATAGCCAGAATAAACTGTCAAATGCATCATAATCGTCAAAGGGTTAACTGGACTAAAGGTATATATTATGATTTGACGGAATTTTCACAGGGGTTGAAGTCAGAAGTTGCCAATCTTGTGTTGCTGAAATATATTGCCAGTAAAAGGGTTAATTTTGTGTGACGCCCCAGCCCTTCCCCGTTCCCTTTAAAGGTCAATCCTTCAGGTGTGGTCCTTCAGGTACCTGTTGCTGGGGAATTATTTCGCCGAGAGTAACTTCGTCTAATTTCAGAGACGATTTTCTGATATCTAAGAACTTAAGGGGAGATTTCCACCTGGAGGATTTTTTTCTGAACCTCTTTCTCCCTCATGTTTAGCCCCAGTGTTTGTGAGATTTAAAGACGTTTGCCCCATTAGTTTGGCGATTTTAAGAACCCTCGCCCCATTTCTGTCAATTTTAAGATCATTCGTGCCATTTAGGTGTCGATTTTTTCCTGGCGAGCGATAGCGAGCCTGTAATTTAGGGGGAACCGGCCTTTGGCCGGGACGTTTTCCTACCGAAAAATTTACAAATTTATCTTGAAAGGGGGTCAAGGGGGAGTAATTTTAAGCTAATTCTATGGAACGAACTAAAAACCTCCCCGTAAGAAGAACATAAGATCACGGAAATCTGAGGTGGGCCTATACCTATCTCAACATATCATACCCTTGCTTAATCTAACCTAAAGTATATTGACCTAAGATAACCTAACCTAATCAAAACCTATATCTATCCTAATTTGTCTCAATGTATCTGACTTAACGTATCCTGGTTTAATCTAACTTAATATAATAGTGTCTTAAGATAAACTTACCTAACCTAACCTAATCAAGACCTAATATAACCTAGACTAATTTAACCTAATCTAACCATATTTTACCCTACCCTAACCAAACCTACCATACCCTATTTTAACCCCCTAACCCCCTAACCTAACCTACCATACCCTATTTTAACCCCCTAACCTAACCTACCATACCCTATTTTAACCCCCTAACCTAACCTACCATACCCTATTTTAACCCCCTAACCTAACCTAACTTAACGTAATCTAGGTGCAGAAGAAAGGTCAATGAGCGAATTGACTTGAGCCAAACAGGCGGAGATGACTGTGACCTTGTTCCCTTTAAGGGGAGGTATTTAGTTTGTTCCCTAGACCTCCATCAAGCTTAAAATTACACCCCCTTGACCCCCTTTCAAGATAAATTTGTACATTTTTCGGTAGAAAAATGTCCCGGCCGAAGGCCGGTTCCTCTTAAATTACAGGCTCGCTATCGCTCGCCAGGATAAAATTGACACCTGAATGGCACGAAAGGTCTTAAAATCGCTAAACTAATGGGGCAAACGTTTTATAATATCAAAAGCAATGGGGCTAAACATGCGGGAGAAAGGGGTCAAGAAAATAATCCCTCAAGTGGAGATCTCCCCTTAAATAATTCGCTTCTCAAATCTCCGTCAACTCATTTTCTGGGGGATTTAAATGACTATTTTTATCTAAGGAAGAAAACAAACAAATGACCAACGGAGTAGCGAACAACATCATTGTTTCCATACTGACGGTTCGCCATCATCTGTGTGCCATCTTCAGGAAAGACAACAAAATATTTACACACGATCATAAGAGCATAAGAACATAAGCAAAATGGAGTCTGCAGAAAGCCGATTGGCCCACACAAGGCACACTCAATCCACCTCGTCCATATGCGTATCTAATTATATCTTGAAGCTCGCTATCGTTCTTGCTCCTACTATAGCACTCGGTAGCCTATTCCACATATCTACAACTCTACTCTATAGCACTCGGTAGCCTATTCCACATATCTACAACTCTACTACTTAAATAAATCTAAGATGACACATTCACATACAAGATGCACACAATGTAATTAGTGAAAACATTTACTGGTGCTGCTGAGACTGTATTGTTTAACTGTGGTTTCTTATTCCAAATTCTTCTATGCCAAGGCCAAGACAATCAAAATAAGAATATAACTTTGAACATAAGAAAACGGGAGTTGGCTACCTGCAGACTTATGTTCTTCTGTTCTATTCTTGTTTTTATCTTCTGGAATACAAAAATATGGAATGGGGATTTATTGTATCTGGGTAACCGTATATCCATGGTAAGATATAAACATAACAACATAAGAAAATGGGAGTCTGCAGAAAGCCGATCGGCCCACACAAGGCAGATCCCTCTCACATCAAACTAATAAGATAAGACAAAAACAACAACATTGGGTGTTGTATGTTGGTAGTGATTTACTGTTCTATCTATAAGTATAAATATATTAATGATTTCCACTGTACCTCTATAAGGATAAACTATTTGGAGTGTTTAAGAACATTGGGAATCTTGGGTATGTTGATATTAAATTACTGTACTATCCATATAATACTTTAGTTTATCACTTCCAATATACCTTTGTAGGGGTATGCTATTATTTATACTCTTCATTTACCCTTCCTATGTCCTTTTTTAAGGTGGGTGACCTGTTTTTGTTCTGTCCTTTTCTATCTTTCTCTGGCTTGTATTCATTTGGCCCCATTCAGCCTACTGTTTTAAGACTCTTATCCCCATCCAGCCAGCATATTTTTATTTTTTGTTAGACAGCAGGCTAAATTTGTACATTTTTCGATAGAAAAATTTCTCCGGCGAAGCCGGATTTCTTAATATAATGCTGGCTCGCTATCGCTCGCCAGGAAGAAATCGACACCTAGATGGGGATAAACGTCTTAAAATAGTTGGCTGAATGGGGCCGAATGGATGCAAGCCAGAGAAAGAGAGAAAAGCACAGAAATAAGAAAAAGCAGGTCACCCCCCTTAACCCCATATTGTTGACAGTCTAGGGTTTGAATGAGAAAAATAACCAGGCATTATATTTATCTATTGTAACCATATTTTATCCCCTAGCAACCAATTGTATCCCCTAGCAACCAATTGTATCCCCTAGCAACCAATTGTATCCCCTAGCAACCAATTGTATCCCCTAGCAACCAATTGTATCCCCTAGCAACCAATTGTATCCCCTAGCAACCAATTGTATCCCCTAGCAACCAATTGTATCCCCGAGCAACCAATTGTATCCCCCTAGCAACCAATTGTATCCCCTAGCAACCAATTGTATCCCCTAGCAACCAATTGTATCCCCTAGCAACCAATTGTATCCCCTAGCAACCAATTGTATCCCCCTAGCAACCAATTGTATCCCCTAGCAACCAATTGTATCCCCTAGCAACCAATTGTATCACCTAGCAACCAATTGTATCCCCCCCCCCCCCCGCAACCAATTGTATCCCCTAGCAACCAATTGTATCCCCTAGCAACCAATTGTATCCCCTAGCAACCAATTGTATCCCCTAGCAACCAATTGTATCCCCTAGCAACCCATTGTATCCCCTAGCAACCAATTGTATCCCCTAGCAACCAATTGTATCCCCTAGCAATCCATTTATGATGTGGCAATTAAGGGGAGATATATATTTTTGTCTGGACCCCCTTCTCCCTCATGCTTAGCCCCATTAGTTGTGATATTTTAAGACGTTCGTTCCATTAGTTTGGTGATTTAAATACATAGTAAATCCGTCTATTTGATACTCTGCAATTTAATCTCGTGTTTCCGTGTTCATCCAGTTTTCTGTAACCATGATAATCTTAATATTGTCAGTACAAACTATTGCTTTCAATTCATCTATTGTATTGAGTATTGTTCACATGTGTGGGGAGGTTCCTCTCACACCGCTCTCCTAGACAAGGTTGAAAGGAAGGCCTTTCGTATCATTAACTCCCGTCCACTCACCAACTCTCTGCAATCTCTCTCTCTCCGCCGCAATGTTGCATCTCTCTCGCTATTCTATCGCTACTATAATAATCAGTGTTCCTCAGAGCTATCCCAGTGCATACCACCTCCTTTACGTAGGGCACGTGGTACCCGTCTTGCAACTCAATCCCACCCCTACTCTGTGCAACTCTCCAACCCAAGAGTGAAACGTTACTCTCAAACTTTCTTCTACTCAACATCTGAGCTCTGGAACTCTCTCCCAGAATCAGTCTTTCCCTCTTCCTATGACTTAAATTGCTTCAAACTCCGTGTGTCCAGGCATTTTGGCTCGAACGTCCCTTGATTTTGGCCCTGTCACTCTTTCAACTATGGGGGAGGCACTCGCTATAGGCAGTTATGCCTTTGCCTCCCTCAATCACATAGAAAAAAAAAAAAAAAAAAAAATTTGCTTCAATATTGTTTGCGGTAAAAAAAAAAAAAAAAAAATGGGGATTGGGCCTGAGTAAATAGATAGACTTAGATAGATAGATAAAATATAGACAAATACAAAATAGATAGATATAGATAGATAGATAAAATATAGACAAATACAAAATAGATAGATATAGATAGATAGATAAAATATAGACAAATACAAAATAGATAGATATAGATAGATAGATAAAATATAGACAAATAGTAAATAGATAGATAGATAAAGTATAGACAAATACAAAATAGATAGATATAGATAGATAGATAAAATATAGACAAATACAAAATAGATAGATATAGATAGATAGATAAAATATAGACAAATACAAAATAGATAGATATAGATAGATAGATAAAATATAGACAAATACAAAATAGATAGATATAGATAGATAGATAAAATATAGACAAATACAAAATAGATAGATATAGATAGATAGATAAAATATAGACAAATACAAAATAGATAGATATAGATAGATAGATAAAATATAGACAAATAGTAAATAGATAGATAGATAAAGTATAGACAAATACAATATAGATAGATATAGATAGATAGATAAAATATAGACAAATACAAAATAGATAGATATAGATAGATAGATAAAATATAGACAAATACAAAATAAACAATATGGTTTCACAAATCGGAAGATGGGTACTATCACAAACAGGGTGCCCTATATTTTGTTGTTACCCCCGCCAACGGAGTTTGGCGGAGGTTACGATTTTGCCTCAGTATGTTTGTCTCTTTGTTTGTCTGTAAACAAGATATCTTAACCCTTTGAGTGCCAGCGACGTGTGCTATATTTTATTCTAGCTATATTGAGACGATATTATGCAGTTTAGGAAGGATCTGTAGTAGTTTAATGAGTTTGTTGAGGTAGTTTGAAGCCTTATTAATTATAGAGGTCATTCCTAAGCTGAATAAAATCGTCTAATAGTTGCCAGAATAGGATGAAAAAAAAATACATCCCTGGTACTGGACGGGTTAAAAGTTATCAACCGATTTTCACGAAATTTGGAGGGCCGACAGGATAATTATGCACCAAGAAAGAAGTGATTCAATTTAGGAGGTGATCGGTAGAGCAAATAATAATAATAATAATAATAATAATAATAATAATAATAATAATAATAATAATAATAAATCATAATCATAATAATAATAATAATAATAATAATACCTCCATCAGCGTTGCCAGCTCACAAACCTAGCGACCGATGTTCCCGAAATTAGGTGGGCAGATAGACCTTGGACAGATTGGATAAGCGCCAAGGATGAAGTGTATCCACATATGAGGGGATTGGTAGAGCACATTCCTCCACCAGTGTAGGCGGGGGTATGCGCTCTCTCCGGTGCCTCTCTAGTTTATTAATATACTTAAGGGGGGTCACAGGCTTTTTTTTTTAATCTTTCCCTCCTTTTCTCTCTTTCCCTGGCTTGTATCCATTCGGCCCCAATCAGCCAACTGTTTTAAGACGTTTATCCCCATCCAGGTGTCGATTTCTTCCTGGCGAGCGATAGCTAGCCAGTATTGTATGGAAAAATCCGGCTTCGCCGGAGAAATTTTTCTATCGAAAAATTTACAAATTTAGCTGGCTGTCAAAATAGAAATATAACTATGCTGGCTCGCTTCCGCTCGCCAGGAAAATATTGACACCTGGATGGGGGTAAACGTCTTAAAACAGTAGGCTGAATGGGGCCGAATGGATACAAGACAAAGAGAGATGGAGCGAAAGAGAAAAACATGCGAGGTGGGCCAGGGCCTTCCCTTAAGCCAAGAATACTCCTCTACGTGTGTCTCTCATCTATCGACTTACCCTATTCTATCTATCATAGCTTGCCTGCACTCTGGGATCCTACAATTATTCCGCTTTCTTTCACATTCCTCCTATTTTCCCGCCCACCTCTCCCATTCTTCCCTCCCCCCCCCCCCCCTTGCCTTCCATTCTCCCGCGCTTGTCTCCAATAATTGTCTCCTGTCCCCCCATCCCCCACTCTCTCTCTTTTTTTTTTCTCTCATTCACTCACACTCTCTCTCTCTCTATCACTCACTCTCACTCTCTCTCTCTCTCTCTCTCTCTCCTTATTTTCTTCTTTTTCTTCCCTTGTGTTCTCGTGTGTTTGCTCTTGTTTCTCGTTTTCTATTCTTCTTCTTCTTCTTTTGGTGTCTTGTCCTTGATCATCCGTTCCCTTTTCTCTTGTCTTCTGCTTTATCGTCTGCCTTCTTCTCATTTGCTTTATCTTTCACGTTCTACATTCGTAATAAAGTAAATAATCTAACCCTGTAAATGTCTCGTCTCGTATATATTCCTAAATTTCGGTTGAATCTCCTTCCTCCCTCCCTGTCTCTTTTCTTCATATTACCTATTCCCTCTTTATTCTTTTTCCTTCCCTCCCTCTTCCTCAGTCCTTGTCTTTCCCACCCTCCCTCTGTCCCTCTTCTTCATATTACCTATTCCCTCTTTATTCTTTTTCCTTCCCTCCCTCTTCCTCAGTCCTTGTCTTTCCCTCCCTCCCTCGTCTTCATTTTAGCTCTTCCCTCTTTCTCTTTTTCATTCCCTCCCTTTGTTCAGTCCTTGTCTTCCCTTCCTCCTTCCCTCTCTTTCTCTCCTTCCTTCTGTCCCTCTTTCTCTCTATTTGTGTTTCCGTCCCTCCCTCTTTCTCAATCCTTGTCTTTCCCTCTTTCCTTCCCTCTCTTTCTCTCTCTCCCTCTGTCCCACCTCTATTTCCCCTCCCCCCCCCTTTTTCTCAGACCTTGTCCTCCCTGCTCCCTTTGTTCCCTCCTCCCTCTTTCTCATTCCCTCCCTACTTTCTATCATTTTCTCTCCTTCCTTTTCCCGCTCTCCCTCTTTCCCAGTCCTTGTCTTTCTCTCTCTCTCTCTCCCTCTCCCTCCCGCCCTCCCTCCTTCTGTCTTCTCATACCTTCTATTTCCTCCCTCCTCCACCCCCCAGTGTTTCCCGCCATCCCTCCCCTAAAGAGCCCGCCAAAAAAATTCCCGCCAAGCTAGCAGACACTATTGTTGTTGTCCTAAATGGCCCTGTCACACGCGCCCTTTTTCCGGCAGCTTCTGAATTCAAGGTTTATAAGATTTCAGACATTTATGATAATCTGCCTTCTGTATAATTGCTGATACTAACGCTAAAATGTTCCCAAAATTTGATTAGGATGAAGTTGCCGATTGAAGTAGCGGGAAAAAAATATATAGTCTGCCGAAATCTGTGACTTTAACCTTTTCAGTGAGATGGCGTCTACACTATTAATTTTATCTACAAAAAATATGAGTTGTCCAGCAACATCAGTAACTCGTCTAGCTGACTAATTGTGATTAGTCAGGCTTGTCAGAATAATGTATGTATTAGCTCCACTGAACTGGACAACTAATTGGCTGTGGCCAGACTGAATATATTCAATATTTTCATAATTAGTTAAAAATTAGTAATTTTTGTCAGAAGCCTTGATTATTTTTCGAACTTTGACTAATCATAGTTAGCCAATGTATATATAGTGTGTACTAACGCTTATACATAGTTGGCCTAAAGGTTATGTGTAACTACACTAAAATAGATTGGCTCATTTCACTGGAATACTATAAGTTTTGGTCAACACTAAAGCGAATTTCAGGCCATTGGGTTTTAGTTAACCTAAATAAATTTAATGTCTATACACAATCAAGCCATGTTATTGTAAGTACTTCCGTAGATTATTTGTGATCTGTCTATAACCCGACTGTTGTATGCCAACTATACAAAAAGTTAGACTTTCAGTACCATCATACGAATTTATACAATAGTCTATTTATTATAAGTAGGCACACAATCTATACCACTAACCTCTATAACTCAGACACGGCTAGAGTATTCGAGCTAATATTTCTACCATTTGGGAAGAGTCAGTCAGGGAATAGGTGTGGATATTTACATCCCATTTAACGTAGTTTTTTTTTTCGTTACAGAGGTTTTGACTTTATTTCTGGCCTACCTATAGTGAAAGGACTAACAACAAATGGACTCTAACAAATCAGAATATTTTACATCAGGTGAATGATGCGTTGGTTTTATTAGTTCAGTTGTCTTGAATATGGGAGGTGATAATGAAAACCAAATATAATATATTCATACATTAATGCTAACTTAAGGATAAACGTATTAGATTGTTAGAATCCTGTATTACCCAGAGAGAGAGAGAGAGAGAGAGAGAGATAGCAGATGGAGGGCAACAATGAGTATTTTGTTTATCTTAATCTAAGATCAGAACAAATAGTAAAATTGTTACCTGAAAACCTACAGTAGATAGATAACTAGATAGAGTAGATAAATATATAAATAATTGAGAGAGAGAGAGAGAGATTGTCGCCGGCGCGCTCCAGTCAGCTGAGATCTGTGGGGCATCAGCTGAGCGCGCCAAAAATCAGCTGTTCCCGCGTAAAAGTCGAGCATATAAAGGATTGGCGGGGGAAGCCTTTAAGGGGAGTCACATTAGCATTTTACCCGGCAATTATTATCGTCAACTTTATTCCGATAACATAACAGGGACTCGTTTTACATACGTATCGGAACTATGGTCTATAATTTTAGACACGGTCGAATAACATGAAATATGATGTAATCTGATTAAAAAAGTTGATTTTTGTTTTTAAATTAGCTCCGTAGACCTTCATCAAACCTGCTCCTTCTAAATTACAGGCTCGTTATTGTTCACCATGAAAAAATCGACATCCAAAGGACACAACTTCTTAAAACTGACGATGAAATGGGGTGAATGTCTTAAAATGTCAAAATTTATGGGGAGTGTGTTTAAAGCTTGCTGGAAGTCTATGGAAGAAACTAAAAGTATTACATACATATATTAAATACAAAAGCTCTCTTTAATTGTCAGTGACTAGTATTCTTTGCTTCCTTGAGTAGACATTTTAAGTTTATGTCCCTCTCTCTATACACAGTGTCATCATATTCGACGACGAACTAATGATTTTGATCGTACAATAAAATTACTGTAACAATAACTAGGAATCAACCCATAGACGGCACCTGACAATACCTCCCCCCTGCATATGGCGACACCACTATTTTTAGACTAACAGACTATTAGAGACATTAAACTCACTCTCACTGTCTCTCTCGCACTCAGTCTCACTCTCACTCTCGTAGGAAAGACGAGGTTAGCCACGGCCTTCTAAATAGAAGGCCGTGGGTTAGCCCGTCTTTTAGGGAGTAGCGTCCCTGCGAATCCGAGCTACAACTACTCCGACATTTCCTGTAGGTCTAGTTATAAGACTTCTTCTCTATTCTTTACACAGACACACACAATTAACTTAAGGTAATATTAAGGACCCTACTGCTACCTCATGCGTGGGAAGAGAGGCTTTGGACACCTCTATAAATAGCACCATTTAACCTTACAGGTTATGAGAGACTGGAATTGGAGGAATTCCAGGCGCTGGGGACCGATAAATGTAGTGTGGCTGCAGTGCCCCGATAAGCCCACTCCTAACGTGTAATGCTTGACCAGTCTCTGTGACCGTTTTATGGTGCATCTGGCTGGTTGCTCTTAGTGAGAGAGCTTTACTGCCATATTGGTTGCCAGGCCAACTAAAATACCCGGGTTTGTCTACTGGAATAAGTGTAATATCCCTTAATAACTTGATTCTAGAGTCTGGCCGTTTGAAGGTGGTTAGTAGTACTTAGTAAGGATTCAGGCTATCGCTGTCACTCCTTTCGGAAAATCAGTGTCTTTAGGACACGGGTGCTGCTCAGTTGGGAGCTGCAACACGTCGGGACTGTCTGACTTTGGAGAGACCTTTGGTTTAGTGTGGCAGGCATAACAAGTCAGAATCTAGAACAGAACGAACACCATTGATGAATAGGCGGATGCGGATGACTGACGCAGAATTAATTCACCACCAACCCCTTTTTTATAACATTGTATTGGTCATTAGTTTTCCTTGAAGTTAGAAGCCTTTACAAAGTATCTGAACTTTTAGAACAAATTTAATATCATGTCAGCTACTGGTACTTCAAGTAACTTGTGCTAAGTGCAAGAAGCTAGTGTTGTATTGACTTTAAAGAAGGTGCATACTTTAAAGAAGGTGCATACGCCAGCATCCACCATGATAGTCTCTGTCTCTTTTGTGAGATAGAAGGCAAACTCATGAAGGAGGTAGCTGGGATTAAGGAACAACTAAAGGAAGGAGACACAGAAAATACAATTCTAAAGAACAAAGTTTCAGAAGGAAGAAAATAAATAAAAGAGATGAAAAAGGTAATAGATAGCCTAAGAAGTGAAGCTGATGTGAGAGTGGCAGCCATTCCTTCAAACACCAGCACAAGTTATACAGGTGCAATTGAGAAAAATAAGAATGTAGTGCCAGTCAAGGAGGCAACAATTGAAGTAGCAACTACAGAAGAGGCTGCGATTCATGATACAGCTAATGCTAGTGACCCTCGCTATGCTTGGAGAGAGGTCAAACACACAAAGAAGAAAAAAACCAGGCAGGAATATGAAGTTAACATCTCAAATAGATTCAGTCCTCTAAACCATGCCAAAAGTCAGTATGACTTCTCTAAGTCCTCACAGAACAGAGGAAAAAATTATAGTCAAGTGCAGAATGGGCAGCGAAATGTTAAGCCTACTATGCATCATTCAAACAATAAAGGGACCAAACTTAACATGTCAAGCAGGTTTGGTCTTGTTAGCGACAAAAAGACGAAACAATATTGATTGGGGATTCTCAGATCAAAGGCCAAGCGTCTTGCTTTGTTAAGTTTCGCCGAGATACGAGAAAGGTGAAGAGCCTTGCAGGTGCAAGGACTTCCCAGATCAGAAAGGAAGTGGAAAAAGTCTGGTCCAAGGTTAATGGGACTGCAATACTAGCCCAGGTCAATGGTAATGACCTGTTCCTCAAAGGATATAAAGTCGGTGCCATAGAGTCAATAAGTAATAGGAGAGGTCATGACTCTGGCTGATAAGCTCAGACTCAAGACAGACAAAGGCATGATACTTGGTATTGTGCTACCAGCAAAGCAATAGGCTGAAATGGTAAGTTAGCTGACCTGTGTACCTAGAAAAGGATGAGATTTGTGGACCCATTTGACGAGTTCTATGGGAAGCTCAACCTCTACCTCCGTGATGGTGTGTACTTAAGCATTAGCGGTAAAATCAAACTTGGTGATTTCCTAAATCACCATCTTTACAGCTTGCTGAGGGCAAGCAAAAGTGTAGAAAGCATCCCCCAGCAGGAAAATTGCAAACCTTCACCAACAGCTCTTCTCAAACTTCCAAAAATAGGTCCCACAAAAGAAGGAGTTAGTCCCTCTGAGAGCAAGAATACCTTTCAACAAATGACAGAGTTCCCTAGTAGACCGAGTGATGACCCACAATTCCCTCTAGACTCTACACCTCAGTTGCCAATTTCTGAACCACTAGATAGTGGTTCTTCTACCTCAGGTGAGCATTCTGTATGCTGTTCAATTCTGGTCTCCAGCACTCAGGAAAGATATAGAGCGTATTTCAAGAGTACAAGCTAGGGCTACAAAGCTTATTCCATCGCTTAGAAGACTGAGCTATGAGGACCGGTTGAGAGTTCTTGATCTCTTCCCGTTGGAGACACACAGACTACGAGGTCAGCTCATTGAAGTTTTTTATAATACTTAATAGGTTTGACAACGTGGTTTATATTTAGTCTCAATACGAATACAACACGTAACCATGGCTGCAAATTAGAATTGAAAAAGTTCAGCACTAGTATTTGTGGAAACATTTTCACATAGATATAAGATCTGTTGTACCTGGAACAAACTGCCCTCAGAAGTTGTAAACAGTTCTTCAGTAGAGCAGTTCAAGAAGAGAGTAGAGATAGTATTTTACACATTCTGTAATGAGTGTACTGCAATAAACAGTCTCTCTCCTTTCACTTCGAGTACCTCCCCGGAATGTACTGCAAGGTTTCTGAGATACTAACTATTCCTTGTAACTCTTTGTAACTCTCTCTCTCTCTCTGGTTAAGGCGGTGTAACACGAGCAATTTATTCCATCAATTTTGACCGGCAATTGTTGTCTGGCAGCTTCAATATTTAAGTTTCATGAACAAAACTAAACTACCTAACATAGTTTACCTTCGATCTACAGTAGTTTCCGATTCCAATGCGAAAGAGCCTTATAATAGTACAAGGAAAAGCTTGCTCATAGAAAATTGCCGGAAAATGCGCTCGTGCGACATCTCCTAAAATTACATTGTGAAATCAGCTGATGGTGTGAGGGTACCAGCTGTTGCCCTCACCACCACCACCACCATGTTCTCAATAGGTAGGCCACAAATCGTGAACCATAACCTCTGTGACTCAAACATGGCTAGAGAAAATGGGCTATCAATTTCCACACCTATTCCCTGGTTGACCCTTCCCAAGTGGTAGAAATATTAGCTTCATTATTCCAGTCGTTTGTGAGTTATAGAGGTTAGTGTTCAAGAGTGTTGACCTACTTATTTGGAACAGGGTATTATACCATGTTCTCACGTTCCCACCTCCAGCCATGCCACCACCGCTCATCAGGAAGGTGTGAAAAAGGTGACATGGGAGGGGCGAGGGGGGCGATTGAAGAAGGGGTTCGATGTGGGCTCATTACTCCCCTCAGTCTTGGTGCACCGTATGGCCATGAGGTGTGTATCTTATAATATACCTAAAGCCGGAGTAAAAAATAAGAAACATTGAAGTCAAAAGTTAGGGTCATTTTTTCTGTCTCTTTTTTTGTTGAAATTTGCTCTCACAAAGCAAATGTTGGTGTCACATATGTTACTGGTTTCGTACAAATAATTCTACTTGATCCTTTGTGAATGACCAAAAGAAATTGCAACTGTCAACAATTTTACCCAAATTATGAAAATACATGGCTTGAAATATATATTGTAGTTACTTAAACATTAGAATAAAAACAAAAATAATAATAAAGTTATGTCAATTTCGGGCGGTAAGGAAACTGGATTTTTTACATTGATATTTAGCAGAATTACCAGCTAAAATATGGTTGTATTGCGCATGCAAATACATAGTAGGTGCTGTTAAGGGCAGGTTTTTAGTTTGTTTTCTACTCCTCCAGCAATCTAAAAATTTCACCCCCTTGACCCTCTTTCAAGATAAATTTGTACATTTTTCGGTAGAAAAATTTCCCGGCTGAAAGCCGGTTCCTCTTATATTACAGGCTCGCTATCGCTCGCCAGGATAAAATCGACACCTAAATGGCACGAAAGGTCTTAAAATTGACAGAAATGGGTCGAAAGTTCTTAAAATCGTCAAAATAATGGGGCGAACGTCTTCAAATTAGAAAAGCAATGGGGCTAAACATGAGGGAGAAAGGGGTCAAGAAAAAAGTCCCTCGAGTGGAAATCTCCCCTTAATGTATACTTTGGTTCTTTGATATTGTTTTTGTTTTTGTGCATAACATAAGAACGTAAGAAAACGGGAGTCTATAGAGAGCCGATGACCCACAAGGCAAAACCCTTTCACACATAACCCATCTCGTCCATATGCTTATCTAATTCTGTTTTAAGCTCTATCGTTGTTGATCCTACTATAGCACTCGGTAGCCTATTTAATCGCTAATAAATTTTTTTTTGAGAAGTGGGGCTTGTTTAAACATAAACAAATCACATAGTTATTAGCCTGTATGTATGTATGTATATGTATGTGTGTAGGCCTATGTATGTATTATTATAATATTAGTATTACCAATAATAGTATCATCATCATTATTAATATTAATATTGTTATTATTGTTATTATAATTATAATTATTGTTGTTGTTGTTACATATTGACCTGTTACTTTCAATAAGTAGTACACGACTTATGACCGTGACTGTAGCCTACATTGAAGCAGGGACCACATATGTAGAGTCGTACCCCCTGGAGCCCCCGCCCCCCCCCCCCTTATCAACTGCCATGCATAACGTTCCCATGGTGACTGTGTTACTGTGTTATACCTGCAGGAGAGAATGTCTGAGAGCTACTGTCTACTGCCTGTCTGTCTGTCTAGCTGGATTTCTCTGGCTCTGGCTCTCTCTCTCTCTCTCTCTCTCTCTCTCTCTCTCTCTCTCTCTCTCTCTCTCTCTCTCTCTCTCTCTCTCTCATATACTGTATATATACTGTATATACAGGGTGTTTTTTATTTGACGTTTTCATAAATAAATGACAGGACGTATTCGTTAGGCAATAATAAGACTATTTTATTCTATGACGTTCGGGGTGAATATTTATAATTACGGAGATATTACACCTTGAAAGTTATTGATAGATACAAACAAAATGCAGTCTAAGGGGTAAAAACGAATATTTCAAAGCTAGCGCAGGGCAGAAAGGCTTTGTTTACACGGGGATAACAGGATTAGAAAAGTGTTTTGGAATCACTCTAGGATGATCAAAATAATATAATATTCCATTCAAGGGTTGAGGACTCGAATCCGTAGTGATTCCGAAACACTTTTCTGACCTCGTCATCCATTATGTAAACAAAGCCTTTCTGTCCTGTGATAGCTTTGAAAAATTAATTTTTACTCCTTAGACTGCATTTTGTTTTTATCTATCGATAACGATAACGTTTAATGTTTAATATCTCCGTAATCATAAATACTCACCCCCGAAAGTCATAGAATAAAATAATCTTATTATTGCCTGACGAATACGTCCTGTCATTTATGAAAATGTCAACTGAAACATCCAGTATATATATATATATATATACCGGTATATATATATATTTATTTTTGTCTGTCGATCCATTCATCTCTATTTGTTTTTCCCGTCTGTCCATCTATACAGTATAGCTATCTGTCTCCATCTACCTATTAATATAGAGTCAAATTCCTGCTCCCTATTGACAAACACTGAGAGGTGTACGTTTGATATCCCCATCCCCTCACTCCTCCCCCCACCCCCCATTCCACACACACACACACACACACACACCTATGTTCTTGCTTTACAATTCAGAACCCATTGTTTCCAAAAGGGCTGCAGGATAAACGAGATTGACCCCAGTAGTGACATGTTGTAGAGGCGACGGTGTCTTGCTCCTGAAAGAGCGAGAGAGGGAGAGGGAGAGAGAGAGAGAGAGAGAGAGAGAGAGTCGTTCGCTTCCATTCCCAGAGCTTCTTGATATTCTCAGGGGTTGGGGAGTTGGGGGGGGGGGGGGTAAATGGGGCACTAACCCATCTCAGTGTTCTTGATATTCTAGCCTTTAGGACACCATTAATTAAAGGTGAAATTGATCCCTTTCTCGGTCTCGCTATTAAACTTGGTGTATGACAAGTTTCATACAGTTTGCCGCCAGCATGCAGTCTTTGATTTGCTTTGTCTTATAGCCTTGCAACGGGGCCGTTTTACTTTCACTACTTGGTATTATAGACTAAACATAAAGTAAGAGGTGGGGAACCTAAGATATAGGGCACGCTGTGCTGCAGTGTTTAATTAAAAACCCTAGTTCAATGGAGCCATGTTTTTATTTATATATTTTTTTGTTTACAATTCCCCACCAGATATTTGCTTCATATATCCTGTAGGTCTGATCTTTAAACACGATGATATATGGAGGTTATATTCCAGGCAATGACTCAGATGACGAGTTTTGCAACTGGATGACGTAGGCTTGGCTTCTTGCTCCAAAGGTGCCTGGCGGTTTCCCCCTGGCTCGGTGAGGGTCAGTGTCTCGAACCTGGACTGTCTCGCCATCTCAACTCATCACCTCGGACTACATAATACTCTCACGCCACCTGTATAACTCCTTACTCACTAGGTACTATGTAGCTTGGAATATTTTGAACATCGAAATTTTGTGCAAAGCTTATGTAAAAGAAGCCAGACAAATAAAACAGGAGTTCCAGCAACTCCTTATCACTTCACTATGAGGCCTCCCCTGGGTATTGCCCTACTCGACTTGTGTCTACAATCTCCCCATGTTTGAGGTTGGGAAGACCATCTCTTACCATTATTACTGTGTATTAACTTTGTATGGTGTTTAAATGCAACCATCTCTCCGAATTATTTGTCCCAGGTTCATGTGAATTAAAACACCATATGAGGAGGAGCACTTTAATGGGGGTTTATTTCATTCAATCATTTTTTTTTTCAGATTTTATTTTCATCAACCACCAGGTTCATGTGTTGGCAACTGTACGATAAAACTATTCTTGCTCCAGGTAACAGAGATTGCTGTGACTCCGGAACCCTACGTGAGCCAACCCTACAGTACCGGCAGTGGCAGATTCCACACGGGGAGAGGGACAAAACAATTTAAATGGACCTGATGGGAGCGGGGAGGTAACCCGAGATCATCCCAGTCTGGAGAACCACCACAAAAAATGTGGCAAGATTCTGGCTGGATCCCCCCTCCATTACCTCCTTCCCCCTCCTCTTCTCTCTCGTACACCCCTTCTTTCTTCCTCTCCCTTTTAACCCCCCCCCCCCCCACCAGTACCACGAGGTGAAATGAAATCAGGCTGAATGTACCCCTGGCTCATCTTGCTCTTTATAAACTACGAAATACACAACCCTGCAAGAAAACGGAAATCTGCAGAAGGCCAACTAAACTATACTATATACTGAACTAAGCCTCCTCACGTCCGGACCTTATCATTGTTACGTCTATCTAAATTAACCTTGCAGTGTTCTGTAACGTTATTGACAGGACTATAACATTTCTTAATTATCTTGACAAATTTTCTTGCCTATTACTTTAATCAGCTCAGAAACGGTGAAAAGTTTCAAACGTAATTTGGATAGTCATATGAATGTATTGGTTGGGTGTGAAATCTGCCTTGTGTGGGCCGGTAGGCCCTCTGCAGATTTATGTGTTCATGTTTATTAAGTTGTATTATGATATTTATGTTGTATTATGTTATTTTTTGTTCTGTTCTGTTCTATTGTGTTATAATGTGTCTTAGGATCATTTTTACCTGGCAACCGACCCCTGACATACCGGCTCCAGCGTAATATATTCCTAGGTCCTGTGGGTGGGAATCCAGTGTATTTGTTAAAGATATAGTGATACAGGCTGGCCACTCTTCCCCTTTCCGTGGGAATTCCATAACATTCCCAATTGTAGCATCCAGGACAACGTGGGAATCCTTTAAGGGAGCCCACCTCGCTTTTGTTTTCTCTTTCTCTCCCTCTCTCTTTGGCTTGTATCCATTCGACCCCATTCAGCCTACTGTTGTAAGACGTTTACCCCCATCCAGGTGTCAATATTTTCCTGGCGAGCGGTAGCGAGGCAGCATATATATATATTAGTTTTGACAGCAGGCTTAATTTGTACATTTTTCGATAGAAAAATGTGTCCGGCGAAGCCGGATTTCTCCATACAATGCTGGCTCACCATCGCTCGCCAGGAAGAAATCGACACCTGGATGGGGATTAACGTCTTAAAACAGTTGGCTGAATGGGGCCGAATGGATACAAGCCAGGGAAAGAGAGAAAAGGAGAGAAAGATAAAAACCAAACCGGTGACCCCCCTTATAACATGTTCTTGTTATACACCTCCTTTGTAAGTTGGATTCGACCACAAATATATTCATGCATATTTTGACCAAGACCAGTAATAGTGGTCTCGATTTTGACTACAAGGTTGGCATCTGGCATCACATGGACGCATTTTCCATCGATTTTTTATTAAGAAAACTTATGTACTGGCGACGTCTTCTTTTACATAAGAACATAAGAAAACGGGAGTCTGCAGAAAGCTGATTGGCCCACACACGGCAGATCCCTTTCACATCCAACACATCTCATCCACATGCATATCTAATTTTATCTTAAAACTCTCTGTCGTTCTTGATCCTACTATAGCACTCGCTAGCATATTAAAAATATCTACAACTCTGTTACCAAACAAATATTTGCCTATATATTTTCTGAAACGAAATGTATCTAATTTAAAACCATTTGTTCGAGTTCTTTCGCTATCACTGAGCTTCAGTACATCTTTCATGTCCCATTTATTAATCCCACTAACCCACTTGAACACCTCCATCATATCCCCTCTAACTCCGCGTCTCTCTAACGAATGTAAGCATAATTCCTTCAATCTTTCTTTATGTGGAAGATTTCGAATATTAGGGATAATTTTTGTCATTCTTCGTTGTACTCTCTCCAAGGAATCTATCTGCATTCTGTAGTAAGGAAACCAAAATTGAACAGCATAATCCATATGTGGTCTTACTAACACTAGATAATTTTTGTTAGATTACGTCTGATGTTCTATTACTCACACTTCTAGATATAAATCCGATAACTCTATTTGCCTTATTTCGAGCACTAATGCATTGATTTCTAGGTTTCAAATCACAGTTGACGATGACTCCCAAATCCTGCCTTTTCTATCGATTTTCCCAATTTGACTACACTGCATTTATCTACGTTGAACTTCCTCTGCCAATGTACTGCCCATTCGTGTAGTGTACAGTATCTAGATCTCTTTGGAGAGCCTGAATATCATGATCAGAATGTATCGCTCTTCCTATTTTTGTGTCATATGCAAATTTACTGATTTTGCTAGTTATTCCTACATCAAGGTCGTTAATATACATGATGAACAGCAGAGGGCCTAAAACAGATCCTTGTTGGACCCCAGTCTGATTTAGGATTAAACATAAGAACATAAGAAAATGGGAGTCTGCAAAAAGCCGATCGGCCCACACAAGGCAGATCCCTTTCACACCCAACCCCAATTACATAAGAACATAAGGTCATAAGATCGCGGGAAACTGCATATGGCTATGCGACCCACATGAGGCAGCTCCCATTCACACCCAGCCCATATCACCCATATGGGAATCCAACTTATGCTTAAAGCTTTCAACTGTTTCTGAGCTAATTACTGTTCTGGGCAGTGCATTCCACATGTTAACAACTCCCCAAACCAGTGCTTTCCTATAACTCTCCTAAATCTAAGCTTATCTAACTCACTTATACTTTTGTCGTTAAGCAACACATGTAATAGTTATTAAAGTATCATGGTTGACCCCCTCACTGCTATCCCTTCTTCCAGTATAGCCAACCCTCTCCCCTTGCAACTCTTATAGTCTTATTCTGGGTACGGTGTGTTCCCTTCCCACGCTTCATTATTCTGCTCCCCTTCCGTATTTTGACCCCTTCCCCTTCCCCTTCTGTACCTTGACCCCTTCCCCTTCCCCTTCTGTACCTTGACCCCTTCCCCTTCCCCTTCTGTACCTTGACCCTTCCCCTTCTGCACCTTGACCCCTTCTGTACCTTGACAAAATCAACACCTGAATGACACGGAAGGTCTTAAAATTGACAAGGAAATGGGTCGAAAAGTCTTTAAATCGACAAAATAACGAGGTGAACGTTTTAAAATCTTGTAACAAATGGGCTTAACATGAGGGAGAAGGGGGTCCGGAAAAGAAAAAAAAAATCTTCCCTTACAACCAACGGCATTGATGAACATAATGTATAACTGCAATTATCTAAATAGTTTACAATCTATAACTATATATACCAGTGCCTGTGTAGATAGATACTTAGCACTGTGACACTACTTTATTTTGGCAACCGTACATAGGCCTGAGAGGGACTGGGATGGTCGGGGACGAATGTTGTGTTATGTTAAACGTCCAGGTACCTGCATGTTGTGTCAGTACTACCTGAAAAAAGAAAATGGCCAACAAAAAACGGAAGGTGAAAAAAAAAAAATGCGAGGTAGGGCTGGTGGCATGGACTGGTGGTCAGAGAGAGAGAGAGAGAGAGAGAGAGAGAATAAAATGTAAAGGTAGTCACCGGTACTGCATGAGTTAAGGGGAGGTTGTTAGTTGGCTCACTAGACCTCCATCAAGATTATAACACCCCCTTCGAAATAGATTTACTCAATCTAGTCTTGAAACCAGATTGTCTTTGTTTTGCCACTCTGATATTCCTGATTCGAAGTCCCCCAGAGGTTTACCCCGGGTCCTCGGAGAATCAAGGGGCTATTTGCCTTGTCAATCGTATGTTCTTCTTATGTTCTGAATCCAGGAGGTGGCGCTCAGGAAGTTTGGGTAGAGTGAGAGGGCATGTCTACAACTTTGAGATGTCTTTCTTTAAACTTGAAACTATAGTGTATTCATTATCATTAGACCAACACTCTTGACTACTAACCTCTATAGCTCAATAACTACTACAGTAATGAAACTAATATTTCTAGCATTTAGGAAGAGTCAGCCAGGGAAAAGGTGTGGATATTTGCAACCCATTTTCTATAGCCCCTTTTGAGTTACAGGTGTTAGGGTTCACGATTTCTGGAAGTATGGGTAAAGAGAGGACATATCTTCCAAAGTATATTGACACCAACTGGATATATATTTAACCCTTTCAGTCTGGGTGACTTCCTTTCATTTTAGTCTGGCTACTATTATATGATGTAATCAACTTAGGAAGGACCTATAACAATTAGAAGGCTACAAACTATCTCAGTTACCCCTTCTTATTCTCACATACATTCCTAATGTGCATACAATTGTCTAAATATAGCCACATTAGAATAAAAACGTGTCTCCCGTTCTAAAAGGATTAAACGTGGAACTACAGTATCTGATGACTGTTTATAAAAGGAAAAACAAAATAATAATAAATCAAACAATCAAACATTGGCAAAACATACACTTTGTCTGTGGTGCCATGTATCAGAGTATATTTATTTTATATATTCCTGGTTGTTAATATACCTAATATATATGGCCATTATAGGTTAGCCATAAAACTTGATCACTAACCTCTTTAACTCAAGAACGACTTGAGTAATCGAGTTAGTATTTCTATAATTTAGGAAGAGTCAGCCATGGAATAGGTGTGGAGATGAACAGCCCATACGGAGATAGTACTTATAGGTGACCCTATCCGTTTCCATAAGGTGCTTCAGCAATTGGTGGTAGTGTCCGTGAGTTGTGAGTTGTTCTCTGTGCGATCCAAGGACTGACGCTGCAACTCCGTGGTTTCCTGGGTCGTTTTATGGCGTTCACGTTGTTGCTTGATGAGGGCTCGGCACATAATCTGACACCTGAGGTTGGCATTGACAAGCTCCTGGAACTCGATTGCCTTCTTCAATTCATCTTCATATATCGCTTGTGGAAGTGATTCGTCTGGGAAGTCGATACTGTGTTCCATGTTGCCGTGTTGAGCACCGAGGTACGAATGGTGTGGCTGTGAACCCACCCCCTTTTTATATAAGCGTCTGGCAGCTGCTTTGCATAGACCGATATTCGACTTACATTCGACTTACATTCGACTTACATTCGACTTTACTTCTTCTATTTCGGCTGTTGATCGACTGAGCTTCGGTAATAATCCCGGTTATTTCCGGTTATTTCGAGTTATATTCGACTCATGATCGAGTCTTATTCGTTCCACATCGGGTCTCCTTTGAGTTATGTATGGTGATTTATCGACTCATCATCGAGTTTCATTCAGGTCCTTCGGGTTATATTCGAAAATCATTCGGGTCATTGTCGGGTCACATTCGACTCCCAGTAACTTGCGGGTAATTCGGTTCAAATATGCAAGTCATCGACTTCGGGCGGCCTTCGGCCAACGTTCGACTTCTGTGTGACACGGCCTTTACTCTGGCCCATTTTTAGTTAGAGAGGTTAGGGGTCACGATCTCTGGCCTACCTCTATTGAACAGGATATATTGGTAACTAGAGGACATGTGTGCAACCATTATATCTTTCTTTAAACCTTTCCTTACCGCTGACGTCTTTTGTATTTTATTTCAGCTACATTTAGACGATTTTATGTAGCTTATGAAGGATGTATGTTAGCAAAAAGGATTATTTGAGATAGTCTGAAAATGTAAATTGGTAGACGTCGTTCCTTAGCTGAATATAATCGTCTAATAGCAGCCAAACTAAATTGAAAAGGACGTCGCCGGTACAGAAGGGGTTAAACCTAGAATTATGACAATTGTATAACATTAAAACAAGATCATACCAAATAAATAAATAAAACATTGGCAAAACATAACCCTTCACAAATGATGTTATAGGCTACATCAGCGTATATTTTGTAGATTCCTTTATACTATTATATACCTAAAATCCGTTGTAGAATTCCTTTAATATTTCCATAGTAGTCGCCACGAAGGCCTCCCGGTTTGCTTGCTCCTCCCCCATACATCATGCCGCCCCAACACAGCTATACCTACAGTTCTCACATAAATCCCCCTTGGCCGCCCCCCCTCCCCCCCCCCCCCCCCCCTACAATGGTCCGCCGGCAGTAGTGTTGCCGGAGCTGCCATGGATCATCGGAACTACCGCCAGGGGGACGGGTGGGGTGGTGGAGAGGTGGGCGACGGGTGGGGTGGTGGAGAGGTGGGGGACGGGTGGGGTGGTGGGGGACGGGTGGGGTGGTGGAGAGGTGGGGGACGGGTGGGGTGGTGGAGAGGTGGGCGACGGGTGAGGTGGGGGACGGGTGGGGTGGTGGAGAGGTGGGGGACAGGTGAGGTGGTGGAGAGGTGGGCGACGGGTGAGGTGGGGGACGGGTGGGGTGGTGGAGAGGTGAGGGACGGGTGGGGTGGTGGGGGACGGATGGGATGGTAGGGCCTTCACTAGAGAGCCTGCTGTAAAAGAGATCGGCCAGATTTTCACTCTGTGCGCCATTTGTGTGCCCTGGAAAACAAGTGCAAGATAACCCGTTCAAATGGCTTCCATTTGGATCAGTTCAGTTTTAGAAAACATAAGAACATAAGAAAATAGGAGTCTGCAGAAAGCCGATTGGCACTGGAAAGAAAGTGCAGTGATTAACTCGGGAACGGTAGAACATTAAACTGGATAGTCATATGTGAATGATATGGGTTGGATGTGAGTGGGATCTGCCTCATGTGGGCAGGTCGGCCTTATGCAGATTTCCGATTTCTTACGTTCTTGATCGACGGGGTGATATCTTGCATTAATAATTATATAATTTATAGCCAAAGACAAATCAATATATCCCGTACCAGTATAGCCAACAGAATAATAGACATGGCCATATTAACCCTTTCAAGCTCCAATACGCGTTTATCTTCTGTTTCTGGCTACTATTAGACGATTGTATTCAGATTAGTAACGGTATATGGAAGTCAGAGGGTTGGTGGAGATAGTATTTACCCTTTTAATACCCACAGATACTTCTAAAGCTGTGTAAAATCGTCTAATGATAGCCAAAATAAACTGCTAAAACGCGTCAGAGCTTCAAAGGGTTAAAGCATAAGGAGAGATGGGGCGTTTTTCTAGACCCCTTTCTTCCTCATGTTTAACCCCACTAGTTTTCAGATTTTATGACACTCGGCCCATTAGTTTGGCGATTTTAAGACTTTTCGACCCATTTCTTTGTAAATATTAAGACTTTTCGTTAAAGTTTGGTGTCGATGTTTTCCTGGCGAGCGATAGCGAGCCTGTAAATTTAAGAAAAATCGGCCTAAGGCCGGAACATTTTCTATCGAAAAATGTACAAATTTATCTTGAAGGAGGGTCTGGGGGTTAAGCTTGATGGATGTCTAGTATAGGGAAGAAATTTAAAAACATGAATAAAATATACATAAATGAGGAAATAAAGACGCACATATCCTCCCTTAAGGGGAGGTATTTAGTTTCTTCCATAGAACTCCATCAAGCTTAAAATTACACCCCCTAGACCCCCTTTCAAGATGAATTTGTACATTTTTCGGTAGAAAAATTTCCCGGCCAAAGCCCGGTTCCTCTCAAATTACAGGCTCGCTATCGCTCGCCAGGAAAAATCGACACCTAAATGGCACGACGGTTCTTAAAATTGACAGAAATGGGGCGAAAGTTCTTAAAATCGACAAACTAAAGGGGGCGAGTGTCTAAAAATCTAAAAAGCAATGGGGCTAAACATGAGAGAGAAAGGGGTCCAGAAAAAAAAATCCCTCAAGTGGAAATCTCCCCTTAAGGAGAGGAGGCTAATGACGCCAAGGGCACCAACATGGCGGAGGAGGAAGGCCCATCTCCGTTACCAAAGGGTCTGTCTGTAGGCCTCACAATGGTCGACCCGCTCACATAAAAAACGGCATAAATTTCAATCAGGTCACTTCAGCTCCGGGGGGGGGGCGTTTGGGGGGGGGGGGGGTTGTCTGTTTAGGATGTAGCTCTTCCGTTGTCCCCAAGATTATATATAGGTAATATATAATGTCATTGTCCTCTTTAATGTGACGTCATTAGTGGGTATAGGTAGTAGTGGTGTTGGGTGGCTCTGTTATCGATGTATTTAGTCCGTGTGTTATGATCATATACCTGCACGATATACAGTATACAGTATACCAGAAATATGCAGTATATATAGAAATACTAGATTATCTTGTAGAAATATAGATATACAAATTGCTAAATGATTACAGTTTATTCATTATGCCGAGCCTAGAGATTATGCTCCCTACCCTCATGTAACTTAGGGAAGGCTGAAGCAAACAGGCTCTTTATTTATAACCCTGTTTAATATATATATATATATATATATATATATAATTATATATATATATTTTTTTTTTTTTTTTATATATATTATATATATATTTGTTTTATATATATATATATATTACAACCACACACACACTGTCCATTTAGTTATAACATTCCCAACAAATGGTCACAATGCCCGAACATCCACGAAATCCCCCTTTTGTACAAGATTTTATTATACATCAAAAGAAATCCCTCGCCTCCTTGAATACGGCCACATTGCTGAATTGGGAATCTCTAGTGACTCGGGAATTTGGTGAGAAAGGGAAAAATGTGTGACCCTTTACCTTCCCTTCCTACACCTTTACCTGTGTTATTATTATTATCTCTCTCTCTCTCTCTCTCTCTCTCTCTCTCTCTCTCTCTCTCTCTCTCTCTCTCTCTCTCTCTCTCTCTCTCTCTCTCTCTCTCTCTCTCTCTCTCTCAATAGGAATACAACACGCAATCATGGCTGGAAGTTAGCATTGAAGAGGTTCATCATTACCGTATGTGGAAACTTTTTCACATACAAAATCTGTTCTACCTGGAACAAACTTTTCTCAGTTGTAAATACTTCTTAAACAGAGCACCTCAAGAAGAGAGTAGCTAGTATTGTTCACACTCTGTAGTGAATTATGTGTTCTACACAATATCTTTCTTTCCACTTTGAGTATCTCCCCGGAATGCACCACAAGGTCTTTGAGATACTAACTCTTCCGTTTAGCTCCTTGCACTCACTCTCACTTTAACTCTCGCTCTTTCAAACTAGATCGATAATTCCTTATAATAATTATTATATGTGTTGTAGGGTTGTGTTTAAATACTTTGTGTCCTGATTTAAGGGCTTTCCATTTTGTTATGTTTCTGCCGTTCTTCTGTTCTTGATATTAATTTATTTCATCAATTCCTTTTTCTAAATGTTTACCAAATATTAATTAAGTGTAGTATATAAAATAACATGTTTAATGTCATTGGCTGGAGACTTGGAGGCAGTCTGTAGTTTGTTCATTATAAGAAGGCCAGAAAACGTGATATCTGGACTCTTACAACTAAAAGGAACTTCATAATCATCATATCCGACGTATATAATACGCATATTACACCCCCTGGGGGTAAGGGGGCCTCCATCTTATGGTGGAGGAAAACAAGAATATGCCCCACGCGTCCTACTGCGTGTCGTACAAGGCGACTAATAGGGGGAATGGGGGTAGATTGTAGACACCAATCGAACAGGGCTATACCCAGGAGAGGCTATAAGCATTTGATAAGGAATCGCTGGAAATCCTGTTTCATTTGCTTGGCCTCTCTTACTGATTCCCTTTGTGCCTCACTTACACTGAGAGTAGTCCAGCATGCTCTCACAAACACCTCCTCCTCCTATCTACTTCACTACACTTAACATGCACACCACACTTCCTCCTTCAAAAATTGTTAACAAATTATGAACACAGGCCCAGCCTCGGAGTCCCCGGGGGGGGGGGGGGGGCACCTCTGCCTGCAACTATATCCATGTGTCAGAGACGATCCTCTCTTGACACATGGATATAGCTGCAGGCAGAGGTGCCAACCCTATCGAGCTGTACACACCAGATGATCAGCATAGGGGTGCAGATACTTCTTGGACCGAGTGTACATCCAGTCCCATCCATTCATATGCAGACGACTTTACCTTACACCACTCAATTAGTTTTGCAGAAAGCCCCAGCCAGCAGTCCATCAAAAACAAAGGTAATGAAGCCATAAAACGCTTATCTTCTGATCTAGCTACTATTTCCAATTAGGGTAGAGAAAACCTGGTTGTATTTATAGCTTCCAAAACTCAATTTATCCATCTTACTACCCGTCAGGAACCTCCAGAAGACTGTCCCTTATTCTTCAACAATACAAAAAGTAACCCTTCATCTTCTCTCAATGTTCTCGGTGTCTCTTTTTCTTCTGCTCTCACTTGGAAAGACTATATTACCAGTCTCGCTAAGGCAGCCTCCCAGAAACTGGGTGTGCTCAACCGCCTCAAGGGGTTCTTTTCCCCATGCGCAGCTTCTTGCTCTATACAGGGGCACAGTGCATCCTTGTATTGAGTAATGTTCACATGTGTGGGGAGGATCCTCTCACACTGCACTCTTAGACAAAGTAGAAATTAAAGCCTTTCGTATCATTAACACCCGTCCACTCACCAACTCTCTGCAATCTCTCTCTCATCGCCGCAATGTTGCATCTCTCTCGCTATTCTATCGCTACTACAATAATAAGTGTTCCTCGGAGCTTTCCCAGTGTATACCACCTCCTCTATGTAGGGTACGTAGTACCCGCCTTGTAACACAATTTCACCTTTACTCTGTGCAACTGTCCAACCCAAGAGTGAAACGCTATTCTCAGACTTTCTTCTATTCAACTGTTGAGCTCTGGAACTCTCTGCCAGAATCAGTCTTTCCCTCTTCCTATGACTTAAATTGCTTCAAACTCCGTGTGTCCAGGCATTTTAGCTCGAAAGTCCCTTGATTTCGGCCTTGTCACTCATTGAAATCTGGGGGAGGCACTCGCTGCAGGCCTTTTGTCTCCTTCATTCACATAGAAAAATAAAAATTGTGAATGGGAGCTGCATCGTGTGGGCCGCAAGACCTTATGCAGTTTCCAGCGATCTTATGTTCTTACGTTCATTGCTTCCTCCTGGGAAACTCTCAATAAAGGATGGCCACGCAAGTTACATTGTCAGTTACAGGGTCCAGAGAATATAAAAACATAAGAAAACGGGAGTCTGCAGAAGGCCGATTGGTCCACACAAGGCAGATCCCTTTCACACCCAACCCATCTCGTCCATGTGATTATCAAATTTTATCTTGAAGCTCTCTATCGATCTTGATCCTAATCGTCAGCCTATTCCACATATCTACAACTCTGCTACCAAACCAGTATTTATCTATATATTTTCTGATAGACGTCCCCTTCCTAAGCTGAATAAAATAGTTTAATATTTGCCAGAATAGAATGAAAAGGATGTCACCGGTACTGACTGGGTTAAGGGGAGATTTTTAGTGTGTTCCCTATATTTCCATCAAGCTTACGATTACACCCCCTAGACCCCCTTTCAAGATAAATTTGTAAATTTTTCGGTAGAAAAATTTCCTGGCCGAAGGCCGGTTCCTCTTACATTACAGGTGCGCTATCGCTCGCCAGGAAAAAATCGACACCTAATTGGCACGAAAGGTCTTAAAATTTACAGAAATGGGGCAAAAGTTCTTAAGATCGTCAAACTAATGGGGCGAAAGTCTTAAAATCTCAAAAGCAATGGGGCTAAACCTGAGGGAGAAAGGGATCCAGAAAACAATCCCTCAAGTGGAAATCTCCCCTTAAACCACTGTCACACGAGCGCCTTCTCCGGCAATTTTCGATGAGCAATTTGTTGTCTTGTATTATTTTGAGACTTTTAAATTGGAATCGGAAACTAATGTAGACTGAATATACAGTGATACTATATTATGCTAGGTGGCTGATATCTGATATAATTTAATTTTCGTCAATGCCAGACTAACATTGCCTGAAAAATTGACGGGAAAAAAAAAATCGTAGTAACAACGCCTTAACCCATTCAGAACCGGTGACGTCCTTTTCATTATAATCTGGCAACTATTAGACGAGTTTATTCAGCTTAGAAAGAATCTGTGGTAGCTCAAAGGATTAAATGAGATCGTCTGTAGTCTTATCATTGTTGGAGGGTCCTACCTAAGCTTCACACAATCGTCTTAAGGGGGGGTAACCTGCTTTTTGTTATTTATGTCCTTTTCTCTCTTTCTCTGGCTTGTATCCATTCGGCCCCATTCAGCCAACTATTTTAAGACGTTTATCCCCATCTAGGTGTCGATTTCTTCCTGGCGAGCGATAGCGAGCCAGCATTATATGAAGAAGTCCGGCTTCGCGGGAGACATTTTTCTATCGAAAAATGTACAAATTTAGCCTGCTGTCAAACAAAAATAAAAAATATGCTGGCTCGCTACCGCTCACCAGTAAAAAATTGACACCTGGATGGGGATAAACATCTTAAAACAGTAGGCTGAATGGGGCCAAATGGATACAAGCCAGAGAAAGATAGAAAAGGACAGAACATAAACAGGTCACCCCCCTTAATGCAGCTGAAATCAAATACAAAATGATGTCGCCGGTACTGAAGGGGTAGGCCTAATATTCGGTGAACCTTTCCCAAACCCCTTTAACCTCAGGTACGCCAGCCGCGACCTATTAAGGGGCAAGCGGATCGTTTTTCTGGCCCCCTTCTCCCTCGTGTTTAACCCTATTAGTTTTGAGATGTTAAGACGTTCGACTTATTACTTTGGCGATGTTATGACTTTACACCCCATTTTTGTCAATATCAAGACCTTTCGTGCCATTGAAGTGTAGATTTTTTCCTGGCGAGCGAAAGCGAGCCTGTAATTTTAAAAGTGAATGGCCTTCGGCCAGGAAATTTTTCTATCGAAAAATGTACAAATAAATCTTGAAGCGGAGTCTAGGCCCTAGGGGGCGTCTTTTATAGTTTGATGGTGGTCTAGGGTGGACACTAAAACACGATCAAAAGATAAAACAATAAGCAAATGAATACGCTCAGCTCCCGTTAATCAAGATCAAGAAGGTCGAGGATCAGCGCTTGGATTAAGGCCAGATTTTATTTTATTGGTTCATTTTGTTAGATATTTATAATGTTTGTTTGTTTTAGTTTCCTCTCTCGACGTGTATGATTTAGTTATTTATGTATTATTAGTTGTTGTTGTTGTTGTTCCCCAAGCTGCCTGGCCGAACAGCCCCAAGGCCCCAAGCAAGGCCAAGGCCATAACCGAGCGCCCCCAGAGAACCCTCCCTGCCGGCCACAATAAAGCCGGGGTGACCGAAGCCACTCCATGGCAGGGAGCTGAGGAGAGTGCGGAAACTCCCGGGAAACCAAAGCCCCACCCAGGGCCCTGTGCCCCTCAGCAATTATGAAGAGAAAGTTGAGGGGCAAAGGAAAAATGTGACGCTTTGGCTTCCAATCTTGGTATATTGGGAGGTCAATCCATGGAAGAGACGCCGTCACTTGAGATCTAGAAAATATATAAGTAAAAGGAACAGTCAGAATAAGCTATGGGTATGGCAGAGATCGCTCAGTTCTCACTCTGATAAACCAGCCCATCACCACATGACTAGAACCCAATCCTCTCAGCATCAGCTAGGAAAGGCCCTAGAAAGCCGCCTTTGGCGGGGGGATAGCTCCCCTACTTCAACCCCTTTCGGGGTTAGGCACCCGCCACTGTATTATTAGTTTTATTATTTGTTAGTTTCCTACCTCGATCAAGCTTTAAAAATACCCCCAAACCCATCTTCAAGGTAAATTTGTGCATTATTATGTAGAAGAATGCCCTGACCGAAGGCCGATTCCTATTGAATTTCAGGCTTTTCGTCTCTTGCCAGGAAAAAGTCGACACCTAAAGAGCACAATGGGTCTTAAAATCGCTAAACTAATAGGGTGAATGTCTTAAAATCTCAAATCTGATGGGGCTAAATATGAGTACTATCCATCAAAAGCTTACATTATTATTACAAAAAGTCAAAACTGGTGTCCCCCAGGGATCTGTATTGGGTCCTCTGTTGTTTGTTATATACATAAATGACCTTGATTTAGGGGTATAACTAGTAGGATAAGTAAATTCGCAGACGATACCAAAATGGGGAGAACAATAGATTCAGATAGAGATATGAGTGCCTCCAAAGGGATCTAGATACCTTACACGAATGGTCAGTAAATTGGCAGATGAATTTTAACATTGAAAAATGCAAGGTATTAATGATAGAGAAGATGAATACAATTGTAAAATATAAACTAGTTAATATAAAATTAGGTAACTCAGACTGAGAAAGATCTAGGTGTGTTTGTTAGCAATGATTTGAAACCTAGAAAACAGTGTATAAGCGTTCGTAACAAGGCAAACAGGAATTCTCGGGTCATCTTTAGGAGTGTGAGTAACATAATTTCTTACGGCTCCAACTTCTTCATAGCCTGAATAACGCTCACTATTGACCACTGTGTGTGTGTGTTTTTTTTTTTTTTTTGTTTTTTTTTTTTATAGACTAGCTTAGGAAGTAAGATAAATGAGCCTATTGTTGCTGGGAAGAGCCCTTTGGCTAGTTAATATACCTCGGGGATTCTCAAGTACTTAACGGCTTAACCTGTGGGTTTTGGGGACTACGAGGGGATTAGGGATTTCAGGGAAGTTCAATAATAGGAGAAGTGGAGGAGGGAAAGAGGAGAACTGAGGGTGGGGGGGGGGGTGGAGGAGACGAGGGGGGAGGGGGAGAGGGAAGGAGGAGAGAAGGAGAGAGGAGAATGAGGAAAGATTCAGATTATTTTATTTCCATTAAATATTTGAGAGGGAAGACAAGAATGGGGGATGGGAAGGAGGAAAAACTGTGAGGGGAAGGAGCAGCATACAAAGGAATACAAAGGAATACCAACTGCAACAGATCTCTTGGGTATCTACACTGCCAAGCTACTAACTACTAGGTATACACAATGATAGTAAAGCAGAAGGTTGGGAAGGAGGAAAAGGGGGAGGGGAAGGAGGTGAGAAGGGGAGAGGGAGGAGAAGAAGAAGGGAGGTAAAGAAGGAGAAGGACAGGGAGGGGAAGGAGAAGAAGGGCAACTGGAGGAGGGAGAGAAGAAGGAATGGGGGAGGGGAAGGAGATAAAGGGGGAGGGGAAGGAAGATAAAACGGGGGACTGGAGGAGAGAGAGAAGAAGATAAACAAAGACGAGGAGGAAGGCGGAGAGGAAAAATATATATAACAACAGAGACGGGAGATCATAATATTATAAATATACAGTATATGATAGAGGTTATCAAATGGGTTAAATGAGCTTAATGTAGGGAGCATGGAAGAAGCACTGAACGTAAGAACATAAGAAAGAAACAGAGTTTGGTAACAGAGTTGTATATATGTATATATCCAGTGCTATAGAAGGATCAAGAACGATAGAGAGCTTCAAGATAAAATTAGATATTCACATGGACGAGATGGGTAGGTAGACTCTCGTGTTTCTTGTTCTTTTGTTGGTAAGATGCCTGGCTCTTACTCCTAATATCGTGGGTTCGATTCTCGGTCAGGCCGATAATAATTTGTATGTACTCACGTGTATTTGTAAACTTTAATGCAAAACAAAATAAAACATAAATAAATAAATAAAAATAAAATAATAAAATATATATATATATATATATATATATATATATAATATATATATATATATATATATATATATATATATATATATATATATATATATATATATATATATATATATATATATATGTATATATATACACGTATACAGTATATATAAAGGAGCGAGAAAGAGAGAGCAATAAAGAAAGAGAGGAGAGAGAATTTCCCTATGCGCGGTATAATTCGCACACTGACCGTAAAATAGAGGCGTAGTACGGTAGCGGCGACATGCCCTCCAGGTGTACAGTTGCCCGCAAAAGTCCCCCACCATTACCGTAACTTACACCTTTACCTTTACCCACAGATTTGAAATGAACACAAGACTCCTTATTTTATTTATCCAGCATAATGTATAACTTGACTAGGGAAGCGTTGTTCTCGTTTTCTATGGAGTTCGTGATAGAAAATAGCTGGAAGTGCTAAAAGTAACGCACAATATTTGACCCCAACCGTACAGCAGAGTCGTTTATGTGCAGAGTTTCGCACACCTTCATGCTTTTAGTTTGTTGTATTTATGTTGTTATTATTATAAACAAAAATAATGATAATAAGCCCTTGGTCAAAAATAGGTTGAATTTTAGTCCAATGAGTTTATTATGCCTGGTGTGTTTTCGTCCACCGAGTTTTCGTCCTCTTGAGTTTTTGTCCACTGAGATTTTGTCCACTGAGTTTTTTTCCTCTGAGTTTTTGTCTACTGAGTTTTTGTTTCGAGTTTTTGTCCTCTTGAGTTTTTGTCCACTGATATTTTGTCCACTGAGATTTTGTCCACTGAGTTTTTGTCTTACACTTGGTCAAAATTTCCTAAGTAAGTGAAAAAAAAACAAATAAAAAAAAAACCACATGATCTAAGATTGAACTACATTAGGCTGCGTCAGTTTGTGCTAGGTTGTGTTTGGTAAGGCTATGTATGTGGGGGTATATGATGTTGTTAGGAGATACTTGGTTAGCTAATATGATAATATAAAACACGTAATTAATAACATATATTTGTAAAGGATTGTTTTATTTATATTTGGTTTAAGGAATTTGGAGCCGTATAAACCAGAACACAGAAATATAAACACAGAAATAAAATAAAACCGAAATGCAATAATAATGTAGGTTTCTGATGAATAGAAAATATGATTAATTTGATTTAACGTATTTATACATACAATGCAACGATATTTTAGCTTGTAAGTCTGCTAAATATTGATACCAAAAACTCCAACTTCCCTTTTGCCTGAAACTCGCAAGTGGTTAATTGGCCAATTTTTGCCCCATGCTATATTTTCCTATAATATAATATAATAAAAACAAAATTATATGATTCTTAAGGGGAGATATCCACTTGAGGGATTTTTTTTTTCTTGACTCCTTTCTCCCTCATGTTTAGCCCCATTTTTTTCTAATTTTAAGACGTTCACCCCATTATTTTGACGATTTTAAGAACCTTCGACCCATTTCTGTCAATTTTTAGAACTTTCGTGCCATTTAGGTGTCGATTATATCCTGGCGAGCGATAGCGAGCCTGTAATTTAAGAGGAACCGGCTTTCAGCCGGGAAATTTTTCTACCGAAAAATGTACAAATTTATCTTGAAAGGGGCTCAAGGGGGTGTAATCTTAAGCTTGATGGATATCTAGAGACCAAACTAAAAACCTCCCCTTAAGGGGGGTTGGGTCGTTTTCCTGGTCCCTCTTCTCCCTCATGCTTTGCTCCATTGGTTTGCAGATTATAAGACATTCGGACCTTTAGTTTGGCCATTTTAAGACCTTTCGCACTTTTTCTTTGTCAATATTCAGAATTTTCGTATCATTTAGGTGTCTATTTTTTCCTGGCGAGCGATAGCAAACCTGTAATTTAAGAGAAATCGGCCGGGAAATTTGTCTATCTAAAAATGTACAAAGGTACAAATTTATCTTGGGGGGGGGGGGGGGGGGGGAGGTATTTTAAGCTTGATGGAGGGCTAAGGGAGGAAACTAATATATAATAATAATACAAATATATATAAATGAACAAATATATAGGACCCAAAACCCCTTAAGTATCACAACACGAAGATATGGCCGCAACTGTACACGAAGGGAGACCACGAAACACGACTGTAAATAAGTAGACATCATTCATCCTACAGAGGGTCCTGGAGGTGCATTGGGGCAGAGTAGTCGTAAAGAAACTGTGGGGGGGTCACTGCTTGGGGGGGTGCTGGGGGCCTGGCCTCAATGCTCTCCTTCTTATAGGTACATTATATACTACTATTACTAATAATTATAATAATGATAATAATAATAATAATAAAAATAATAATAATAATAATAATAATAATAATAATAAATAACACAAATAATAATAATAATAATAATAATAATAATAATAATAAATAACACAAATAATAATAATAATAATAATAATGACGATAATGATGATTTTTCCTCCAATATATATGAAAGAGACAAAAGGCAAACCTGACTGTAACAAGTGTACTCCCAAAGAATGGAAGAATGATAGAGCCAAATTCAATGTGCATATAATAATATCAATAATAATAGTAATACTTGTAATCAAAATTTGTATAAGTAATAATTATAGGCTACTTTTGAAAATAAGTATATATACACCTTATGAATTTATGCATTAGATATTTTCCACTCTCAAAAATAGGCACCCCGAACAAAACAAAAATACATAATTACATGTTAAAGAATTACCAATGAATAATGTTTAATTACAGACACTCAAATTACAAAATAGATGGCTGAAGAGCAGTGGACAAATTCAAGCTTTAGCAAAAATATATTGGCATATACACATAATATGAGATGGGTTGATTGTAAATGGGATCTGCCGTTTGTAGATCCATTGTTTTCTTATAGTGACATTTTCTGTACTTTAAAGGTCCTAAAAAAATCCCTCTAGGCCAATAATCATGGTCTTAAGGGGAGACTGGCCGTTTGTTGGGTCCATTAATTAATGTATTCATATATTTTATTAGTTTCCTCCCTTGACCTCCATCAAGCTTAGAAAAAGACCCCCTAAACCCCCCTTCAAGATAAATTTGTAAATTTTTCGTTAGAAAAATGTCCCGGCCGAAGGCCTGTTCCTCTTAAAATTGCAGGCTCGCTATCGCTCGCCAGGAAGTAATCGATACCTAGGTGGCACGAGGGTTCTTAGATTTTACAACGAAATGGGGCGAAGGGTGTTGAAATCGCGAAACTAATGGGCCGAACGTCGTATAATCTCGGGGCTAAACATTAGGGAGAAGGGGGTCCGGAGAAACAGTCTCCTCCCCTTAAGGTTTGGAAGCGATCCCGAACTCCATCGAATCTTCTCGATGTTGTGCAGTTTAAGAAGGAGGTGTGGTAGTCAAAAGGGTTAAGTGGGATAGTTCGAAGCCTGTTAATTGCTGGGGGCCCGTTTTAAACGGTATAAAAGCGTCTAATTGTAGCCAGAATAAAGTTAAATAATACGACACGGTAATGAAGGGGTTAATTCGGCACCTAGTACTTACATTTCGGAGGTATGTTTTTCTCGTCAAGGATTTGGTTTATATATTTGGTTTATATATTTGGTTTATATATTTGGTTTATATATTTATGTCTTAATTTGATTTTGGGTTTCCTCGCTTATAGACCTCCATCAAGCTTAGAAAAGCACCCTCAAGACACCCTTTCGGGATGAATTTGTGCATTTTTCGGTGGAAAAATTTGCCGGCCGAAGGTCGGTGCCTTCTGGAATTGGAGGCTCGCTATGGCTCGCCAGGAAAAAGTCGACATCTAAAGGGCACGAAGGGTCTAAATATTGACAAACATATGAGGCGAAAGGTCTCAAAATCGCCAAACTAGCGAAACGAACGTCTTAAAACCTCAAAACTGGTATGCTAAACATGAGGGAGAAGGGGGTCCATAACAAGCGAGTACTACCCCCTTAAATCTTACACCTAATACTTACATTTCGGAGGTTTTCTTTGCTGTCCAAGGCTTCATATTCGGTCAAAATGGCTGCAGATTCCATAGGGGTGCGAGTGGCCCGAGGGGTACGCCCAGACCGCGACCTTGGTATTTTGTGGTCAGAGGCCTGTGCCCCTCTTCCTTCCTTTCTTCCCCCGTGCCCCCCTGTCTCCCCATGCCCCCCCTACCCACCCCCGTAATTACCATAAATGACTGGAATTTTGCGCAAAATAGTGGGTATGTATCTCAGCCTGTCTATTTCTGTCCTGTATGTGTTCTACTTAGTTGACAGTCCCATATGGGCTGGGTGTGAATGGGAGCTGCTTCATGTGGGCCGCATGGCCATATGCAGTTTCCCGCGATCTTATGACCTTATGTTGTTGGGGTTGGGTGTGACAGGGATCTGCCTTGTGTGGGCCGATCGGCTTTTTGCAGACTCCCATTTTCTTATGTTCTTATGTCTGTTAAACCGGTGGATCATATATACTTTAATTAATTTCATTGGGGGTGTGGTGGTGAGATTAATAAAAATAATATTAACGAAATTAATATATATGTTTAATGTTGATTGTTTGTATATTATTGAACTAGTGATATGATATATATTATATATATATATATATACCGATATATATATATATATATATATATATCTATATATATATATATATATATATATATATATATATATATATATATATATATATGAGAGAGAGAGAGAGGAGAGAGAGAGAGAGAGAGAGAGAGAGAGAGAGAGAGAGAGAGAGAGAGAGAGAGAGAGAGAGAGAGAGAGAGAGAGAGAGAGAGAGAGAGAGAGAGAGAGAGAGAGAGAGAGAGAGAGAGAGAGTTAGTTAGTTGCAATAAATAGTTTGTATCTCAAAAACCTTGCTGTCCATTCCGGGAAGTTATCGAAGTGGAAAAGGAGAGATTATGTAGTGCACTACACTCATTGCAGATTATGTAGTGCATTACAGTCATTGCAGATTATGTAGTGCACTACACTCATTGCAGATTATGTAGTGCATTACAGTCATTGCAGATTATGTAGTGCATTACACTCATTGCAGATTATGTAGTGCATTACACTCATTGCAGATTATGTAGTGCATTACACTCATTGCAGATTATGTAGTGCATAACACTCATTGCAGATTATGTAGTGCATTACACTCATTGCAGATTATGTAGTGCATTACACTCATTGCAGATTATGTAGTGCATTACACTCATTGCAGATTATGTAGTGCATAACACTCATTGCAGATTATGTAGTGCATTACACTCATTGCAGATTATGTAGTGCATTACACTCATTGCAGATTATGTAGTGCATTACACTCATTGCAGATTATGTAGTGCATTACAGTCATTATGTAGTGCATTACAGTCATTGCAGATTATGTAGTGCATTACAGTCATTGCAGATTATGTAGTGCATTACACTCATTGCAGATTATGTAATGCATTAAACTTATTGCAGATTTTGTAGTGCATTACAGTCATTGCAGATTATGTAGTGCATTACAGTCATTGCAGATTATGTAGTGCATTACACTCATTGCAGATTATGTAGTGCATTACAGTCATTGCAGATTATGTAGTGCATTACACTCATTGCAGATTATGTAGTGCATTACAGTCATTGCAGATTATGTAGTGCATTACACACATTGCAGATTATGTAGTGCATTACAGTCATTGCAGATTATGTAGTGCATTACAGTCATTGCAGATTATGTAGTGCATTACAGTCATTGCAGATTATGTAGTGCATTACAGTCATTGCAGAGTTTGCAAAATGCTATCTACTCTCTTCTTGAACTGCTCTACTAAAGAACTGTTTATAACTTACGAGGGAGGTTTGTAGAAAAGGTTTATTATGTGAAAAAGATATATAAAGGCACACTATATCATAAGTAGAAAGATATATAAAGGCACACTATATCATAAGTAGAAAGAAAACACCCATTAAAAAACAGCATTATGGGATATGGGTCGTTTTTCTGGTCCCTCTTCTTCTTCATGTTTAGCCCCATTAGCTTTCAGATGTTAAGACGTTCGTTCCGTTAGTTTGGCGATGCTGAGACCTTTCGTCTCATTTCTTTGTCAATATTAAGACCTTTCATGCCATTTAGTTGTCGATGTGACAGGGATCTGCCTTGTGTGGGCCGATCGGCTTTTTGCAGACTCCCATTTTATTATGTTCTTATGTTCTTATTTCATCCTGGCGAGCGATAGCGATAGCATATCATTTATGAAATACGAAGCACCGAGTGAGACAAACAAAACACCGAGCCAGATTTAAAGGGCACCAGTTTAAAGAGAGCAATTAGTGAAGAGTAAATGGAGAAGAAAGGTGATATTAATGTTATTGTTCAGTTAGGGGCAGGGGTAGGGATGGAAGGGGGGTGGGTAGGGGGTATTACTGTTATTGTTCAGTTAGGGGTAGGGGTAGGGATGGAAGGGGTGGGTGGGTAGGGGGTATTAATGTTATTGTTCAGTTAGGGGAAGGGGTAGGGAGGGAGGGGGGGGGGGTAGGGGGTATTAATGTTATTGTTCAGTTAGGGGTAGGGGTAGGGATGGAAGGGGTGGGTGGGTAGGGGGTATTAATGTTATTGTTCAGTTAGGGGTAGGGGTAGGGATGGAAGGGGTGGGTGGGTAGGGGGTATTAATGTTATTGTTCAGTTAGGGGAAGGGGTAGGGATGGAAGGGGTGGGTGGGTAGGGGGTATTTGGTGGGCACGAGATGGAACCTTAGATAGATAGAGCGATTGATGAATAGATAGATGGATTAATTGATTGGTAGATGTATAGATAGGTGATTAAACTGATTCATAGAGAAGTGCAGTATATATATATATATATATATATATATATATATATATATATATATAGATGCATGTCTATAAATTGTCGTATAACATAGAGAGAGAGAGAGAGAGAGAGAGAGAGAGAGAGAGAGAGAGAGAGAGAGAGAGAGAGAGAGAGAGAGAGAGAACACACATACACATCGACACCACACACCAAGCCCACTATATGGTCTCAGTACCGCCAATTCGACCCTACTGTAGCAGGTTCGCATTCTAACAACCCGACAACAAGAATGTCGCCGCAGCACCCCTTTGGTATGTGAGACGGTCTTCCAAATCTGAATAAAACCGGCATTAGGGGATAGTGCTCGTGTTTTGGTCTATATATTTATAGATATGTATTTATGAGTTTCCTCGCTAGACCTCCATCAAGCTTAAAACAAAATCCCCTAGACCCCCTTTCAAGATAAATTTGTACATTTATCGGCAGACAATTTTTCCGGTCAAAGGCCGGTTCCTTCTAAAATTACAGGCTCGCTATTGCTCGCCAGGATGAAATCAACACCTAAATGGCACGAAAGGTCTTAATATTGACAAAGAAATGAGGCGAAAGGTCTCAAAATCGCCAAACAAACGGAACGAACGTCTTAAAATCTGAAAACTAATCGGGCTAAACATGAAGAAGAAGAGGGACCAGAAAAACGCCCCCTATCCCCTTAAGGCCGTATCACCCTGGTATCTATAACGGGAGTATCGTATTCCAGAATGCGGCCATTTGAGAAGTATCCGGTCGCGAATTACCAGCACATGAAGTATAGGATCTTAAGGGGGCCCCGGCTTTTTTAATCTTTCTCTCATTTTCTCTCTTTTCCTGGCTTGTATCCATTCGGGCCCATTCAGCCAACTGTTTTAAGACGTTTATCTCCATCCAGGTGTTGATTTCTTCCTGACGAGCGATAGCGAGCCAGCATTGTATGGAGAAATGCGGCTTCGCCGGAGACATTATTCTATTGAAAAATGTACAAATTTAGCTTGGTGTCAAACAAACAAAATATATGCTGGCTCGCTACCGCTCGCCAGGAAAATATTGACACCTTGATGGGGGTAAACGTCTTAAAACAGTAGGCTGAATGGGGCCGAATGGATAAAAGCCAAAGAGAGAGGGAGAGAAAGAGACAAAAGAGTGAGGTGGGCTCCCTTAACCCATTCTGTACCGGTGACGTCTGTTTTGTCTTATCATAGCTACATTTAGACGAGTTTATGAAGCTTCAAAAGGATATATGGTAGCTAAAAGAATGCATTGAGATAGTCTGTAGCCTTTTATAATGGGTAGACGTCCTTCCTATGCTGAATAAAATCGTCTATTAGTTGCCAGAATATAATGCAAAGGACGCCACCGGTACTGATTGGGTTAACCCCTTGAGGATTATGACGCGTTAGAGCAGTTTATTCTGGCTATCACTGGACGATTATATTCAGCTTACGAAGGACCTGTGGGAGTCAAAGGCCTATCTGAGTTGATTTTGACCCCTTAGATTCCCAGAGGTCCATCGTCAACTGCATTTAATCTTCTAATGATAGCACAAATAAATTTTCAAATTGTCTCATAATCCTCAAGGTGTTGTTGTTGTTGTTGTTGCTCTTCCCTAGGCTGTCTAGCCGAGCAGCCCCAAGGTCCCGAGCAAGGTCAAGGCCATAACCGAGCGCCCCCACAGAACCCTCCCTGCTTACCACTAATAAAGCCCTGGTGACCGAAGCCACTCCAATTTTCCCTTACCCACTCTAAACCACTGTTTGGACACTTGATCCTCAGTGTTTTGGAGGACAAGCAGCATAGACCTGTTGTTGCTTGATTTCCTTTGTACTCCTTTGTCTTATACCAGCTGATTGTGTTTACCCTCTTGATACCATTCTAAAACTTTAATCCGTGTACAGTGCATATGCTAGACAAGGCTTTACTCCGGCATTCATCTCCGTGTACGGAGTGTACATTAAAAGCACAATGTATGTCGTAATGTAGGGGGACCCTCTCCTCGACCCCCCCCCCCCCTCCCCCCATCCCCCCGTATGTTCTAAATATCTGACGACTCATCGATAATTATCGTCCGTAGCGGCGTGACAGTATCGTAACGGTCCGGTGGGGGGGGGGGGTTGCGGGAGGAGGAGTAGGAGTAGTAGTAGTAGTAGTAGTAGTAGTAGTAGTAGTAGTAGGAGGAGGAGGAGTCGCAGTAGTAGGCAATCCAACGTAGAATAACAAAAAGGATCCCCAATATTAAACATTTATCATATGAGGGGAGGTTATAAACTCTTGGCTTACATTCACTAGAGAGACGAAGGTGTAGAGGAGACATTATGATAGAGATGCTTCAGTGGATGAAGGGAATAAAGATAAGAGGACAATAGCAAAGTGTTTAAGCTGAATGATTGCGAAATTGCCCTTAGAAATGGCTTCACACCTAGATAAAGTCAGCTTTAAAACAGATATAGGTATACCTTTCCATACTGAAGCCTGTGAAAGTCCCCTAAGATACCTGCCGCACCCAGGCCCCAGGACCCAGGACAGTGTGACCTACATAACACGCTTCTTGACCTTGGCACAAAAAACACGCTGTCTTTTACCTTACACGGGGAGGATAGGCAGATGGTGTGTGGAATTCCTCACTATTTAATGTCGTATTGTCTTAGATTTTTGTCAACGTCAATTATAAAAGTAAATATAAATATATATATATATATATACTGTATATATATTTAACACATTATATTATTTAGTGATATATACTTAGAAAGTAATATAAACCTTTACAGTATGATTGACGTTCCTTTAAGGGAGCGCACCTCGCTTTGTTTTCCCTTTCTCTCCCTCTCTCTTTGGCTTGTATCCATTCGGCCCCATTCAGCCTACTGTTTTAGGACGTTTACCCCCATCCAGGTGTCAATATTTTCCTGGTGAGCGGTAGCGAGCCAGCATATTATATAGTTTTGTTTTGACAGCAAGCTAAATTTGTAAATTTTTCGACAGAAAAATTTCTCCGGCGGAGCCGGATTTCTCCATACAATGCTACTCGAAATCACACCTGGATGGGGATAAACGTCTTAAAACAGTTGGCTGAATGGGGCCGAATGGATACAAGCCAGGGAAAGAGAGAAAAGGAGAGAAAGATAAAAAATAAAACGGTGACCCCCCTTAATGTTGTTCATCTAGTACTGATTGATTTAACTCAGCTTAAGTACGATATATCTACGAATTAAAAGGATACGAACGATCTCAATTAACCCTTTAACTACCACTGGATAAAATCGTCTAATGAGAGCCAGCATAAAACACAATGATCGTCAAGCCACGGAAGGGGTTAATTAATCAATCAACGTAAATAATTGATCTGGTTATCTTAAGGGGAGACGGACCGTTTTTTGTGTTTTTTTGTTTGCATTGATTAATTTATTCCTTCATTTCTTAAGTTTTCTCTCTAGACCTCCATCAAACTTAGAACCCCCCCCCCCCCCCCCCCCGCCCTAGACACCCCCTTAAGATAAATTTCTACATTTATCGGTAGAATAATGTCCCGGCCGAAGGCCGTTTCCTCTTATAATTCCAGGCTGGCTATCGCTCGTCGGCAAAAAATCAACACCTAAATAGCACGATAGGTCTTAAAATTGACGACGAAATGGAGGTGTTAAGATCACCAAAGTAATGGGCCGAACGTCTTGATATATCAAAACTAGTGGGCTAAACGTGAGGGAAAAGAAGGTCCAGAAAAACGGCCTGTCTCCCCTTACAGTTCTGGCATTATCTCTTTTGACCAGTTCCCATCAAGATTGCCCGCGAACATCCGAATCTAACTGTGCCATTGACTATTTACGACTTTCTTGCTATAAGGAAGTTGGAGCTGTAAACATCGACATTAACCCCTTTTGTACCGGTGACGTTTTCTTTGTATTTTATGCTAGCTATATTTGGACGATTTTGTGCAGCTTACGAACGATCGGTGGTAGTATAAAGGGTTAATTAAGATAGTTCGAAGCCTGTTCATTGCTGGAGGCCCTTCTTAAGCTGAATATAATCGTCTAAATATAGCTAGAACAAAAATGCATAACGTCGCCGGTACAGAAGGGGTTAAACAGAAATACCAGCTAAATTACGGTCTTGGTACATTTATGAATACATAAAGCCAAATTCATACTTTCTATCAATCAAAAACCTAAATAATTATTGCATTTCCTTTTTATATCAATGTTTGCGGCTCCAACTTCTTTATAACCTGAAATTCAATAAAAATCAAATAAAAAATGTAGGCAACATTTTGTATAAAGATTTATTAAAAAACGATTTTAATAACCCATATTTTAACTTCCCTGTTTTAAACAGAAGACCTGGTAGACACGGTAATAGAAGACTAAATACATTTAATAAAAAGAAAAGCAGGTCTGATATTATAATTATTGTTAATAATTTATATTCATTATATCGAAATTTCGGAATTAAAAAATTAAAAGATTCATTGAAAGGCCTACAAAAGAAAAGTTTTGCTCCTTTTATAGAAAATATTCTAAATAATAAACATAATTTCACAAATAAATTTAAGAATATAGTCTTTGCTTTTATGGGATATATTAGAGCTAATTCTAAGAAATCCAAAGATAACCGTATTAAAGATAAAGTCCTGTCCACTTTAAATTATTCCTCTAAAATTTTAGACAAAATTAATGTTAACAGTCTTATTAATTCAAAGAAAGTTAAGTCCATATTACCAGATGGTTGTAAAGATTTCAAACCATTAATAGTGTATTCATATGAACGACCTGTTGGGTCTATTATTTGTAATTATAATAAAGTTTTAGGAAATCTTTCAGATAATGATATTTTCAATAATAATAAATGCGTGTGTGAAAGAGTCATGGATATGCCAGCTAGCAGACGTGATGCACTAGCAAAGTTCATTTATAGTCCGATATGTCACATATTAACAGGTGATGTAGAACTAGTTAAACATTTTGCAAACGACAAATTAGCGGAGCTATGTCGTAAAGGGTTTAAATTTAGAATAGGGAGTAATAAAGTAACATGGGACATAATTTTAAAAGATATTGTTTTTTCAGTCAATAAATTAAAAGATAAATTGTTAAAAATTGCGTGCTGCAATGCGAGAGAACTAGAAGCATGGTCTAAATTATTAATTAAGTTAATTAGAAATAAAATTTTCTCGCTTAAAAATGAATTTAATCTTTCAGATTTTATAGACTATAATTATAATAAGCTTAAAGCTGATTTAATAAATTTACATAAACATTTTGTAATCACTACAGTAGATAAAGCCAGCAATAATTATAGCTTCACATGTAAGAAATTTTATCTTGAAAATATGAAAAAAGAATTAGGTATTAAGGGTAACATATTACGTAAAAATATTTGCGGTAATTCTGTTTATGAAATTCAAAATAATCTGAATATTGATAACTTAATCGATGAACATACCAAGAAAAATATAATATTTGATATTAAACTTTCTGATAAGAACAAGTGCATTGCAAAATTATACATGTTACCTAAATTTCATAAAAGACCTTATAAATATCGCTTTATTGCCGGAGCAAAATTTGCTACCACTAAAACTCTATCAGAACAAGTAGTAAATTGCTTAAAATACATTAAAAGTACTCATAAAAGATATTGTAATACCATCATGAGAAGAACTGGCATTAACTATTATTGGAGTGTTGACAATTCGTTAGAAGTTATTGATAAAATAAATACCATGCCGAAAGTTACCTCGGTACATAGCTTCGACTTTTCAACTTTGTATACCAATTTGCCTTTAGATTTAGTATATTCAGAGCTTTGCTTTATTATAGATTTGCACTTTGACAGGTTCGTTAGGAATGGTAATTATTTCATAAATGTTTATACATATTTTAATAATGCATCACTTAGCTCTACTCCCACTAGTTCTGTATATTTTGATAGAACTAAACTTAAAGATGCCCTTAAATTCCTCCTTTTCAATACTTATGTTAGATTCGGGCCGTACATTTTCAAACAAATATTAGGAATTCCTATGGGTGGAAATGCTAGCCCTTTAATTGCAGACTTATTCTTGCTTGCTTTAGAATTTAAATATATAAAAGACTTAGTTGACAGTAGCAAGAAAAATAAAATTCCAGAAAAATTAGCACTTGCTAAACTGTTAAGTAATAATAGTAGATATATTGATGATATTCTTGTTTGCAATTTGTTAAATTTTAATCAAGTTGCTAAACTTATTTACCCTAATTCTATTCCCCTCACACAATGTAACGTAAATTATAAAGTTGAAAATTTTCTTGATATAAATATAGAGATTGTTAATGAACAGTGCATACTTAAAGTATATCACAAAGTTGATGATTTTAATTTTAACGTAATAAACTTTCCTTTCCCTAGTAGTAATATCGATAGTAAAATAACTTATAATTGTTTTTATTCCCAATTAATAAGATTTTGTAAAATCTGCACTAAAGTAGATGACTTTTGGGCTAGAGCTAAGTTACTATACAGACTCTTAGTGGACAGAGGTTTTGAGGCAAGTAAATTGTTCCATAAATTTAATCTTTTTAGGGTCAATTATTGTGACTGTATTCTAAAATTTGACATCAATAATTTTAATCAAGCATTTTTAACTTGAAGTTTCTTGTATAACCTCTGCTTACTTTTTGTCTGTATTTATTGTTTATCTTTTTCTTTTTCTTTTTCTATTATTATTATTATTAATATTGATGATTTTTTAAATTTATTGTTCTTGTTAAAAGAGTACTCTTTGTTTAAATCTGTTGTTACTTCATATTTTGCAATTATTTCTCTTTATATTATATGTATTCATTGTCGATAGTATCAATTGCTTACTTTTGCGATTTCCTTAGTTTATTTGTGCTATAAATGTAGGTTATTTGTAGGGTAGTTATTGATAGGGGTCACTTGAAGCATGCTATGCTTACAGGTACCTACCCGATAGCACTATCGTTAGTGAGTGCTGTACTGTATTTTATATATTATTTTGTAATAGTATAGATATCTTATCAATATTTGTATTTTTTACTATTGTTAATGTCTTGTCATGTTGCAAATTTGATTTTAAATAATATTTTGACATTTAACATGTAGTTTCTTTATTCATGCAGAGTTTAGTAAAATTTGCCAGAACGTCCCGGACTTCCCAAACTTGACTACTTCCTTTAACGTGACGATAGTGCGTTGTTATATGTGCGATTGGTTTGCTTGGGAAACAGATTAACTTGCTCATGTAGTGATGTACACCCTATGTGGTGGATTGTGTTCTTTTATTTAATAATTTTCATTTTAGTAAGCGTTGTTTCCACATAGCGATTTTGATAATTTAATTTGACTTTATATTGTCCTTGTCCCAATTTTGGTTTGTTTAGTTTGCAAGTTTTACATTTTAATTCACACGATTTCGTACCCACTTGGTGATTTTATGTATGGAAGTAAACATTGCCAATCATACATTAACATTTTATGTATGGAAGTAAACATTGCCAATCATACATGAACATTTTGTGTATGGAAGTAAACATTGCCAATCATACATAAACATTTTGTGTATGGAAGTAAACATTGACAATCATACATGAACATTTTATGTATGGAAGTAAACATTGCCAATCATACATGAACATTTTATGTATGGAAGTAAACATTGACAATCATACATGAACATTTTGTGTATGGAAGTAAACATTGACAATCATACATTAACATTTTATGTATGGAAGTAAACATGTACATTCATATATCAATAAAAAGAAAAAAAACAAAAATGCATAAAAGCGCGGAGTGGACAAGAACACATGAGGACAGTTACTGTACATAAATCATATTCTCTCTCTCTCTCTCTCTCTCTCTCTCTCTCTCTCTCTCTCTCTCTCTCTTCTTCTTCTTCTTTTCTATCCTTTCCTTCAACTTTCCTTTTCTATCGGATATTATGCCATCTCTACTAGAATTAAGTCCTGACCACCTCGCTGGGATCGGAAGGTCTGTGTGGCCAGCGTATCTATGTAAATCTCTCCCTCTCTCTCTCTCTCTCTCTCTCTCTCTCTCTCTCTCTCTCTCCCCCCCCCCCCCCGTGATTCAAATAGAGGGGCGCCACGAACTTATTGAGTTATTGATGTGTTTTATGGATTTTCTTGTGCGGCCCTATGCACACACACACACATTCCCTGGGTTGGCTGAAGCAAGATCAATAATACAAAGGAATACATTATGGTTTTCTGTTGTCAGGACTCTATTAAAATTGATATCACACCTTCAATAAGGAAAAATGGACAATAAGTAACAGACAGAGTAATGCTGTATAGTTACATATATATCATAACTACACAGACCTTACTGTCCTAGAAAGTGTGTCAGGGTTTAAGAAGGGAACAATAAAGTCAGAAGGTTAATTGAGATAATCTTTACCTTTATCATTCACACAGATCCTTCTTAAGCTGTATAAAATCGTCTAATGATAGCCAGAATAAACTGTCAAAAGGCGTCATAATCTTCAAAGGGTCATGGAGTAAAGTTAGCTCCGATGTAGTTTATTTGTGTGTCAGCTCCTCTGCCTGTGAAGCTAGGTAACTCCTCTGAAGCATCAGTATATTTTCACCCACCTCCCTCGCTACACACATACAATGCTAGAGTAGCCATGAACAGAGACCATGACAGGGATGGTTTGTGCTTATTAGTTTAACAAGTCACAGTCTAGATTAAGGGGGGGTTCTGGGCCCACTTCTCTCTCATGTTTAGCCCCATTACTTTAGAGATTTTAAGACATTTGCCCAATTAGTTATGCAATTTTAAGAGCTTTTGTGCCAGTTAGGTGTAATTTTTTTCCCGGAGAGCGATAGAGAGCCTGTAAATTAGGAGGAACCGGCCTTTGACCGAGGTATTTTTCTGCTGCAAAATGCACCAATTTATCTTGAAGGGAGGTCTTGCGGTATTGTATTAAGCTTTGATGGAGGCCTAGTGAGGAAGCTTGAAAATAATAATAATAATTTAAACAAATAAATAAATAAATAAATAAATAAATAGATATATAAAAAAATAGATAACTCTCCCCTTAAAGGCAGGCTTGTTCAAGGAGTGAATGACAATGGACGAGTTTTAACCACTGTGTGTCTGTGTTCATTGTGGGCGACTCCATGGGCAGACATTTATTTAGGGCTACCCCACAAATGTTAGGAAGGTTGATGCAAAATTTGAACCAGTCAATATATTGTATATCCTGCTTATGAAACAAAACTAGAGAATAAGACAATAATGTGATGAAAAAGAAATCGACTTTGAAATACTGTAGTTTGAAAAAAAAATATATATATACATAATCTATATAGCCTATGTAGCTCAGCAATTTGTGTTGTTGTAGAGGCCTTATTCTCGAATTAGTTGTCACCAGATCCAATGTAGACCAACCGTACTTGTATTACATAAAATAATGTATATTCTAAAACACCAAGGGTAACTAGATGTAATATTTAGTATATGCCAGTGTGAAATACTGTGTCCTAATCTGGAATTGTAATTATTCCCATGGTACCAACTTCCTCGGGCTGAGTATTTTGTCAGAACCCATGACTGCTGCACAGAGTATACCGTTAAAGCAGGAGATTCTCACTATGGAAACCTCTCGCATTTAATATCAGTAAGACACACACTACATAAAAGTACTTGTAATTAACTATGTGGAATATGATTCTGATTCCTTCAATGTAGCGACGTCGAAGTGCGCGACACAAGCGTACAGCACGGTGGCAAGAACGGAACTAATGTACGCGCTCGATTAAAAAGGCGTATACGTAGTTATCCACAGCCATCACAACTAGCGAGCGAACACTTGACGCACATATCAGACTCAAGCGTTCTCAGACCTTCATGTGAAAAAATGCGGTTAGTGTGCGCAACATAACTAACATATGTCCACTTTTCCACGCGTTCGACTCCACCTAGATCCGAAACGCGGACGTCACGCCACGCAAGCCCCAACGCCTTCCCGTATTTATATCGAAAACTGCATGAGACCTATAGTAGAAAATGCTGAATAGACTGAGTAAAATAAAGTTGAAATAAGACCCGAGGAAGAGGTAGAGAAGAGGTAGAATTTTGTCATGTACGTGTTTCGTAATGTGAGGCTGGGGGTGGTGGGAATGGGGCAGATGTGGGGGTATAAACAGTGGGACCTACAGATGAGCGGGGAGATGCATGACGGACAGGGAGAGAGAGAGAGAGAGAGAGAGAGAGAGAGAGAGAGAGAGAGAGAGAGAAGAAGTAGAAGAAGACGTAAACTACATAAAATATGGTTTTCTGTTTCAATATGGGTGGCAGGACTCTCTTAAGTTTGATATAAACTCAATAAGCAAAAGTGGAAGTTAAGGACAGTAACATAGATAGATAGTAATGCTTTCTAGTTACATACATGCATTGACCACACAGACCTTACTGTCCTAGAAAGGGTGTCACGGCTCTAATCGAATTGAGAGCAAGATCCCAATTTAAATGTGTGGAAGAAATTATACTTATAGCAAAAGAGAGAGGGAGAGACTGTGTGAGTGAGAGAGTGCTATGTGTGTGTGTGTGAGAGAGAGAGAGATAGATGGAAGAATAGAATGGGTTCACTGAGTAAGAAAGAAAGGGTTGAGAGAGGAGTGGAGGGTAATAAGAGGGACGCGGAAAGGGAGAGAGAGAGAGAGAGAGAGAGAGAGATAGAGAGAACGAGAGCAAGACAGAGAGAGAGAGAGAGCGCGATGGTTAAGGAGAGATGAAGAGGCGAAAGGGAAAAAATTAACATAATTAGTGTTTTCTGTAGAGAGAGAGAGAGAGAGTGTGTGTGTGTGTGAGAGAGAGAGTACAGCAGGACAGGGGGAGGTTTCCAACACCTATCATTACACATCTGATCCTTCAATTGTTGACAACTTTTATCGATTCTCTCCACGTACAGTTGCCCGCGTGAATTTACATACATGCTGTAGTTTTCACCCATTCAGATCTAGCGACGTATTTTGTATTTGATTTCAGCTATATTTAGATGATTGTATGAAGCTTAGGGAGGATATATTTTAGCGAAAATGATTAATTGAGATAGTCAGTAGCCATTTTAGTAGAAGAAAACCATACTAAGCGAATAAAAGCGTTTAATAGTTGCCAGAGTATAAAGAAAAGGTCATCACCGGTACTGAATGGGTTAAGTATGGAAGTAAGCATACAGAAATATATTAGCTATAAAACTGTAAATTAGTTATATGGATTTAATACTTCATATCTATGGACTTTGGTCTACTGGTGATCTTCTTTCGTATCTTACTAACTCTTGGTCCTCCTCCTTTCGGGACTTCGGTAAGACCTTTTCTATTACACTAGACTAGACATTTCGAAGGCCTTCGATAGAGTCTGGCACAAATCTCTAATTTCCAAACTACCCTCCTTCGGTTTCTATTCCTCTATCTGTGCCTTTATCTCGAATATCCGTTCTGGCCGTTCCATAGCTGCGGTTGTGGACGGCCATCGTTCACTTCCTCATCCTATCAACTCCGGTGTTCCTCAGAGTTCTGTCCTATCTCCAATTCTCTTTCTAATATTTATAAATTATCTTCTCAACTATACCTCCAGTCCTATCCACTCATATGATGATGACTCTACCTTACACTACTCAACTAGTTTTTCAGAACGCCCCAGCAAGCAATCCCTCAAAAACAAACATGATGAAACCATAGAACACTTATCTTCTGATCTAACTACCATTTCCCATTGGGGCAGAGAATACCTTGTTGCTTTCAATGCTTCCAAAACCCAATTCACACAGACAAAGTAGAAAAGAAAGCCTTTCGTCTCATTAACTGCCTTCCACTCAAAGATTCTCTGCAAGCTCTCTCTCTTCGCCGTAATGTTGCATCTCTCTCACTATTCTATCGCTATTACAATAATCAGTGTTCCTCAAAGCTCTCTCAGTGTATACCACCTCCTCTAAATAGGGTAAATAGTAACCATCTTGTAACATAATCCCACCCCTACTCTATGCAACTCTCCAACCCAAGAGTAAAATGATACTCCTAATCTTTCTTCTATTCAACAGCTGAGCTCTGTAAGTCTCTCCCTGAATCCATCTTTCCCTCATCCTATGACCTAAATCACTTCAAACTCCGTGTGTCCAGACATTTTGGCTTGAACATTCCTTGATTTTGGCTCTGTCACTCTTTCAATTCTGAGGGAGGCACTCGTCACAGGCAGTTTTGCCTTTTGTCTCCCTCATCCACATAGAAAAAAAAAACAGTTTAGGAGGAACCTGTGGTAGTCAATCGTGGTTAATTATGATAGATTTTACGCCTTTGATTATTAGAGATTTTTCTTAAGCTGCATAAATTGTTTAATGTCACAATATAATTAAACCTTCGTCACCGCAGTGAAGGGGTTAATACAAAAAACACTCCTGAATCACATGAACATAAACCTGCATGATATTATAGCCTTTGTATATACAGTATATGTTTTTATGCGTTTATATAAGGGGAAATTCTCCACCTTTGTCAAGCCAAATATAATACATTTCACTTATATGTAACACTGTATCAAATTTGTCCATGGTTATCTTTCCCTGATTTGGTTACCGTATGTATATTATGAATTTTTGTGTTGTAATTTGGTTGTCTGTTAGTTATTTGATTATAGAAATATGTGGGAACTACATATTACAGAGCGTTACACACATCCCCCCTTTCTCTCTCTAATCTCTAATCTCTCTCTCTCTCTCTCTCTCTCTCTCTCTCTCTCTCTCTCTCTCTCTCTCTCATACACACACACAATGCACACACACACACATTACTTCCACTCACTGCTCTTGTAAAACAATTTAAGTGTATATTAAGTACTCTTATAACCGACATAGAGAGAGAGAGAGAGAGAGAGAGAGAGAGAGAGAGAGTGAGAGATATAAGTTTCTATATATTTTGTATTATTTTGTATACCATTCTAAGCACACTTCTACTACTGTGTCATAATACAAGTCATTTGCATTGACACCTTTGATTATTTGTATGTATAATGCATAATACTCAGGCACATACCCCATTGCTGGGGGTGGCCGGCACGAGACCGAGCCCGAACAGAAACAAAATTTAAAGTTCCTATTCTCAGGGTTCGTGACCACTTTCGCGTTCCCTCGCTCGTTTCTCGGTCTCGTTGAGTAGGAGAATTATACAAGGGGAGGAGGATTCCTAGCCCTTGCCCCAAATATGAGTGTGGATGAAAGTTAAAATTAGTTAGTTAAAATAGGACTTCAACCTTATTGGATTATTAAGCCACCACACTGTAAGTCAAGTATATTTTCAGGACTGGAGCCCCTTTTCGAGAACCCCAGTCCCTTGTGGATGAAACAACTGCAAACTGATTATGTAACGCCACCTGGTCCGACATAATGGCACTGCGCAAACTCAGAACCTGGGAGGCTTCTGATTGGCAGTTGGATCGTAAAGTGAGTGAACCTATTACTGCCCCGTACAAAGGATCGAAGCCTCTTAACTGCCTTCCACCCCCATTGCTGTTGATAATAGTGCTCTGGTTGTACAGTCACGTTCTATAGTTGTGGTGTAGCTCCATAAATTCAAGGCTGATTAATTCTCAAATGAAAACAGAAAAAATTGCAATAATTTAAAATTACTAAGTAAATTGATAAACATGTACAGTAGGCAGACAGACAAGTTTCCTAACTTTGGTACAGGTAGACCTACCTAAGTATCTAACCATGGAATCGACAACTGTAGAGAACGTTTTTTAAATCAAATAATGCAACTTGAGAAAAAACTTACACAAACCCACCCGGATCCGAACCCTGGACCTTGTAGAGAACGACTTACCTTTCCTTGTCGATGCTATGGTTGCAGCTGCTGCAGAAGGCAGAAACTCCTGGTGTAACAGAAGTAGCAGTTGCAGGTACTCCTAGAGCAGCATTTTTCTCCATACAATGCTGGCTCGCTATCGCTCGTCAGGGAAAAATCGACACCGGAATGGGGATAAACGTCTTAAAATAAATAGCTGAATGGGGCAGAATGGATATTTCTACCATTTGGAAAGAGTCAATCAAGGAACAGATGTGGAAATGTACAGCCAATTTGCTCTAGCCCTTTTTGAGTTACAGAGGATAGAGGTCCCGATGTCTTGCCTACTTACAGGGAATAGACTATAGTGCGAGGTAAACAAAAGTATTGGCCAAGTCACATGCCAGTCTTTTTCAGGGATATTCTAGCGGCCTTTTCAGTCCTGGTTTCATTTTGGGGTTAATTTTCATCGGTATCAGCAAATGTACAGACGGTAGATTGTTATTTGTTTGGCTGAAATCTTAAAAAAACTGAATTAAGAAACTTGTAGAACAGAATTCGACCATGCTCTGATATACAAAAATTTACAGAAGACAAATTAAAAAGAAGAAGAAGAAGAAGAAGAAGAAGAGGAGAAGAAGAAGAAGAAGAAGAAGAAGAAGAAGAAGAAGAAGAAGAAGTAGAAGAAGAAGAAGAAGAAGAAGAAGAAGAAACAACAACAACAACAACAACAACAACAACAACAACAACAAACTTATAGATCTAGAGACAGAGAAAAACAATCCTTTAATGTATTCCACCCCATCAGAGGGCCCCCCCCCCCTTCCACCCCCACCCCCACCCACTGAAACCTATCAGAGCGTGATTGTTTGTCCTTTCGCAACTCACTTGAGCCCATCAGTACATTATGGCAGCAAGGTAACTCAACTTTGATATATTTCTGGTTAACTTAAGACGATTGTGTTAAGATCGGGACGGTATCAGACAGTCATGAGGTGTCGGAAATCCTTGGGTAACTCATTCACTACGCTTATGACTTTGTATTGTGTATGCTGGCTAACTTTAGACTGATTTGTTTAATTAGTTAGAGAGTTGAAGCATTTCGTTTGATTGATATATTTTGTTTTTCTATATATTTCATCTACTCCCTCTCGGGCATAGTCCGAGAGCCTGTAAATTCAACCGTTATTGAACGGTGAAGCCTGTGTGGTCTCGTTTCAGTCTAGGGGGTGAAACATGTGAAGCAATTTTAGCTGCAACCAGACCCTGCCATCTTGCCTTTGCAGGATGTATGGGGCTTAATTGCTCACTCACGGCTCGAAGAGCCGCATATGAAATATGGGAATATGCATACAGTGCTCTTTAATCAGGGAACAATGAGGGTATTTATTTGGCGTTTCGGTGGGCTTTGTGGTAATTGTTGTCTTCATACTCCCAATACCGCTCATACGTTTCGTTTATATAGACATACAAAGGAGTGCAAAGGAAAACAAGCAACAACAGATATAATGATCCTTACAATACTGCTTGTAACTAAAATATAGATCCTATGTGAAAAATAGGGAAGGATAGCACAGTGTAAAGTGATGCTACTCGTTTGTAAAAAAAAAAAAAAAAAAAAACGCAGTATATCGAGGGTTAAGAGCGAGTTATTTAGCTAGACGGTTTTTGAAAGTTTGAATAGTACTCCACTCAATATTATACTATTTGGTACTATTTTATTCCCTACGTCTATAATTGTGCCCCCCCCCCCCCCCCCCCCCACCACACACACACACACACACACACACACATGGAAGTTTCAAGAAAGCAGACTGGCCCATCATTGTGTACACTGTATGTGTGGATGGTCAAGGTGGGTTGTAGCAAATAAAGTCACCCATCCCACCCAACCAGACCTTTAATTGACCCTTTCTTCGCTATAGCCTTCCCCAGATTGACCCTCTCCGCTGACCTGCTGTGTGTGTGTGACCTGGGGCGATAACCTTACCTAGGAGGAGACCTTTTACGGGATGGAGAGCGGACCAAACCCCAAGGGAGCACCTCGTTTTTTTGTTTTTATCTTTCTCTCCCTTTCTCTCTCTCCCTGGCTGGTATCCATTCGGCTCCATTCAGCCTACTGTTTTAAGACGTTTACCCCCATCCAGGTGTCAATTTCTTCCTGGCGAGCGATAGCGAGCCAGCATTGTATGGAGAAATCTGGATTCGCCGGAGACATTTTTCTATCGAAAAATTTACAAATTTAGCTTGCTGTCAAAACAAACATATATATATGCTGGCTCGCTACCGCTCTCCAGGAAAATATTGACACCTGGATGGGAGTAAACGTCTTGAAACAGTAGGCTGAATGGGGCCGAATGGATGCAAGCCATAGAAAGAGGGAGAGAAAGATAAAAAAGCGAGGTGGGCCCCCTGTAGCTTACCTTGGGGGTGGTCTTTTGGAATGTATCTCTGTTTTGCACCATTATTTTGGCGATTTTAGACGTTTCACCCCATCAGCTTGGTTAATACAAAATAATTCGCTCCATTCAGGTATCAATGTTTTTCTTTGCAATTGTAGGGAGTGATAAAACAAAACAAAAAACGGTCTTGGCCCTGGAATTGTTTTATTTAGAAAAATGTACAAAGTTAGATTAAAGAAGGGTCTGAGGATTTTTTTTTTTTTTTTTTTTTTTTTTGTTATAGCTTGGAAGGGGTCTGGGGGCACAGACTAAACTAAACTCTTGAAACAATAATACAATAAAGACCCTTAATCATTATTTGAACACACCACAATAACTCCCCAAAATGCCGGTTCAGTTAGTGTTAAGTGGGGTCACCGGCTTGTTTTATCTTTCTCTCCTTTTCTCTATTTCCCTGGCTTGTATCCATTTGGCCCCATTCAACCAACTGTTTCATTTAAAGTTCGCCTAGACAAATATCTCGCATCAAACCCGCGACTGATTGCGTTTGTAAATTAATAACTTATTTTATCCCCCCCTCAGTTACTAACCCATCTGTCCCCTACTAACTTCCTAATCCTGCCACGGACATTAGTTCCAGGGCAGTAGTTCCCTTTCCAATGTTCCCTTACCCACTCTAAACCACTGTTTGGACGCTTGATCCTCAGTGTTTTGGAGGACAAACAGCCTAGAAGGGTCACTAGGACTGTTGTTGCTTGATTTCCTTTATACTCCCACACTCACTGTCTCACTCTCTTTCTCTCTCTCTCTCTCTCTCTCTCTCTCTCTCTCTATGTTACAAGGAATAGTTTGTATCTCAAAGGCCTTGTGGTCCATTCCGGGGAGACATTCGAAGTGGAATGAGAGAGACCATGTGGTGCACTATGCACTAGACTCACTGCTCTACTGAAGAACTGTTTACAACTTCTGAGGGAAGTTTGTTCCAGGTATAACAGATCATATATGTGAAAAATTTTCCACAAATAATAGTGCTGAACCGTTTTAATTTTAACTTCCAGCCATGTTTGCCTGTTGTATATATATTGAGGCTAAACATTTGGCTATAATCCACATTGGCAAACCCATTAAGTATTAACAAAAACTTCAATGAGTTGACTTCTTATTCTGCGGGAGAGAGAGAGAGAGAGAGAGAGAGAGAGAGAGTGAGAGAGAGAGAGGTTAGAGATTAGAGAGAGGGTGATAAAGAGAAAGTTGAACCAGAGGGAGGTGTACTGATCACAACTGTGCTAAGTGGCCTTCAGGAGTCCTCTAAAATACCCTGGGTGTATACCGCTAGCCTGTTCGCTCACTAGTACGGTCTTTCCGAGTATCGTGGGCCGCATGGCCTTATGCAGTTTCCCGCGATCTTATGTTCTTTTATATATATATATATATATATATATATATATATATATATATATATATATATATATATATATATATATATATATATATATATTAAAGTCTTTATAGTCAATTATGTTGTAAATTATGAAAACTTGCCAATATTATCACGGAGAGATATAGTAGTTTCTTGACTTTGTTCTCTGTCACTCTTTCAACTTTGGGGGAGACACTTGTAGGCAGCTTTGTCTGTTGTCTCCTTCATTCACATAGACAAGAATAGAACTTGTATGACTGTAAAAGTAAATGGAATTGCGTTTGGTGATCTTTTATGAGAAGTATTAGTTAACTGTGGTGCAAAATGTAGTCAAAGAGAACTTGTGCAATAAGAATAGGAATATAGTTTTAAGCTATACAAAATTAATATCTACGAGCAGATTAGGCCTACTATAAGTATGTATGTATCAACTCTATACATACCCTATAGCTGGGGGTGATGATTGTAAATCAATAATGGCAAACGTTTCGTGTAAGATATATTACAAATAATAATAGTATTTGAAAGTATATAATGATAACAGGTTCAATTAAGTTCAAAATAAACAGTAGTCTATTTTTAATTCAACAACTAGATAGTGTAAATCAAAATTCAAATTAATTGATTTACTTAACCGATTACCTTTAAAAAATAACTATATTTTTGTTGATAAAATTCGGGCTAACTTAACTTCGTTGATAAATTATATTAATTTCTATATTACTGTAGGCCTATGTCATAAGTGAGTGGGTATATTTCTCCTTGACTCAGCTTGAGAAATAGAGATAGATAATGTTATAGTCTATCTTTGTTTATATAAAATGCAAATAAAGTTGATTAAATATTCAAAAGGATATAATTAGATAGCCAGAACAGATAACGTAAAGCCCAATCACAATCAAATGCTTTAAGTGTAAATTATGTATGAGTATGTTCAATCGTAAAATAGTATGCAGTTATTGACAATAATAATAGCTATAATTAATGTTTATATACATTATATATAATATATATATATATATATATATATATATATATATATATATATTATATATATATATATATATATATATATATATATATATATATATATATATATATATATATATAATATATATATATATATATATATATATATATATATATATATAATTATGTATGTGTATATATATATATATATATATAATTATATATGTGTGTGTGTGTGTCCATGTGTGTGTGTAATACACCAACAGCTGTAGTGTATTAGTATAAGATGGGGGTGGGATGGGACTATCATTTGGGCTGCCCCCTTGGAATCCTAATGAACTCTTACCCCGCCCACTACCTTAATCTTTAAGTACTCAAAATCACATGTCTGTGAGCCACCATCACCACGTGGCCACAACCCCTACAATCCAGGAGTTATAGGTGTTGTTATGTTACTATTATTACAATTATAATTCTGGGAAAAGTGGTGGTGGTAGTATTGTTGATGATGATGGCAATATGTAACATAAGAACATAAGAAAATGGGAGTCTGCAAAAAGCCGATCGGCCCACACAAGGCAGATCCCTGTCACACCCAACACCAATTTCAAGGCCCAATTCACTAATACCTTGAGCACTGACCCCACCAAAACGGTCAGGGATTAACACAAGATTACGGGGGTCTGCTGAGCACCGATTTGCCAACACCCGGCAGATCCCCCTCACACCCAACCCATCTCGTCCATATGCCTATCGAATGTTATCTTAAAGCTCCCCATCGTTCTTGATCCCACTATATCACTTAGTAGCCTATTCCACCCATCTACAACTCTGTTGCCAAACCAATATTTGCCTATATCTTTTCTGAAACGAAATTTATCTAATTTGAAACCATTTGTTCGAGTTATTTTGCTATCATTGAGCTTCAGTACATTTGTCATGTCTCCTTTATTTATCCCACTAACCCACTTGAACACTTCTATCATATCCCCTCTAACACTGCGTCTTTCTAACGAATGTAAGCCTAATTTGTTCAACCTTTCTTCATATAGGTTAAGTTGGAATAGGATAGATCAATAATTAATAGATCTTCAGGATAGGATTTTATGGGTGAAGGCGAAGGGACCCGCTCACAAAAGGACCTAAACACCCTCTTATCTCCCCACCCTCTTAATCAGGTCAGGAGGCCCCAGACCTTTAAAGATGGCCGGGTCAGTGTTGTTGTTTTCATAGTAGGCTATGGTTGATTTTACTTTCCGACGGGGATTTTTTCTTTTTTTCTTAGATGTTATCGTCTGAGATATGAGACTGAAGACGGTTGGAATAATAGACCATAAATTGTACTGATTCTTAATTTATCGTTTTCTTTTCGTATTATTGGTAGATAATTAAGAATGCCTGTGTATGGACTATATATTGGCTCTATACCACTGTTTATTCGTTAAAGTTTTGCCTTCTTACATTATTGCGCATGTCTTCGTTCGCGGCTTCAGGTGACCTTGAGGAAGAACAGCTGTGTGGTGGGGGAATCGGAGGAAAGGAGTGGATAAGTGGGTGGGGAGAGGTGGAGGGAGGTGGATGAAGGAGGATGAAGGAGGGAACCAACACCCCCCATGGGAGTCGAACCCTGGCCACTCAAAGGGGATTCAGAACTAGGTATGTCCTTGCAAGGCTATGTCGGAAGTTTAAAGGGCAGATTAAAACCATGAGCACAAATATAAATATACTGTATAATATATAATAGTGTCGTCAACAAGCATTAGAGAAACTGGCCCAAACCTGTTCACTTCTAACCTGTATGTATGTATTTATGTATGTATGTATGTATGTATGTATGTATGTATGTATGTATGTATGTATGCATGTATGTATGTACGCATGTATGTATGTATGTGTGTATAGAACATAAAAACATAAGAAAATGGGAGTCTGCAGTAAGCCGATTGGCCCACACAAGGCAGACCCCTCTCACACCCATCCCCAATGATAAGGCCTAATTCTTTAAATCTAAACATGTTTAAAGGTATAGGAGAGTTTGTTAATAATCTTGACTGTTCTTTAAATACATCTTGTATTATAATCTAACATATTACATTTCTTGCTTATATGTTCTATTATTTATAATTTATATATAGAAACTTTTCAACTTAAGAAATTTAGTTAATGACTTTACGTTCCCTGTTCTCCGCCCACCACCGACTTAAGCTGTATTTGCTAATCTAGGCCAAGTTGTTTTTTCCGTTTATCACGTTCCTTTAAATGCCCAGGATAATTAGCACCCCAGGGGGAAAACGTTGCCAAAATATATACACTACAGACCTTTAAAGGGAGATTTTTATTTTTGTTATTTATTTATATATCTATTTATATGTTTATTTATTTTATTTATTTATGTATTTATTTATTCATTTATGTATTTATATATATTTGTTTGTATTAATAGTATTATGCTTAGTTTCGTCTCTATGCCTTCATCAAGCTATTAAAATTTAACCCCAAGACCCCCTTCGAAACAAATTTGTGCATTTTTCGGTTGAAAATGGCCGGCCAAAAGGCCGGTTCCTCCGATATTGCAGGCTCGCTATCGCTCGCCAGGAAATATAATCGACACCAAAATGACACAAAAAGTCTTAAAATAGCCAAACTAATGGGACAAAAGTGTTAAAGTATCAGAACTAATGGGGCTAATTAGTGATAAATAATGGGGCTAATTAGTGATAAATAATGGGGCTAATTAGTTATAAATAATGGGGCTAATTAGTGATAAATAATGGGGCTAATTAGTGATAAATAATGGGGCTAATTAGTGATAAATAATGGGGCTAATTAGTGATAAATAATCTGAAAGAACATTTTAAAAACTTAAAACATATGAACGTCAGAACATATAAACACGGAAGTCTGCAGAAAGTGATTGACCTACACAAGGCAGATCCCTTTCACAGCCAGCCTATCTCGTCCAAATGGCTATCCAACATTATTTTGAAGCTCTCTATCGTTCTTGATCCTACTATAGCTCTCGGTTGCCACTTCCACTTATCTACAATTCTGTTACTAAAACAATACTTGCCTATATATTTTTTGAAGGTAAATGTATATAATTTGAATCTACTTGTTCTAATTCTTTCGCTAGCATTGAGCTTCAGTACATCTTTCATGTCCTTTTTATTAATCCCACTTAACCACTGAAGTACCTCTATCACATTCCCTCTAACTCTGCGTCTCTCTAACTACAAATACAATAACAATGTTGTCAGTCGTTCTTCAATACAATAACATACAATACAATAACATACAATACAATAACATACAATACAATACAATACAATAACATACAATACAATAACATACAATACAATAACATACAATACAATACAATACAATAACATACAATACAATAACAATACAATAACAATACAATACAATAACAATACAATAACAATACAATAACAATACAATACAATAACAATACAATAACAATACAATACAATAACAATGTTGTCAGTCGTTCTTCATAAGGAAAATTATTATATTATGTAACATTTTCGTCGTTCTTCGTTGTACTGTCATACAACAATTGACATCCATTCTATAATATGGACACCTAATTTGAAGAACATAGTCTACTGTATATGTGGCCTTAACAATGCCTGGTAAAGTTTTAAAGTATGTCTGCTGATCACTTACTCACACTTCTAGATATAAATCCAAGTACTTTGTTTGCCTTATTTCGAACACTGGTGCAACGTTTGCTTTGCTTCAGAGCCACCCATAAAACAAACAAAACAGTATATGTTGATCTGCAACAAAGACTAAAGAATGTAGGCAGACTATATATACAGAAAGAAAGAAAAACCTCTATCAAGTGTTACATGGACTTGGTCACACCATAAGATTCTAGTTGTTAAGCTTGTCTTTCTTATGCTAAATAAAACAGTGTTCTCATGTCTGAACAATGTTCCTACACGATTTTTAATTTGATATTAATATTCAATCATTTTTTTTTAGGCGTGTCATTTTTCCTATTTTTCCACTTGTGCCATATTTACCTTTGCCATTTTTACCTGTGCCATTTTTATCTGTACCATTATTACCTGTGCCATTATTACCGATCACCGTTGTGGATATGTGGAATAGATTGACTAGTACTTTGATCAGCTCAGACACAGTGGAATGTTTCAAATGCAAGTTGGATAGTCATGTGAATGGCATGGGTCGGGTGCGAAAAGGATCTTCGTGTGGATCGGTAGGTCCTATGCATATGTCCGTTTTCTTATGTTCTTATAATGGTATGTGTTATCTAAATCACTAATACATCAATAGGCTGCTTTCCATAGGATCTATAGTAAATATATGTTGTCATTTGCTTTCCCTTGTATTCCTTTGTTTCCAAGATCAAACAAACACCGCTTGTAAACAACTCGGACCCCTCCCAGTCCTTGGGTTACTCTCATCATCATAACCAGTGGGGAAGACGCCCGGGGTTGTATATCGTATAGAAGGTCAGGTCACAGGTTATAACTATTTGGCTCTATGAATAATTAACTAACTACATGACGCCACCGACGGGAGAATTTCACTCAGAGTCTGGAATAAGACCTCTTCAATCCCACAGGATGTCCAGAGGTGTACACGTTGGAATATAAAACAAACATTAATTATCTTTGTATTACTATGGGTTATAGCGAGTTAGATTAGATTGTCTTAGACTGAATGCTAGATTTAATTAGATCAAGTTGAATTAGGGTAGGCTGGGTTTGGATTTGTCGAGTTAGATTAGATTGTCTTAGACTGAATGCTAGGTTTAATTAGATCAAGTTGAATTAGAGTAGCCTGGGTTTGGATTTATCGAGTTAGATTAGATTGTCTTAGACTGAATGCTAGGTTTAATTAGATCAAGTTGAATTAGGGTAGGCTGGGTTTGGATTTGTCGAGTTAGATTAGATTGTCTTAGACTGAATGCTAGGTTTAATTAGATCAAGTTGAATTAGGGTAGGCTGGGTTTGGATTTATCGAGTTAGATTAGATTGTCTTAGACTGAATGCTAGGTTTAATTAGATCAAGTTGAATTAGGGTAGGCTGGGTTTGGATTTATCTCTTTCTATGTGTGTCAGGGGGGGGGGGGGGGGGGGGGGGGGGGGGGGGAGTGGTTGTGTGGTGGGAAAATGGGGGGGGTATATGTGTGATAATGTGTGTTTGTGTAAGAATGTGTTTATTTGTTTAGGAAGTGTGTGTGTTGTGTTGTGTGTTAATGTGTAGGAAGTATATATGGGTGTGTATGTGTATATATGTGTGCTTGTATAATCCCCCCCCCCTCCCCCGCCCCCTCAATACTAATCCCATACCGCCCCTTCCCCCCCCGCCCCCCCCCCCCCCCCCCCCCCCCCCCCCCCCCCCCCCCCCCCCCCCCCTCTTCCCATCACATCATAACCCGGCGGACTTACATCGACTACTTCCCCTCATAGTTCCGGATTACGTCAGCGTTACGGACACATTATGGTCACTGGAGTGTAGCTACCATCATAGTACACGAACAAATGGTCACACTATTTGTTTTGGGTACCCGAATTAAGGGGAGGTTTTTAGTTTGTTTTCTACTCCTCCAGCAATCTTAAAATTTCACCCCCTTGACCCTCTTTCAAGATAAATTTGTACATTTTTCGGTAGAAAAATTTCCCGGCTGAAAGCCGGTTCCTCTTAAATTACAGGCTCGCTATCGCTCGCCAGGATAAAATCGACACCTAAATGGCACGAAAGGTCTTAAAATTGACAGAAATGGGTTGAAAGTTCTTAAAATCGTCAAAATAATGGGGCGAACGTCTTAACATTAGGAAAACAATGGGGCTAAACATGAGGGAGAAAGGAGTCAAGAAAAAAATCCCTCAAGTGGATATCTCCCCTTAATGGACACAATTTACTTTCTCACTTTACTTACTCACCAGCCACAATTTACCGAAGAATACAACTGGCTTTTTTACAATACGCAAAAGGAGGTCGTTTTTCAGAACCCCTTTCTCCCTCGTGTTTAGCCCCATTAGTTTTGAGATTGTAAGACGTTCGGACCATTAGTTTGACGATTTTAACACCTTTCTCCCCATTTCGTTGTCGATTTAAGACCTTTCGTGCCATTTAGGTGTCGACTTTTTTTCTGGCGAGCGACAGCGAGCCTGTAATTTTAAGGGAAACCGGCCTTCGGCCGAAAATTTGTTTTACCGAAAAATGTACACATTTATCTTGAAGGGGGTCTTGGGGTATTTGTCTAAGCTTGATGGAGGTCTAGCGAGGAAACTAAAAAATAAATGAATTAATTAATTAATAGAACCCCCCCAAAAAAAAAAAAAAAATAAATAAATAAAAAAAAATAAAAAAAAATAAACAGCCACTAGCCCCTTATTAAAGAAAGAAAAACACTTCTTTACGACTGTCTATAAATATATAAGGATACAGAAATGTGTAATATTCCGACAGGCCCACACGGGGCAGATACGTTTCACACCCACAAATGTTATTCGTAAAACCATTCAATTTACGTATGAAACTTTCCACTGTTCCTGAGCTGATCGCAGTACTATAGTCTGTTCCATATATAGACCAAAACTCCTGATCATTAACCTCTATAAAGCAAACGACTGGAGTAATCGAGCTTATATGTCCACCATTAGGGAAGAGTTGGCCAGGGAATAGGTGTGGAAATGTACAGCCCATTTGCTCTAGTCCTTTTTGAGTTACAGAGGTTAGGGTTCACGCTCTCTGGCCTATCTATTTAAAAAAGGGTATAGGTATTCCATTCCACATATCTATAAACCCGTGTCTCTACCTTCATCATTTCTAAAACATAACTTATAAGTAATAACTCTAAAGTAATGTGTACGGGTTATATCGCAGTTATTTAGCTGATACAGTATTTGTTTATATTCGATATTTGTTGGTTAGACACAAAGTCACATTTTGTAATACATATCTGATCTCCTATCAAGTTATGATTATAGAAACTAATGAAGATAATGTCCGCTGAAAATGTCTTGCTATAATATGTGAAAACTCTCCCAGAAAACAAATGTCGAAGGACGATGGCTTACGATAGATATACAGTATATTAAATTCATGAATAGATAAATACAATAACAATGTAACAAAGTATATTGTGATTTGTAGTTTCTAACCACTAACATACATATCAACTAACTATAGAAAATGGCTTATACTATACTTTGCCAGTATTAACTCCAAAACAACTGACTGGGGTCACCGGCTTTGTTTATCTTTTTCTCCTTTTCTCTCTTTCCCTGGCTTGTATCCATTCGGCGCCATTCAGCCAACTGTTTTAAGACGTTTATCCCCATCCAAGTGTCGATTTCATCCTGGCGAGCGAAAGCGAGCCAGCATTGTATGGAGAAATCCGGCTATCTGCAGACTCCCATTTTCTTATGTTCTTATGACTGATGGCTGATTTTAGAATATAGATGTGTAAGACTGAACAGAAACATCATTTGACTATGGAATATTGCCTACAATATGCATCACCCACACGACACGTAATATTGTCTCTATTTATCTACTGGTACACGCCTTGGTCCTCAATGGGGTGGCCAAGAATTAATCGCCTCTGTATACCAAAGGCAGTTCGTTGGATTATCTAGCTTGTGTCAGTTCACGGGGAAGGGTCGCTATAGTCTATTCGCTGTAAGTAGGCGAGAAAGCATGACCTCTATCCTCTGTAACTCAAAAAGGGCTGGGGCAAATTGGCTGTAAATTTTCACATCTATTCCTTGACTGACTCTTCCCAAAGGGTAGAAATATTAACTTGATTACTCTAGTCGTTTTTGAGTTACAGAGGTTAGAGGTCATGATTTATCGCCTACTTACAGCGAATAGACTATAAGTTTCCCCTGTCTCTGCCTCTTTCTTTCTTTCTGTTCTTCTTATTACTCCGGCTTTCTTCCTTAGCCCAACCAAGGTCTACATAGACCTTGAGCCCAACCACAACTTGGCTGCCGAAAATGGCTCACGTAATGCAGGAACCAAACTGAAAATCAACGTAGTGTATCAAATTATCCTCCTTCCGTTGCTGCCATTGATGTCCTGCCTTCCTTCCTCCGTCCCTCCTTTGGTCTTCCTTCCTAAACCCAGTCACCGTGGAGGGCGACGTTCACTACACACCATCCTCTTCCCAACTTCCATACAGTGACGGCCATATTGTTGACCTCGTGCTAGAAGCCATCGAGTACAGAACATAAGAGAGAAAGATGCACAAAAAAAAAACGGTGACCCCCCCCCCCCCCGTCACCGGCTGTTTTTATCTTTCTCTCCGTTTCTCTCTTTCGCTGGCTTGTATCAACTTGAAATTGTCAAAGATTCGAATTAATGCAACCTTAAATATGTTCACGGTTGTACAGTACGGTCGCGCTAGTAAGTCATGTCTCAGCTGTCATTACGTTTGGCTTGCTCTGTGCTGTATTAATGTCTGTTAGATGTTGAATAGAGTTGATAAGTGTAGGAACATGTGTGTATATTTCACTCGATATGAAGAAATTAAGCTTACATATTGCTGATACCAATTATTGATCAAAACCTACTTGGTGTCCAGACATCACTTATTAGCGCGAATGTACATGACGCTATAATGTAATTTAGGATATTGTATCAATTATTGTGTATCGTTGGAAGGGAACTCGGGGTGTGCAACATGGCGGATATGCATAAGGAAATAGAGAATACGTCATATAGAAAACACCGGTCAAGCCCTCCACACTCCCACGCACGCCCCTCACGCCCACTCTATAAGGCTCAAAATGCCTCGTGATGTGCCGGAAAATCGCTCTTACTGAAGGGGGGCGTGGCGCGGCGATGAGATTCTACCGACCTTATCGTTTTTGTATTTGTATTTTGTTATATTTTTATAAACTTGGCGGAAATATTACTCCCTCTGCAGCACATTTATCGATAATTAATGGAAAAATAAGAAACTACTATGTCTCTGCATCATATTTATTGCCCAGTTTTATTTATTAGCTATATATTTGGGTATGAAAATCTTGTAAAAGTTGAGTAATTAAAATGAGAACGAGTCAATTTCTCGCCAGCTAAAACAAAACAAAAAACAAAACACTATAGTTGAGTTTCCCGAGTTTTGCGTATATCGTTTAAAATATATAGTGTATTTGTTTTCCAGTTGACGGTAAGTTGTCTTGGCTTCATCTTAATTATTCAGCTAATATAACGATTGTGTTTAGAACTTGGCATTAACCCCTACTGAACAGGCGACGTATTTTCAGTGTTATTCTAGCTATATTTAGACGATTTTGTGCAGCTTAAGAAGGATCTGTGGTCGTAAAAGAGGTTAAGTGATATAGTTCGAAGTCTGTTAAGGGGAGGTATTTAGTTTGTTCCATAGACCTCCATCAAGCTTAAAATTACACCCCCTTGAGTCCCTTTCAAGATAAATTTGTACATTTTTCGGTAGAAAATTTGTCCTCTTAAATTACAGGCTCGCTATCGCTCGCCAGGATAAAATAGACACCTGAATTGCACGAAAGGTCTTAATATGGGGTGAAAGTTCTTAAAATCGCTAAACTAATGGGGCAAACGTCTTAAAATCTCAAAAGCAATGGGGCTAGACATGAGGGTGAAAGGGGTCAAGAAAAAAATCCCTCAAGTGGAGACCCCCCTTAATGTATGGAGGCCCTTTTTTAAACTGAATACAATCGTCTAATAGTTGCCAGAATAAAGTGAAAAGGACGTGACCGTTGCTGATAGACATATCAAGATACATAGACTAACATGTATCTTGAGACATATAAATATTTCCCGTAAGTATGTAGAAATCCGCTGCTAAGGAATGGAATTTACCTTCAACTGAAATCAAACAGCAGTGATTTAAGCTTTTGAAGATCATGCCGCATTTTCACAGGTTATTCTGACTATCAGTAGACGATTTTATACAGCTTGGGAAGGATCTGTGGGAATGAAATGGGTAAAGATTATCCCAATTAACCCCCTGACTTCCATGTATCCCTTCTAATCTGAATAACATCGAATATTTGTTTTATCTTGAAGCTCTCTATTAATTATTCTTGATCCTACTACAGCACGCGGTAGCCTATTCTACTTATCTACATCTCTGTTACCAAACCAATATTTGACTATCTCTTTTCTGAAGCCAAATTTGTCCAATTAGAAACCATTTAGGCATTGGTTTGGAAATGGGGTTGTACAGTCAAGAGCATAAATGGCGACGCCACTACATGCAGCAGTATGGAATGCAAACGAGACAACACAATGCTTTATTATAGCCAAAAATGTTTCAGAACTTGGCTTTAAGGGGAGGTCTCCACTTGAGGGATTTTTTTCTTGACCCCTTTCTCCCTCATGGTTAGCCCCATTGTTTTTGAGATTTTAAGACGTTTCCCCCATTAGTTTTGTGATTTTAAGAATTTCCGCCCCATTCTGTCAATTTTAAAACCTTTCGTGCAATTTAGGCGTCGATTTTATCCTGGCGAGCGATAGCGAGCCTGTAATTTAAGAGTAACCGGCCTTCGGCCGGAACATTTTTCTACCGAAAAATGTACAAATTTATCTTGAAAGGGGGTCAAGGGGGTGACATTTTAAGATTGCTGGAGGAGTAGGAAACAAACTAGAAACCTCCCCTTAACCCATTGGCTGCGGGAGATGTTCCGGAATACACATGGCAATTTATAGCAATTTATAGGCTTTTAAGCCTCTTAAAGCCTGTGGGTACGAGTATAAGTGAGCGGGAGCTCGAGAGGCTCCCCTCCGCTCTCCAGCACGGCTGCTGGGGCACTAAGACTCGGGACCCATATCTCGCGAGACAAAGCAGCGCTGCCAAAGGCAAATGTAGCGCGACACTGCTCATAATTAGCGAATATTCACTGATGTCTTTGGTAGGACTGCGGGTTTATCCCGCGGGCTACGAAGCTCGTTCTGGCATCATTTTGAAGAGATTTTCATCTAGCTTTTGGCTGAATACATTTAATTTCATTCAGACACTTGTTTATTCATTCAGGAGTGCCTGAATGAACCCTAATATAGGGGAAATATGCGGAAATATGCCCGCAGCGTAAGTGTTAAAGGTTCAACGATTCAAATTGGTGTAACATTATATGTGCTCACGGCTGTACATATGTGGAATTGATTGCCTAGTAAAGTGATCAGCATAGGAACGCTGGAAAGTTTCAAAGTCATATGACTAATATAGGTTAGGTGGCAAAGGAATCTGCCTCGTGTTGGTCGGTCGCCCATATGCAGTATAGGTGTTCGTATGTTCTTAGCTCTTAATGATGAACATAAGACTATGATCATTAACTAGTGAATCCCTGTAATTTTATGTTTGTAGCTCAACCAGTTTATAAAAATAGCTCGCCTCTGTGTCATAATTGTACCTACTTAAATTGTCAAAAAAATCCCTGTCCCTTACTGTACAACACAAATTTGATATCCCATACATATACCGGAATATGAATACGCATGCTCGAGGAGGATTATGCCATTAAAACTGGGCCTTTTTACGTTTTTAGTCGGTTTAAGGGAGCCCACCTCGCTTTTTTTTCTCTTTCTCTCCCTCTCTCTTTGGCTTGTATCCATTTGGCCCCATTCAGCCCACTGTTTTAAGACGTTTACCCCCATCCAGGTGTCAATATTTTCCTGGCGAGCGGGAGCGAGCCAGCATATATATATTTGTTTTATGACAGCAAGCTAAATTTGTACATTTTTCGATAGAAAAATTTCTCCGGCGAAGCCGGATTTTTCCATACAATACTGGTTCGCTATCGCTCGCCAGGAATAAATCAACACCTGGATGGGGATAAACGTCTTAAAACAGTTGGCTGAATGGGGCCGAATGGATACAAGCCAAATAGAGATGAAGAGAAAGAGAGAAAAAGACGGTGACCCCCCTTAACCCGTTGTGGGCTTCTGTAAAGGAAAGAGGTTATTAGTCCAGCAGTGTAAGCAGCCAGCCACCACTACCACCTGCCCAGAGTTAGTTACTGAGGAGCTTCAGCAGGTGAGCCGGAAGTGAGGTCCTCGCCAGGAAGCCTCCAGCGGCAGAATGAATGGACGACACTTTTAGTCTAGTCATCAGATTAATGAGGCGGTGACTTGGACGGAAGGGAGGAGTTGTGTTGGTACCAGAGTCAAGGTTACTGTTCAGTGGGTAGTTATCCTATGTAGTCATACCACCACGCTCATCACCAGGGGGTACTCAATATATATATATATATATATATATATATATATATATATATATATATATATATATATATATATATATATATATATATATATATATATATATATATATATATATATATATATATATACAGTATATATAAATAAAGAGAGAGAGAGAGAGAGTATAGAGTACTCCTAAACTATCTTATAGGGTAATCTATAGTTCATCGATGTGAATGGCTTTATTATTAATATGAAATCACTGCTTATATCAGAAGGTTTATCCACGAAAATTAAATCATGTTATATAAAAACTAAACCGTACGAGGAAATTTAGAATATGGAATACAGTATGTGCCTACCAACTCAAAACTGGCAGATCTCTTTTACATCCAACCCATAGCATCTAATACTACAAATCCGGATAATAAATAGTTTACTTATTTATACAATCCAAAATTATTCCCATAACATTATTATCCGGAGTGAACGAAAACAAATCCTTTTAATTAAAAATCTATTCCCAGTTTCTTTTCAACTGACGGTAAATTGCAAAGTTCCCATCAAGATTTCTCAGTTATTTTGAAGATTTAGTGGACAGGTGCTAATTATATAAACTTGGTCCTAATAGCTATCTATTGCCCGACGCCGTGATCCCCGAAGGGGTGGCCACGAACGAACCGTCCCCATGCACCTCTGTCCCAAGTCAGTCAGCGCCCCTCCTCCCAACCAGCACCGCCTTCATCCATATACTTCCTCACTCCATCCTTCCACCTCTCCTTCGGTCTACATCTCCCTCTCTGTCCTAATATGATGCAGAGACATAGTGGTTTCATATTTTTCCATTAAGTATCGAGAAATTAGCTGCCAAGGGATTCAATTTACCGTCAGATGATATTAAACCGAGTATAGTTTCTGATATAGCTTCGTGGTGTAATGTATAAGGTGTTGATATTCGGTGTGAGCGTCCTGGGTTCGAATCCACGGACTGCCACATGTGTTTGTAATATTTCATTAATCGATTTTAGGAGTAGAGTTGGTTGTTGGATAGAACATAATAGTTGTTAGAAATCCATTGTACACACTGTTCATTATTATAGGGGCTAATAAGTAAGGTTTTGATTTCGAAGCAAGTCCTTAACCCTTTCAAGATTATGCCATATTTCTATAGTTTATTCTGAATATCATTAGAGGGTTTTATACAATGTAGTAGGAAGCTTCTGTGAACATTCTATTATCTTAACCCTCTGACTTCCATATGCACTTACTAATCTGAATACAATCGTCTAATAATAGCCAGAACACAGAAAAGAAAGGCTCTATCGTATCTTCTAAGGGTTAACCCCTTCTGTTCTGGCGCCATCCTTTTTATTATATTCTGGTAACTATTAGACGATTGTATTATGTTTAAAAAGGGTAACCAGCCTTTAAGAAGCTTCGAACTATCTAACTTAACCCTTTGTACTCTGGTGATGGGCTGGTCTATCAGAGTGAGAACTGAGCGATCTCTGCCATACCCATAGCTTACTCTGACTGTTCCTTTTACTTATATATTTTCTAGATCTCAAGTGACGGCGTCTCTTCCGTGGATTGACCTCCCAATCTACCAAGATTGGAAGCCAAAGCGTCACATTTTTCCCTTGCCCCTCAACTTTCTCTTCATAATTGCTGAGGGGCACAGGGCCCTGGGTGGGGCTTTGGTTTCCCGGGCGTTTCCGCACCCTCCTCAGCTCCCCGCCATGGAGTGGCTTCGGTCACCCAGGCTTTATTGTGGTTGGCAGGGAGGGTTCTGTGGGGGCGCTCGGATATGGCCTTGGCCGTGCTCGGAGCCTTGGGGCTGTTCGGCCAGGCAGCTTGGGGAACAACAACAACAACAACAACAACCCTTTGTACTACAACATATCCTTCTTAAACTGCACACAATCGTCTAAATATAGCTAGAATAAAACTAAAAAGACATCTCGGTAAAGAAGGGGTTAAAATATCCCACGATCTTCTAACCCCCAGTGAACGCGAAAACAAAAATTCCCCAAAAAATCCAAATCTAGTCTCCCGTTTCATTCCCTAGGTTTGTTTGTCTTATAATTATTGTGACGCCTTTTGGTGTTGTGAGCGAGTGATGTGACATTTATTGTGTCAACTGTACGGGAGAGAGAGAGACAGCTGTTACAACGAAGATAGGGAAACAACAGGTCTTTCTCCCACGGTAATTTTGGGAGCTCTTAGGCTGTGTGGTGTGTGGGGGTGGCTATAGTGCCTAAGGAGTCTACCATTCTGGCAATATACAGTAGAAGGCAAGCTTGAGAGATATGAAACAAGATATTCGAGAAAAATATTAAATTGTAACCACATGTCGCAAGCAAGTGTTTATAATATTTTAATCTATATTTATCTATATTTTATTACAGATATTATTTATGCCATGTAGATATGTAGATAGACATTTTCTTCAGGCTCTGTCTCGTGTCGGCTACCCCCAGCTTGAGGTATGTGCCTGAGGATAATAATTATACAAACATACATAGAAAAACTTTGGTGTTCTTCATTCAAACACTAACGACACAAACTTGTGTACGTACAAGAAAGGTGACAGATTTGTCGATATATATATATATATATATATATATATATATATATATATATATATATATATATATATATATAACTCTAAAATATTTTGTTTTTTCTTATTATTATACCATCATTCAACAAGCCCTCGGGGACACCAAAGGGAAACCATAGACAGGTTTTTCTTGGCCATCCTTTATTTGTTTTCCTTTTTCTCTTTTCCTTCATCCCATCATCGCCGAGGTCATAAAAACTTTACGACTGTGGACCCGTCAGTTTTGAGATTAGCGACGATCTTTCCCGGGGCGACTTGAAGAGGTTATCGTTGTCCAGGTCACTTCTCGGTATGACCTTTGACCTCGCTGATGTTCATGTGTGCAGCAGAGAGTTACACCATCATTGCTCTCAATAATTTCTCTGTCGATTTTAGTTGTATTAGTTTCTGGAATTAAGCTACGATATGTAACGTCTAATAATATCCAGAAAGGAGAATATAAATGGGTAATTGAAACTTGAATGGGTTAAGTTTATTTACCTTCTATATATTCTCTACAAATAGTGTGTGTCTAAGACAACACATACTAAAATCGTTGAGCTGAGCATATTAAGGGGAGGTAGTCGCTTTTTCTGGACCCCCCTTCTCCCTCATGTTTAACCCCATTAGTTTTGACATTTTAAGATGTTCTTTCCGTCTATAGTGAGAATGGTACCATACAGATCCACCCTAAGCCTTCGTTTCCGATGTCGCCAATTGGCTAAAATACAGACTACACACACATCCACAGCCATTCCAACAGTACATAAAACACTTAACATGCATTTCACGCAATACATTCCCAGTTAAGGAGGCGCGATAATAATGAGCTTAGCTCGCATTGCGTGGATTCCCCTTGACGAACAAGTAACTGAGTAACTGAGTAACACAGACACAGACACACAGACACACACAGACAGACACACACACACAGACACACACACATACACACACACACACACACACACACACCATCTACAGTAACACCTTCCCTCCCCTCCTGAACTGACGTACCGATCATCACTGTAATGTGGGCTCACTTTTTAAGGCTTATGACCATTGTCACGCCTTAATGTGCGGCGTACTTTGATTTGTACCATATAGTTTTTTACTTGAGAAATAGAAAACTTGAAGAAATGGAAATATCATGTAGCTCATAACCGTATAGAAGAAATAGTGTTGTTAATAACAAAATAATAATTACATTCCTACGCCAGTAGATAAATTATTATGTTAGTAAATTAATTAATATTTCTATCAATAGACAAATAATTAAATACAATAATGCATACTAGAAAGGTTAGTATATATATTTACTATATATATATCTATCTATCTATGTATCTATATATCTATCTATTACCAGACGTCTTAATCCCGAGGGATGGCCACAAATGAATCGCCATTCCGATTCAATTCGTTCGATTCTACCAAGGAAATATATAACTTGATACTAGAAAAAACGCAAACTCAGAAATTTGACCTTCAAGAAAAGTGTTGCCTCGGAAACCCTTCTGTACATAATTATACATTCATGTATAAATATTATTAACAAAACAAAGCTTATGTAACGTATACCTCGAGACGTCTAGAGCGAACGATTGTGATACATTTGATAAGCACATCATGAGAGAGAGAGAGAGAGAGAGCACTGCCACCCTTTAGATTCACCCCGCCTCCTGAATTGTGGAGATCGTAAAAGAAGAATGAGAAGGCCTTCTGAGGAGTCCTGTAATACAAGCCCCCCCCCCCCACACACACACACACACTCTCAGCATACCACAACATAACACCGTGTACATCTGTAGCATAGCAACATAGTATCGTAGACACAACAGGATCGTGGACACGAATATTGTTAATACATTCCGTGTCTATGCGTTGTGTTATATAATAGTATAGTTGTAATCAGTTGTACTACATAACATAGCAACATATTATTATTATTTTTATTATTATTATTATTATTATTATTATTATTATTATTTTAACTATAGTCTGTATATTTTCAGTTGCGGTAAATTGAATCCCTTATAAACTAATGTGTCGATGATTAATACAGAAAACATGTAACCACTATAATAGGTCTCAGCATCATAAAATTACCAAGGTTTCATAATGACCAACTTATTTATCTACAAACTCTTCATAATAGCTGAGTAATTAAGATGAGATCATATCAAATTACCGTCAGACAGAGCTAAACAGACTATACACAACACAACAACACAAAAGAAGGAATAATGTGATGTATTGATTTTGTATTAGATTTGTTCAAGTACCTTTATGTTTTTGTCCTAAGGTAAAGATAGAAAATCAGATTATGATGTTAATAACACATAGCACGATGTTGCATAAAAGATGGCATAACATGCGTGAATGTATCGCATTATACTACAATATTTCATCGTTATAACTGATTAATGAATATATCCTTCATGTATCAGATAAGTGATGGTATGTGCCGTGCCTACTTATTTACATGTGTCAAATGATGAAGTGTCATACGATATGTTATGTGTCTGTCTCACTTGGCAATACATTATAATATATATATATATATATATATATATATATATATATATATATATATATATTATATATATATATATATATATATATATATATATATATATATATATAATATATATATATATATTATATATATATATATATATAATATATATATATATATATATATATATATATATATATATATATATATATATATATAATGTATCCTTGTCATGTCCAGGTATCACTTGGTGTTGGGGGTGGACAGACATTTCAAGCAGCAGATCTCAACCAGTGCCACCTTAACCAATACTCCTCAGGTGGTGTCACACGAGGCTATGTATCCGATACCAGAGTCGCTGTCACTCTGTCAGATTCAGAACACGCCAGTGTCCAGGGAATACAATACTTTAACCCTGGAACACACCAAAGAAAAGGCTGTGATTCGACCAATGCTACTTCCATTCTGACGTTAATTTCAAGTGTGCTATAGCTAAAAATCAGGAACAAACAGGTGATAGTATTGTTGTTGGTGGTATTGGTGTTAGTAGGTGTTGATGTTGGTGTTATTAGTGTTAGTGTTGTTGGTGTTAGTGTTATTGGTGTTAGTGTTGTTGGTATTGGTGTTATTGTTGTTGGTAGTGGTGTTAGTGTTGTTGGTATTGGTGTTAGTGTTGTTGGTGTTAGTGTTGTTGGTATTGGTGTTAGTGTTGTTGGTATTGGTGTTGTTAGTGTTGTTGGTATTGGTGGTAGTGTTGTTGGTATTGGTGTTGTTCTGTAGGGGTTGAGGTACACACACAGGTGGAATGATGACTTTATGACCCTATACCATAAATACCCCCCCCCCCCCTTTTTACTGGTGTGTGTGTCTGTGTGTGTGTGTCCCTCTCCCTCTTATGGTCACTGAGGTATTATATTATATGGTGGGTGTGGTGGTGCATGGTCAACTCCCTCTCTCTCTCTCTCTCTCTCTCTCTCTCCACCAGCAAGTCGGTACTTTAAGTAACACTTTTTTTTCCCGACATAACCGATTATCACAAATTTTGGGGACCATTTCCGAATGCCCCTCCCCAAGTCTTGAAACCCCACATGCGCGGTGCACTTTGAGTTTAACCACATAAATATTGCCACGGAGAACCCTTTAGAAAGTTGAAATACAGGGAGACATCACAGATACATTACCAAAAGATAGAAACCCATACCCCAAAACGTGCTTATGCAAACATCCCTTTAGATAGGTGAAATAAGAACATAAGAACATAAGAAAATGGGAGTCTTCAGAAAGCCGATTGGCTCACACAAGGCAAATCCCTAAATGCCTCTTTCATACACATAAATAAAATCAATATTGTGTTCGATACTATATACAATAATACGGGTTTTGTATAACTACGAGTGACCTGAAGAAGCTCTCTAAAAAACGTTGTCAATAAAGTGCTCTTCCTCAAATGGTGTTTCTATTCATTCTGTCAAATTTCAAGGTTAATTTAATTAGACCCAAAGATTTTCTGATATCTACATTTATGATAAGTTAAAGAAGTCACTGTATGATAGTATAGTAACCCTGACATTGACAAACGAGAGTGAAGCATGGGCGTTGTTGGAGAAGCATAAATCAAGAGTGATATGAGTGGAAATTAGTTACTTGAGAAGTGCATGTGGGGCCACATGGAGAGACAGACAGACACATGAGGAAGTATGAGGCAGATGTGGTGTGGATGGATATGTGCTGGATAGTGTGGTGGCTCGGTTATGTGGAGCGTGTGGAGAATGGGAGAATGACGAAAATAGTATATGAGAGAGAGGTGGAGAGGCAGAAAGGGAGAGGTAGATCGCGAATAAGATGGAAGGATGGAATTGAGAGATGTTTGAGTGAAAGTGGTGTTGGGTGGAAGGAGGGGCGCCTATTGAGGAATGACAGAGGAGCATGGGGGCGATTCATTCGTGGCCATCCCCTCGGGGATTATGTCGTCTGGCAATAGATAAAGTAAAATAGTCATGATAAAAAAAGAGTGGTATACAAATTACGGTACAAGTAGGCCTATAGCTCCACAACCCACAACAAGGATCGTTTATCTTAAACAATTATTTTCCTTCGCAGCGCCTGATACCGAACGAATATTGTGGGAATGAGTGTTGTTTATGGAGATTAGATGGATTAACATGCCTATTTCTAAATATAACGTCATTTTCAGGTTATTTCGTCTATTAACGGCGCTGCGGAGGGAAACACTTGTGTTTTCTGCAGACTCCCATTTTCTTATGTTCTTATGTAATAGCACCCCAACTCTCGCGAATAATTAACTTGAGGCACTTGTCCCCTCCAACACCCACATCGCCCGAAGCTCAATAGTTTCCCGCAATAAATCCGACAATATAGCTTTCACTTTTGGAGGGTGTGACAGCTTGATTATTATAACAAAGAAAGGGACTTGGAGAATACTGAAACTGGCCTTCTGTCCACTGTAAGATAATTTGGTTAAAGTAGGGTGACGGTATATATTACAACATTTATGTTAACTTTGTATTTATTTATTAATCTATATTTGTTTGTATTTGGCAATCTAATTATACGAAGACTGTAGATAAAAAGGAAAACAATCTTATTTCATAACTAAGAGCTCAATCACATAACAAATAGGGGGGCCGTTGAAAAGGTGATACCTTTGCCTTTTGATATCTTTTGATGTGTTTGTCACTCTTCTAGCGGCACCAAGGAGCGCGACGCCCCTCGTTATGGGTGGTGATTTGGTGCAGTAGACTGTTTGAAGCGACAGCTCGCTCCCTTGCGAGGATGGGCTCGTCTTGCACTTTTTGCAGTTCGACATCGAGGGCTCTCTTGAAGTTGTCTAACGAGATGTCCCTCATGTCTCTTACTCGCCGCGGGAGTTTGTTGAAGAGACGTGGGCCTCTGTGTGATAACCAGCCCTCTCGCAGAGAGCCCATAGCACCCCTGTTATTCATCCGGGGGATTTCGCATTCCCAGCCTCTCCTATCACTGAATTTCATGACTATCGAAGTATGTAGGTTTGGTACTAAACCCTCTGCGATTTTCCTCGTGTATATTATTAGGTAACGTTCTCTTCTACGTTCCAGTGAGTACAGATTCAGTGCTCTTAAACGCTCCCAATAGTGTAGCTGATCTCCCCAATACAATCACCAGACCATACCAGACTTGTGGACTACAAAGATATTTACCCGAGTATTATGACTCATTTGGACAGTTTAAGTTGGCTATCAATAGACGATTTCATACACCTTAGGATGGATCTGTGGACATCAGAGGGGTAAATACTATCTCAATTGACCCTCTGATATCCCTATACCCTTCCCAATCTGAAGGAAATCGTCTACTAATAGCCAGAATAAACTGTCAAAACGCGTCATAATTCTCAAGGGGTTAATGGTGGTGATGATGATGATGAAGATACTGATATAACAAGTCGGCAAACTCCAATCTCTGTTTACTAAAGGTCTCCTCCTTCAAGGGCATAGGACAGGTAGCCCAACCAAGAATGTCTGAAAATTCGCACTTTCTCCTGTTCCTACCGTGAATAATTATACATTTTACTGCTCACTTACAATGATCACAACACGAAGAGTCATAGTATGTAGCACGTGCGTTAAGGGGAGTCACATGCTTTTTGTCTCTCCTTTTCTCTCTTTCCCTGGCTTGTATCTGTTCGGCCTCATTTAGCATACTGTTTTAAGACGTTTACTCCCATCCAGTTTTTTTCCTGGTGATCGGTAGCGAGCCAGCATATGTTGTTTAATGTTTTTGACAGCAGGTTAAATTTCTAAATTTTTCGATAGAATTTTTTTTCCGGCGAAGCCGGATTTCTCCATACAATGCTGGTTCGCTATCGCTCACCAGGAAGAAATTGACACCTGGATGAGGATAAACGTCTTAAAACAGTTGGCTGAATGGGTCCGAATGGATACAAGCCAGAGAAAGAGAGAAAAGGAGAGAAAGATAAACAACAAAAACGGTGACCTCCCTTAAGAGTGCATGCTTGAAGAATTGTCCTAAATTGGTGTGATAATCGTTTACGTTGGGGAAAGTGTGTTACGTCAGGTACCAACTTGCTGAGAGAGAGAGAGAGAGAGAGAGAGAGAGGGGGGGGGGGAGAGAGAGAGAACGTGGTTGTCAATGCATCTAAACAGTACCGATCACGTGTCAAAATAGATGATTCTCCACGGGAACACACATAGGGTCAGAATCTAAGGGGAGGCAGACCGTTTTTATGGACCCCCTTCTCCCTAATGATTAGCCCCACTAGTATTGATATTATAAGACGTTCGGCCCATTAGTTTGGCGATTTTAACACCTTTCGCCCCATTTCGTTGTTAATTTTAAGACCCGTGCCATTTAGGTGTCGATTATTTCCTGGCGAGCGAAAGCGAGCCTGCAATTTTAAGACGAATCGGCCTTCGGCCGGGACATTTTTCTATCGAAAAATGTACATATTTATCTTGAAGGGGAGTCTAGGGGGTGTTTTTCTAAGCTTGATGGAAGTCTAGGGAGGAAACTAAACAAATATATGAATAAATTAATTAATAGACCAAACAAACGGCCAGTCTCCCCCTAAGTGCACCGCGCATTAGTTACGAACAATGAAACGACCTTCGAAAACGATCCAAAATTAGTGTAATAATCAGTTAACCCAGATTTTTTTTTTTTTTACTTCAGGTAGCGAATTTTATACCCTGTTCCAAATAAGTAGGCCAAAACTCTTGAACATTAACCTCTATATCTCACAAACGACTAGAGTAATCGAGCTAATATTTCTACCATTTGGGAAGCGGCGGCCAGGGAATAGGTGTGGAAACGTACAGCCCATTTCGTCTAGCCCTTTTTGAGTTATTGAGGATAGAGGTCACGATTTCTGGCCTACCAATTTGGAACAAGGTATAGTACGTGCATCGGAAGGTTAGGGTCAAGATACATAGTCTATGTATCTTGGTTAGGGTAACCTCAAAGTACGCCGCCCCTTGGGGTATGAAGAATGGAGGGAACCCTGAAGATGGTCCAAATAGTAGTGTGATAATCGGGTTGGATACATTTAGTTATGGCGTGTATGGTGACCTGACAACTCAACCAGTAGACCATTTCAACCAGTAGCTCTCAACCAGTATCAAATCAACCAATACGGTTAGGTTAGTACTATATTTTGGTACTGGTTTGGTTGGTCTTGGTTGATTTGACACTGGTTGAGAGCTACTGGTTGAAATGGTTTACTGGTCGAGATGTCCTGGAACCGGCGTGTATTGGCTAGATTTAGTTATGGCATATATTGGCTAGATCTTGGGCTAGATTTAGTTATGTTATATATTGGCTAGATTTAGTTATGGCATATATTGGCTAGATCTTGGGCTAGATTTAGTTATGGCGTGTATTGGTTAAAATGGCTGAAATCATAGTTCACTGCCCATAAGGGGTTCGGGACCTTGCCACAGTTTGGTTTGATAGTCGATTACGTCAGGAAAAAAAATTATATATGCTGTTTATACTGTAATTATTGTCGAAACACACCGGCTACTAGGTGTGAACAACGCATTTACCTTTGATAATGCTCCAAAATTAGAGCATTCTGTCAAGTTGTCAGAACAAGAGTGTTGCCTTAAGCAGAGAGAGTGTGTGTGGTGTGTGTGGTGAGAGTGAGTGGAGGGGGGGGGGGTTATGGTATGTGTATATTTTATAGCTGCACCGATCACGTGTCAAAATAAAAGGGCAAAAATCAATGGGCACCGAGCCTTAGGTATGAAGAACGACAGAGACCTTGAATTATGTCCACAAATTAGTGAGGTAATCAGTTATACCAAGAAGAAAAAAACTTCAGGTAGTGAATGTGTGTGTGTGTGTGTGTGTGTGTTGTGTGGTCTTCTCATCGTCGGGAGGAATGGGACCTTCTGCAAGTGTCTTCTATGCCAGATTAACTGAACAAATATCGGAGAAAAAGCGCCAGCATAGAAGCCAAGTCATAACTTGGATGAGATGCCGGCTCTCTTTCTCTCTTCTCAGGTCTGCACTCCTATGTCTCAGGGGTACAAGGTCCTCCCCGCTACAGAGGACAAGAGTGAGAGACTTGGACTTTGAAATGATCGTGGCGGAGGGCCGAATCGGGGAACAACTATGTTGATTGTAGGGAGGTACTGGTACAATAAGATAAACTACAATGTAACTAGAATAAGAATAAGATAGATTGTACACCACTTTGTAACGGTCACCTAATAAAACAAAAAGTGTTGTGTGTGTGTGTGTTTATCGCTATATGTGCTGCAAGCCAAAGCGCACCGCGTTTTTAGGGTGTGAAGAATTTGGGAACCTTAAATAATGTACCAAAATGAGTGTGATAATCAGTTAGGCCAGGTATGAAGAAATGGATTGAACCTCGAAAATATGTCTAAATTAGCGTTCCAATCGGTTACCTGAAGCAATATTTATGGTGCGTATCGATACGTATGGTTAAGCTTTAAAGGGCACTACGTCTTATGGCAATGTCACACGAGCGAGTTTTCCCGCAATTTTTTGAGAGCAAGTTTTTGATCTGGCAATTTGATTGTTTTTTTTTACATGGCATTGGGAACTAGACTGGAATTAGCATATATTTAGTGGCTTAAGACTCATATAGGTTTATCTCTGAAGGTACCAGACGACAATTGCTCCAAAAACTTTGCCAAAAAATGTGTGTGTGTGCCACCGGCTTATGGTATGAACAAATAGGGGTCCTTGACTAATGTCCCAAAATTAGCGTGATAATCAGTTATCCCAGGAAAAAAAAAAAAATTGTAAGTTAAAATGATTGCGTGAATGATTAGTGTGGAGAATATGGACAAAGAAGTGGTGACTGCGTGAATGATTAGTGTGGAGAATATGGACGAAGAAGTGGTGACTGCGTGAATGATTAGTGTGGAGAATATGGACGAAGAAGTGGTGACTGCGTGAATGATTAGTGTGGAGAATATGGACGAAGAAGTGGTGACTGCGTGAATGATTAGTGTGGAGAATATGGACGAAGAAGTGGTGACTGCGTGAATGATTAGTGTGGAGAATATGGACGAAGAAGTGGTGACTGCGTGAATGATTAGTGTGGAGAATATGGACGAAGAAGTGGTGACTGCGTGAATGATTAGTGTGGAGAATATGGACGAAGAAGTGGTGACTGCGTGAATGATTAGTGTGGAGAATATGGACGAAGAAGTGGTGACTGCGTGAATGTTGTATATAACCAATGTGGGCGATTTGGTGTACTATGGCTAAATAGGCAGAATCACACCAGGAGGGATTTTTTTTCTGGCAATTTTACTTGTCAATTGTGGGTTAGTAGCTTTTGATTTAATGCCATGTCAAAGTTGGGTCGCTTACAATGTTCTACCTCCAATCTAGTTACCGAATATTATGCGAAAGTGTCTAGAAATGTTGCGAGAATAAAAATTGCTGATCGAAAATTGCCGAAGCAAACCGACATGTGATACAGCAGCCTCAAGATGAATGGTCAGTTAGGGACATTGACGGTAGCACGGGGGGGTGGGGGGGGGGGGGGTCATGAGGTCACAGTCGATTATGGTGATGTGACCTTGACCTCTGTACCAAGATAATTTCATTAGTCACATGGTTTCAAATTGGCTGAAGCGGGACCTGGCATTAGGCTAAGAAACCCAAATGCAAGTAGCACACGCAACAATGCCACTCCAACAGATTTTTCTCTCTCTCTCTCTCTCTCTCTCTCTCTCTCTCTCTCTCTCTCTCTCTCTCTCTCTCTCGCTCTCGCTCTCTCTCTCTCTCTCTCTCTCTCTCTCTCTCTCTCTCTCTCTCTCTCTCTCTCTCTCTCTTTCCAACACCCCTTCTCGCTTCTCAACAACTTGAGTTGACCATGTTGTAAATGGTAAACTTCAAAGGCCACCGCACATGAAGCTATGGACGAAGCTTTGACCAACGCAAAGGTTTTCAAATTTGTGTGATAATCATTTACGTATAGATAAATATATATAATATAACAATAAAATAAAATATGTTACGGTGTTTGTGTGTGCATCGATATGTATGTTTAAATCTATGTATATCACACCGCGCTATGAGATATATGGATTGACCTCCAAAAATATCCAAAACTGGAATGGTCATTGTATGTATTTAAAATATATATTTATAATGTAACGAATATGGTAATTATCAAAGTTTGGCACGTTTTGGGGTCAGGAAAATACTCCGACTCTTGACTCTAACCTTCCAAAAATGCCCGAAATTAGTGTGATAATTGGTTACGTGAGGAAATGTTTATGATGTGTATCGATATGTACGCGGTTAGAGTAAAAAGACTTGTGGTTTGAAGGCATATAGGGAGACCTTGAATTACATCTCAAAATGAACGCGATAATCGGTTACGTCAATAAATATAATATGGTGTGTATCGGAATATGTGGTCAAGGCCAACGTATTCCGCTTATAAGGGTATGGCAAATGCATTGACCTTCGCACATGCCGCAAATTAGCTAGACATTCGATTACTTCAGCAAAAAGTGACTCCATGTAACGAAATGCTACTGTGAGAGAGAGAGAGAGAGAGAGAGAGAGAGAGAGGGAGAGGGAGAGAGGGGGGGGGGGGGGTGAGGATGATCTAACTACTTACAGTAAGTAGCCTTGCGGGAAGATCTTACCCTTCAAGATCTGGAAGGCGATCACCTAAGCTATGAACCGACCCACATATCCAGTTTGTCCTTAAGATGCTACAACCAGATGATTGTATTTAGATTAGGAAAGGCTAATCATACGGGTACAATCAAAGCACATCACATCATGTGTACCTTTAAGGGGAGATCTCCACTTCAGGGATTTTTTCCTTGACCCCCTTCTCCCTCATGTTTAGCCCCATTGCTTTTGATATTATAAAACGTTTGCCCCATTAGTTTAGCAATTTTAAGAACTTTCACCCCATATTAAGACCTTTCGTGCAATTCAGGTGTCGATTTTATCCTGGCGAGCGATAGCGAGCCTGTAATTTAAGAGGAACCGGCCTTTGGCCGGGACATTAATCTACCGAAAAATGTACAAATATATCTTGAAAGGGACTCAAGGGGGTGTAATTTTAAGCTTGATGGAGGTCTAGGGAACAAACTAAATACCTCCCCTTAACAGCACCAATCGCGTGTCAAAATAAAAGATGGCCCACGGAGGAGATATAGTAATAAAAGATGGCCCACGGAGGAGATATAGTAATAAAAGATGGCCCACGGAGGAGATATCATTATTATGAAGGGTCCAAACCAAAGTGCACCGCGCATTAGGCATGAAGAACGATAGCGACCTTAAATAATGTTCCAAAGTCAGTGTGATAATCGGTTACCTTTAAAGATGGTGTATCGTATTGGTGTGCACATTGGTGAATATATGGATAACTTCAAAGTATACCGCACCTGCTGGTATGAAATAATAGGGACCCTTGTATAATGTCCCAAAATTAGTGTGATAATCAGTTACCTCAAAACAAAATCTCAGGTAAGTTAAGGGGGGTCACCGGCTTTTTTCATCTTTCTCTCCTTTTCTCTCTTTCCCTGGCTTGTATCTATTCGGCCCCATTCAGTCTACTGTTTAAAGACATTTATTCCCATCCAGGTATTGATTTCTTCCTGGCGAGCAATAGCGAGATAGCAGTGTATGGAGAAATCTGGCTTCGCTGGAGACTTTTTTGCTATCGAAAAATTTACAAATTTAGCTTGCTCTCAAAACAAAAATATATATATGGACAATATTGACACCTGGATGGGGGTAAACGTCTTAAAACAGTACGCTGAATGGGGCCGAACAGATACAAGCCAAAGAGAGAGGGAGAGAAAGAGAAAAAAAGCGAGGTGGGCTCCCTTAAGATGATGACTGCGTTGATGATGAGTGTGGAGAATGTAGACGATATGGGCTACTGTGGCTAAAGGAGGAGTCACATCAGAGGGATATTTCTGGCAATGTCGTTCGGCAATTCTGGTCCGGCAACTTCTCAATGAAATGCCTGCAAGAATACAACCTTCTAAGATAATGCTACCTCCAGTCTAGATCGCGAAATAAAATGCGAAAGATCCCCGAAACGTTGCAAGAAAGAAGTTGTTGATCGAAAGTTGCCGAAATAAGCAGCCGTGTGATACAGCCTTAAGATAAATGGTCAGTTAGGTAGGCATGCACAGTAGCACTAGGGATGGGGGGGGGGGGGGGTCGGTAGTAATAGTAGATTATAGTAATGTGACCTTGACCTCCGTTCTGGGCAGTGTCGTATTATATCTGTCCATGCTTTAATTTCTTATATTTTTTGTCTTAAAACAGTTGGTAGGCTAATAATAAAAAATAAAAATGGGTGGATCTCACTCTTGTTTGTAAGACACCCTATATTGTAGGGTTCCCATAATAATGCATGGGGTTTTATTAGGTTTATATTTAGTTTCATGTCTGTTTGTATTTCTGTTTGTTTGATCTGTCTTCACGACTACAGTTTTCAAGATACAGAACTATATCTTTACAAAAACATTGATATGAAAACTGTCGATCAATATTATTATTAAATGATCTCGCTAAATGACAATGTAAGTATCTTCATAATAGGAATTTTCAGTCAGAATCAGATTTCTTATTTGCTCAGATATTGTAGTTTGTATACTCGGTTTTAAAGGATAATATTATTACCCTCAGTTATCAGTCCTTAAGGGGGAGGTAGTCGCTTTTTCTGGAACCCCCTTCTCCCTCATGCTTATGTATTATTCGTTATTGTCAGATGGCGTATTGCACTGTGGTACATCAGTATATTTGGTTATATCTAAACTATGAAGGAATAGAGGACCTAGAATAACGTTCCAAAGATAGTGTGATAATCGGTTATCTCTGATTTTGGATAATATACAGTATATCGGTATAATATGGCCAAAATCAAAGTGTACCAGACATGAGGGTATGAGAATGCATTGATCGCCGAACATTTGAGTGATAATCAGTTACCTTAGAAAATTATACATGGTGTGTGTCGGTGCGTATGGTTAAGGGGGTGGTACTCGCTTTTTCTGGACCCCCTTCTCCCTCATGTTTAGTATATTAGTTTTGATATTGTAAGACGTTCGTTCCACTATTTTGGCGATTTTGAGACCTTCCACCCCATTTATTTCTAAATATCAAGACCTTTCGTGCCATTTAGGTGTCAATTTCTTTGGTGAGCGATGGCGAGCCCGTCATTTTAGAAGGAAGCGGCCTTCGGCCGGGACATTTGTCTACCGAAAAATGTATACATTTATCTTAAAAGGGGGTCTAGGGGTGTCTCTTTTTAAGCTTGATCGAGGTCTAGCAAGGAAACTCAAAAATATATAAATAAATAAATTCATATATAGACCAAAAACCAAGCCATAAGGTCAAAGAAAGAAGTGACTTCTGCCTTGCAATTTATATTGGTTTTCATTACATCGACATTTACATCTATGTCAATCTTATATAGCTTGTCGATTCCTCGTCTTAGTTTAATAGACATTTAGTTATATACTTATTCATTATTGTTGTCTTATTAATTTATTGTATGTATCCATTCATTCGAGTGTTTGTTCATTCAGTGTTGCATATTGGTGTTGTTAATCATAACTCCAAAAATGTAACTTAATTACTATACCCTGTTCCAAAAAGGTGTGTTTATTCTTAGCTGGCGGTTAAATGTAATCTTCCCGTCTTGATTAATCGGCTATTATAAAGCTTTTGAAGCTAAATTTGCTGCTGATTATGCAAACTTATTTTACCGTCAGCTGAAATAAAACCGACTATAGTTATGGACAATTCGAGTATAGCTGCAGGAAAAAACCCAAAAACAAATGAAGGGGAAGAGACTTGGGGTGGATGGTGTAAAGTACTGAGGTGCCGCCGGTGTATTGGTTTATAACTCTATACCACCACCACACCACCACACCGGGACTAATGTGTGTGCCACCCCTCCCTCTATGTAGGGTTGGGGGGTTAAAGGAGAAAGAGTGTGTGTGTGTGTGTGTGAGAGAGAGAGACAGAGGGATGCTCTAACTACATAGCCTTGCGGGAACATCTTACCCTTCAAGATTTGGAGGGCGATCATGACGGTGCCTTAAGCTATGAACCGACCCACATATCCCATTTGTCCTTGAGATGCTACAACCAGGTG
>CM064485.1:2124210-2219210 GCA_032716605.1 Paralithodes platypus | reverse complement strand
TAAGACGTTTATCCCCATCCAGGCGTCAATATTTTCCTGGCAAGCGGTAGCGAGCCAGCATATATATATTTTTGTTTTGACAGCAAGCTAAATTTGTACATTTTTCGATAGAAAAATTTCTCCGGCGAAGCCGGATTTCTCCATACAATGATGGCTCGCTATCGCTCGCCAGGAAGAAATCAACACATGGATGGGGATAAATGTCTTAAAACAGTTGTCTGAATGGGGCCGAATGGATACAAGCCAGGGAAAGAGAGAAAAGGAGAGGAAGAGAAAAAAAGCCGGTGACCCCCCTTAACACACACACACATACACCTACCCACACACACACACTACACACACACACACGCACCTACAGTCACATACACCTACACACACACACACACACACCTACCCACACACACACACACACACACACATACATACACCTACCCACACACACACACGCACCTACAGTCACATACACCTACACACACACACACGCACCTACAGTCACATACACCTACACACACACACACACACACAGATACACCTCCCCCCCCCCCACACACACACACACACACACACACACACACACACCTGTTTCACCCCCAGGACTGAACATAACCGCCCTCGGGACACATGTAGCATATTTTCCCTTTCCTTCTATCCCAGAGCTTCTATGGTTAAATACAAAGTTGGTTTTTATTAGTTTTGATATTTTTAGGGTGGATAGAGGGAGGTGCATTAATAACTTATTTTCAATTTTGAAACTATTTTATTTTGTTATTAGATTGGAAGTTTATCTCTATCCTAAAGAATATTGATATAGACATCAATATATAGTGCCTACCTAGTTGTGAGAACCATTTGCTATCCTGTTCTTTTTCTTCCGATGTTACAGAATATGTGAACAATTTGTTTACCAGTAATTTGTATGGCCGGATCTCCTTGTCGAGACTAGCGGGTCTGTGTGGTTTGTGTATCTATGTAATTCTATGTAACTGTTGGCCAGAAATCGTTACCTATCTGCATGCCTCTCTGTAACTCAAATAGGGCTAGAGCAAATGAGCTGTAAGATTCTTCACCCATCCAGTCACTGTATTCTCTAGGTCAGTATCCCCCTCCAGCATCCTTTCCTGTTCAACAATGTGATCCTGACACACACACATACACACTCTCTCACCCCTCCAGCATCTTAACCTGTCCCACAATTTGATATGCTCTCTCTCTCTCTCTCTCTCTCTCTCTCGCTCTCTCTCTCTCTATCTCACACACACACACACACACACACACACACACACACACACACACACACACACCCCTCCAGCATCTTAACCTGTCCCACAATTTGATACTGACCTTACCGACCTCAGCATCCTCCCTTCTCTTATTTTTTCCCCCTCAACGATTCACCTGCACCCGTTGTTTACCTTTGTTCTCCCTCTGGCCTCTCCTACCTTCACTTCCTCTCCTTCTTTTGTGACCAAGCTAACGAGAGAATTGAGGTAACTCATAATTTCAAGTAGAGGTACACGCTAGAAAATAGGTTATGGCAAATTATGACTCCTCTGAACTGCTTAGCCAAATGGACCCTCGAATTGCATATACGAGGTATAAACACTAAATTCTGTTCACCCATTGGAGTGTGTATCGAACTCATAGGAGCCAATACAGGGATTTATTATATCCCTTGGCCTTAAAGGTTCACAAATGATATTAGCTGTGTATTTATTAGTACTCACGACTGTACAACATCTTATAATGCCGGTATCACACGAGCGCTTTTTCACTCAACATTTATCCTCAACACTGGTCTGGCAGTTTATGAGGTTAACATTTAATATTTTGATGTCACCTAAATTCATCTACTATCAGTCTACTTTCCGATACCAGTGCAAAATATTCCAGAAATTTTGCCAATTTTGTTTTTGATAATCGAATGTTGACTATAAAATCTCTCGTGTGATACCGGCTTAGTCATCAATGACTATAATACTCTCGCCATTCTAACCATGCGCTTACTTCTTACAATCTTATAATCTCTGTTGACCTTTTCCAGGGCTGGGTATGTAGTTTTCTTATCTGTCTAAATGTAACTATGGACATTTACGTTTGTGATATCTACTGTATTATGCTCGATATATTTAAGCTTAGTATTTCAACAAATATTGGGGCCAGGAGGCTAGGAATCTTCCTCTCCTTGTAGACTTCACCTACTAGACGAGACAGAGCAGGGGCGAGGAAACGCGAAAGTGGTCCCGGTCCCTAAGAATTAGAACATTAAATGTTGTTTATGTTTGGTATCTGTCTCGAGTCGGCCACCTCCAGCTATGGGGCATGTGCCTGAGTACATACATACATACATACATACATACAGTACATACTGTACATTTCAACAAATATGAGTAATGAGGAAAAACTACCGCATTCCCTATTTGTGTAAAGTTGGGTATACAAGGAAACGAGCTAGGAAACTTGGAGCAGGCCATCCACAACAGCATCAACATATTACATGGTAGGATTAATTCAAATATCCTAAAGTAATAAGCATGCCCTCTTATTTTCACGAGAAGCAGTATTTTCAGTGAAATTCCCGAAATCCTTCATAGGAGATAGGCTTTGTAAAATAATACAAAATTATCATTTAGTTTTGCTATAAGATTAAGGTGAGGGCTGGTCCTATCCAGAGTGAGATTTGGCATCCTCTACCCAACCTTAGCCATTTGTATCTGTCTCTTTTACTGTCCTACTTTTCCTTCTGGGGGCAGGAGGCTAGGAATCCTCCTCCCCTTGTAAAATGTTCCTACTCAACGAGAGAGAAACGGACGAGGGAACGCGAAAATGGTCCCGGACCCAAAGAATTGGAACTATAAAGGTTTATGTTCGGGCTCTGCCTCGAGTCGGCCACCCCCAGCAATGGGGTATGTGCCTCAGTATACATATACATACATACATACATACATACATACATACATACATACATAAGATTAAGTGAGCAGATGTGGCTGTAGCTAATGGTAGGAGGGATTCTAGATTAGTTAAGATCTCATAATGGTTTGGTGGCTCTGGGTGTGGTGTGTTATGATCATGGCGGGAGGGATTCCAGGTTAGAGTTTATGTTGAGTGTGATATGTCCAGATCATCTTTGTGAAAGTGATTCTAGGTTAGTATGAGGAGTCTTGATGTATTTTGGATAACATATTAACCCATCCAGTACCGGTAACGTCCGATTAACTTTATTCTGGCTACTATTAGATTATTGTATTGAGTTCAGAATAGGCCTCCAGCAATGAACACTGAACAGGCTTCGTATTATCTCACTATTTGCTACCACAGATCCCTCTTATACTGCACAAAATCGTCTAAATATAGATAGATTAAAATGTAAAATGACGACGCCGGTACAGTAGGGGTTTATGTATGACTCTCTCTCTCTCTCTCTCTCTCTCTCTCTCTCTCTCTCTCTCTCTCTCTCTCTATCTCTCTCTCTCTCTCTCTCTCTCTCTCTCTCTCTCTCTCTCTCTCTCTCTCTCTCTCTCTCTCTCTCTCTCTCTCTCTCTCTCTCTCTCTCTCTCTCTCTCTCTCTCTCTCTCTCTCTCTCTCTCTCTCAATTAGTGGACCCCTCACAATCCTGGTCCTACAGGTGATTAGTACTCATGACTACAATTAGGCCACAGGTGAGGTGGGGGGGGGGGGGGAGGGGGGTCGGAAGTGCCTCATTATAAACAAAAGAATAACGTTTGGAATTCCTGACATGGGGCAGTTAGTAGTTCAATACCTATCGTGTGTAATTATATACCGTTTACATTATTGATTTGGTTACATTATATATATTTGTGTATTGCGCTGCTGTATTTATGTAACCTCTTCACTAAGATGACGTAATGTTGATCTTATTCTGGCCACCATTAGACGATATTCTTAGGCTTACTTTCTACCTCTAAGGATCAAAGGGGTAAATACGATCCCATCAAACTATCTGAATTACATTTGTCCCACTTAAACTGCAAAAATTCGTTTAACATTAGCTGAAATAAAAAGTAAAAGTGCAGTATAGGTAATATGACGTAGGATGATTCCTTATTATGGGGAAGCCATGACGTCGTGGACAAAGTATAATCTATTAACCCATTCAGTACCGGGGACGTCCTTATCATCCTATTCTGGCAACTATTGGAGGATTTTATTCAGCTTAGGTAGGTCTTATAACAATAATAAGGCTTCAAACTATCTCAATCAACCCTTTTAACTGTCTTGATAGCGTAATGCATAAGTGCGCGGAATTTCGATGTGAGTATCCTAGGTTCGAGTCGTAGGAGAGCCACATGTATTTGTTGATTTCATTAATTGAGTTTAGAGGTGAAGTTGGTTGGTGGAAAAAAACATAATAAATCACAGATCTTTCCTAAGCTGCCTAATATCGTATAAATAAAGCTAGAATAAAATATAGCACACGTCGCTGGTACTCAAAGGGTTAATGCCGTGGTTTGCTATGCCTCTCACCTCGCCTTAACCCCTTCACCACCATGACGCAATTCTCATCATATTCCGATTACCAATAGACGATTTTCTTTAGTTTTTAATCTACCTCTAGGGATTTTCTTTAGTTTTTAATCTACCTCTAGGGATTTTCTTTAGTTTTTAATCTACCTCTAGGGATTTTCTTTAGTTTTTAATCTACCTCTAGGGATTTTCTTTAGTTTTTAATCTACCTCTAGGGATTTTCTTTAGTTTTTAATCTACCTCTAGGGATTTTCTTTAGTTTTTAATCTACCTCTAGGGATTTTCTTTAGTTTTTAATCTACCTCTAGGGATTTTCTTTAGTTTTTAATCTACCTCTAGGACTCAAGGGGATAAATACGATCTCAATAAACCCTCTCAATAATATAGGTCCTTTTTAAACTACATAAAATCGTCTAATTTTAGCCAGAATCAAAGGTAAAAAGGCATCATGGTCCTGAAGGGGTTAAGGGGACATGGGCTGGTTTTTCTGACCCCCTTCGCCTTTGTGTTTAGTCCTATTGGTTTTTAGATTTTAAGACGTTCGACCTAATGGCTTCTCTTAACGCTTCCTTCTAAATTACAGGCTCGCTATCGCTCGCCAGGAAATATATCGATACCTAAAAGACAGGAAAAGTCTTAATACGGACACAGAAAAGGGGTGAAAGGTCTTAAAATCGACAAACTAATGGGGCTAAGCATGAGGGAGAAGAAGGGCCAGAGAAACCGACCATCTGAGGTAACTGGTATATTGGTAGTAATAAACCCACCTAATAAATTGTGAAAAGGGTAAATCACTATCAATACACTGATAATTGGTAGTAATAAACCCATCTAATAAAAGGATTAAAAGGGTAAATCACTATCAATATACCGATTACTTGTATATATATATTTGTTTACACCAAAGGTGTAAAGGGAGCCCACCTCGCTTTTGTTTTCTTTCTCTCTCTCTCTCTCTCTCTCTCTTTGGCTTGTATTCATTTGGCCCCATTCAGCCTACTGTTTTAAGACGTTTACCCCCATCCCGGTATCAATGTTTTCCTGGCGAGCGGTAGCGAGCCATCATATATATATATATATATATATATATATATATATATATATATATATATATATATATATATATACAGTAATTGTTTTGACAGCAAACTAAATTTGTAAATTTTTCGATAGAAAAATGTCTCCGGCGAAGCCGGATTTCTCCATGCAATGCTGGCTCGCTATCGTTCGCCAGGAAGATATCGACACCTGGATGGGGATAAACGTCATAAAACAGTTGGCTGAAGTGGGCCGCATGGATACAAGCCAGGGAAAGAAAGAAAAGGAGAGAAAGAAAAAAAAAAAAAACGGTGACCCCCTTTAAATGATACTAGTGATGTCAAGAAAATTGAGCTTACGAAAACACCGGATCGGGCCCAAGAAAATACCGGATCGGGCCCAAGAAAATACCGGATCGGGCCCAAGAAAATACCGGATCGGGCTTGGGATCGGGCAGTTATCTGGCCATCCCAAACTAACGGCTTTATTCTGGGGTTATTGCCGACTTGCGAGTTTCGTTCCATAAGGAAGTTGGAGCTGTAGACATCGATAGTAAACAGACATACAATAACAATGTAGGTTTATGATGGCTAAAGAGTATGTTGAATTGGATTTTATCTATTTCGAAATTAATTACAACCGTAGTTTAGCTCGTAATTCTGCTAAATATCGATGTCTACAACTCCAACTTCCTTATAGAACGAAACTCGCAAGTGGACAATTGCTATATTGGCAGTAATAAACCCATCTACTATCGGAATAAAGAGGTAAATAATCACTATCAATATACTGATAATTGGTAGTAACAAACCCATATAATAATACAAGGTTAGATAGGTAAATCACTATCAATACACCGATTAATTGTGTATATTTGCGTGTATACCTTTAGTGAAAGTGAAAGTATTGAGGAATAAGCCTTTACAACGGCACTGTAAAAACATTCCATAGTAAAACAAATCAATATAGATTTATTATAGTGATACAAGTGACGTCAAGAAAATACCGGATCGGGCTTGGGATCGGGTAGTAGTTATCTGGGCATCCCAAACTAATGGCTTTATTCTGGGGGTATAATTGAACAAAATACAGTCATTTGGGGTTGCTGGCCACCCATTCCGCCCAAGACGTCTGGGCTGAAAGTAAACAGGCTAATTAAGGATAAGTTTTGGGGGGTCCGGACAGGTGGGTGACTGACAGGTAAGGTGTGTGTGTGTGTGTGTGTGTGTGGTTGTGTGTGTGTGTGTGTGTGTGTGTGTGTGTGTGTACTCGCCTAATTCATACCTAATTGTAGTACAGTATACAGGATTTGAGTTTTTAGGCTCGTATTGTCCCGCTTCCCAAGATTGTGTTATCTAATTTGGCTTTAAAAATTTGGATATTCCCCGCACCCACCACTTCATCATCCAACTGATTCCACATATTAACACTTCTATATGGAAAGCTGTATTTCCTCACATCTCCTTTACACCTGCCTTTCTTTAACTTGCAACTATGTCCTTTAGTCCTCCCTTTATCCCCCTCGATAATGTCCTCCTTGTCTATTCTTTCCAATCCCCTAACACATTTATACATCATAATCATATCCCCTCTTTCTCTTCTTTCCTTTAGAGTTGGCAAGTTCAATCTCTCTAATCTCTCTTCATAATTATGTAAGTTCTCTTAGTTCTGGAATCATCTTAGATGCAGCTCTCTGTACTTTCTCCAACTTGATTATATGCTTTTTAAGATGGGGTGACCACACCACTGCCGCATATTCCAATTTAGGTCTCACCATTGGTTTTATTATATTCACTAGCATCTCTTCGTTCAAATAGTTGAATGCTATTTTAACTTTATTCAACAGGTAATAAGCTTCTCCCACTATTTTGTTAATATGCCTCTCGGGTGAAAGATCTCTCTGTACTATAATGCCCAAGTCCCACTCTTTCTCTGGGGGGTTAATCATACATTCTCCTAGTTTATATTCGCAATGAGGTCTTCTTTTACTCACACCCCCTTCCATCACATGACATTTATCTGTGTTAAAATCCAATTTCCAAATTTTTCTCCATTGATCTATCTTATCCAGATCACTCTGTAGCTCTCTACAACTGTTTTCGTCCCCTATATGTTTCATAATCTTTGCATCATCAGCAAACATATTCATGTATGCATTTATGTCCTTTGGCAGGTCATGTATATAGACCAGAAACATAATTGGGGCCAACACTGATCCCTGTGGAACTCCGCTTGTAACATCCTTCCATGTTGCTAATCTGTCTCTTATAACAAAATCAACAAATACATGTGGCACTCCAAGGACTCGAACCTAGGATACTCACACCGAAATTCCGCCCATTTATGCATTATATTACGCTATCAAGACATTACCTAAGGACACAACTCGTGGTAATATATAGATCGACAGACAGACCGGTAGACAGACTGACAGACAGGCAGGCAGGCATACAGACACATATGATATATATATATATATATATATATATATATATATATATATATATATATATATATATATAATATATTATATATATATATATATATATATATATATATATATATATATATATATATATATATATATATATATATATATATAAACAGGCGGGCAGACAGATAGATAGATAGATAGACGGAGGCGTATATATTCCCACAGAAACTAGTCTACATACAAGAGGAAGCATCTGGCATGACCTTACCCCCTCCACTTATGATAAATACAAAATTACACGTAGGAGTCAGTCTAAATGTTTACTTTTTTCTTACTGACAAACAAAACAGGTTCTCGAAAGGTTTCAAGTCACTACATTGAATACCAGAACAAATAGTTATCAATATAATTTGTCCCTGTGTTTGTGTGTGTGAGAGAGAGATAGAGAGAGAGAGAGATTATGTGAGAGTGTGTGTCTATCTGTGAGAGAGAGAGAGAGAGTGGCAAGTGTGTGTGTGTGCGCGCATGCGTGTGTGCATGTGCGCGCGCGCGCGTGTAATATTATCCCTCAGCAACTGGTGCAAGTGTGTGAGAGTGTGTGTGTGTGTTTGCCGGTATCTATGAATAATTATATGTGTGTGTGAAAGAGAGATTGTGTGTGTGTGTGTGTGTGTGTGTGAGAGTGTGTACGTGTCTGTGTCATTGTGAGAGTGGTTGTAATAATATAGAAACAAATTCGATACATACCGCACCTATGGACCTGAAAATCTCTCTCTCTCTCTCTCTCTCTCTCTCTCTCTCTCTCTCTCAGCAACTCGTGGGAACCAGAGACGAATTCCGGACCACCCCCCAAAAAACGTCCAATTTATAATACAGGGATGGTGCACCCCCCTCCCTTCTCTCCTTGGGGGGGCGTGGGGAGAGAGAGAGCGAGAGCGAGTGAGTACAAAGGAGTACAAAGGAAATCAAGCAACAACAGATCTAGTGACCCTTCTAGGCTGCTTGTCCTCCAAAACACTGAGGATCAAGTGTCCAAACAGTGGTTTAGAGTGGGTAAGGGAACATTGGAAAGGGAACTACTGCCCTGGAACTAATGTCCGTGGCAGGATTAGGAAGTTAGTAGGGGACAGATGGGTTAATAACTGAGGGGGGGGGATAAAATAAAGTTATTCATTTACAAACGCAGTCAGTCGCGGGTTTGATGCGAGATATTTGTCTAAGCGGAGTTTAAATGAATCAACGGTGCTGCAGTCTATAACGTCTCGGGGAAGCCCATTCCACAAGTTGACACCTCGATTGAAGAAGAAATTCTTAGATTCGTGTGAGTTAAAAGATTTACCAAGAATTTTGCAACCGTTTCCCCGCGTGTAATTAGATTGGTCGATAGTGAAGTACTTACTACAGTTCATATTGTCGATACCTTTGATGATTTTGAACACTTGAATTAAGTCACCTCTTAATCTGCGCTGGGTTAAAGGAAATAGATTTAATTCTCTAAGACGCTCTTCGTATGGTTTGTTCTCTAGGCTAGGTATCATTTTGGTAACTCTACGTTGAACTCGTTCTAGCTTGTTTATATCTTTTTGGTAATAAGGGCACCAGGATTGAACGCAGTATTCCAGAAGAGGGCGGAGCTAAGGAATTGTAAAGGGTTAGGATAACTTCTTTGGATTTATGCTCAAATGACCTGCCTATAAAGCCAATTATTTGTTTGCCTTCTTAACAACTTCTGAACATTGTTGACTCGGTTTTAGGTTACTCGATATTGTTACTCCCAGATCGGTTTCTCTGTTTACATTCTTAAGCTGAGTGCCATTCATCGAATAGTTTGCTTTCTCATTTAGGTATCCGATATGTAGTACTTTACATTTATCCGCATTGAAACTCATTTGCCAAATTTGGGCCCAACATGACAATTTATCTAGATTGTGTTGCATATCGTCAACTTGTTCTTTTGAGAGTACGCTATTTGCAATTTTTGTATCGTCAGCAAATTTTGAGATTGTACAGGTGAGACCCTCATCTATGTCGTTGATGTAAATTATAAAGATAATTGGTCCTAGTACCGATCCCTGGGGTACCCCGCTACTTACATTGGTCCATTTAGATGCCTTACCGTTTATGACTACTCTTTGCTTTCTGTCGCTGAGCCAATTTTCTATCCATTTCAACACACCGTCTTGTATTCCATGCGCTTTTAGTTTTAGCAGTAAACGTTTGTGGGGAACTTTGTCAAAGGCCTTTTGTAAATCAAGGTATATAATGTCTACAGCTTTACTCTCATCGTAGAAGTTGAGGATATCGTGGAAGAAGTCTAAGAGGTTTGTTAAACAGGAACGTTTTTTACGAAAGCCGTGTTGAGTATTTTTAAGTAAGTTATTTGCCTCTAAGTGATTTACGAGTCTGTCTCTTATGACCGTTTCTAGCATTTTACATACAATTGAGGTTAAGCTAATTGGACGATAGTTACTGGGTAGGGATTTGCTGCCTTTTTTTAATATCGGTGTTACGTTGGCTATCTTCCACTGATCAGGCATAGTTCCAGACTGCAAGGATTTATTGAATAGTAATGTCAGTGGTTTGGAGAGCTCATCCTTAGCTTCCTTTAGAACTCTAGGCGAGATTGTATCAGGTCCAGGCGTTTTATTTACCTTGAGTTTATCTAAACAATTCAATACTTCAATTGTGAGTGAGTGAGTGAGTGTGAGTGAGTGAGTGTGTGTGTGAGAGTGATAGGGAGAGAGAGAGAGAGAGAGTTACGCGGAATAGTTATAATCTTACAGACCTTGCGGTCCATTCCGGGGAGATACTCGAGGTGAAAGGAGAGAGATTGTTTAGTTCATGACACTCATTACAGAGTGTGCAAAATAGTATCTACTCTCTTCTGTTACTGCTCTACTGAAAACTGTTCACAACTTCTGAGGGATGTTTGTTCCAGGTAGAACAGATCTTATACTGTATATATGTGAAAAAGGTTCGTGCTGAACTTTTTTTATTATAATTTCCAGCCATGGTTGCATGTTGTATTCATATTTTGACTAAACATTTTGCTATAATCCATATTGTCAAACCCATTAAGTATTATACACACTTCAATGAGCTGACCTCGTAGTCTGCGTGTTTCCAACGTGTTTCTCAACCAGTCCTCATAGCTAAGTTTTCTGATCGATGGAATAAGCTTTTGTAGCTCTAGCTTGTACTTTTTCCAGTCTCTCTATATCTTTCCTGAGTGCTGAAGACCAGAATTGAACAGCATACTCCAGGAGAGGCCGTATCAGAGCGTTGTAAAATGTGAGGACTATTTTCTCATGTATTTCTATACTTAAATTGCCTCTTAATATAGCCCAATAATGTCTGAGCTTTCTTCTCTACTTCAATGTACTGCTTGGAAATACTTTAGGTCAGTGATGATCAGAACACCCAAATCCTCTTCCAAGTCAGTCGCTTCCAGAGAGAGAGAGTGAGAGTGAGTGAGTGAGTGAGAGAGAGAGAGAATGATAGTGAGTGAGTGAGAGAGAGAGAGAATGATAGTGAGTGAGTGAGAGAGAGAGAGAGAGAGAGAGATAAAGAAAATTATAGTGAGTGAGTGAGAGAGAGAGAGAAAGTGAGAATGAGTGTGTGAGTGTGTTAGTGAGAGGGCTAAATAAACAGCTGTGGCGGTATCAACAGCTGTTTTAGTGGCAGAAGCAGCAACAGACACATGAATCACCAGCTGGGACAGACGAACTCAACCGTCTGTGGGGAGATACCAACATTGTCTATATCAGTGGCATTTATGGTGTGTATATGGGTCTTCTCCTGGATGACCAAGATGTGTGTGAATTTGTATTTTGTGTTTGTGTGTTCATTGTTTTCTGTTGTGTTGTCCCTATTATGGCTCTGTATTTGTTGATTTCATTAATTGAGTTTAGGAGTAAAGTCGGTTGGTGGAGGAGGTAACCTAATAATTGAGTCGAACCCCCCCCCCAAAAAAAAAAAGGAAAAAGAGGGGAACAAATAGGAAAATTGAGGATTGGGCCTGAGTATATAGAATAAAATATAATAGAATATTTAGATAAATTGTTTGCCTTAACCCCTTGAAGATCATCACGCGTTTTAATAATATATTCTGGCTATCATTAGACGAATTTACTTAGATATAGAAGTCAGAGGGTTAATTGAGACCGTCTTTACCCTATTAACCCTCTCCGACATATGACGCGAGTTTGAGCCTATTAGGGATACTTTAAAGCCTTTGTACCATCAGGGGTATTTAGAAACCTTTGGTTTAGTTACTCCAACCTCTGCAGTTGTCTTTGAGTTAGCTGTGGGCAGAAAACTAATTTTGGAGAGGTAATTATAAGAGTGAGAGAACTCTTTTCTTATTGCTAATCGGGCAACCTCTGCGTCATATGAGCGTGAAAGGGTTAATTCCCATATATAATTCCTAAGCTGTATAAAGTCGTCCAGTGATAGCCAAACTAAGCTGCTAAAATGCACCATGAGCCTCAAGGGATCAATTGACCACTTGCGAGTTTCATTCTATAAGGAATTTGAAACTGTAGACATCGATATTTAGCAGAATTACCAGCTAAAATACGGTTGTAGTTCATTTATAAATACATACAATCCAATTCAACATACTCTTTAGCCAACAGAAACCAACAATATTATTGCTTTTCTGTTAACTATCGATGTATACAGCTCCAACTTCCTTATACTTATACTTATGTATATCAATAGAATAAAAGATGACTTTGACAAATCAACTAGAACAATCATTGTACAAACACTAGTGCTAAGTATAATAAATTATTGTAGTGTAATTTGGGGTTCATCAAATGCTACCCAAATATCCAGAGTGCAAAAACTTCAGAATTTTGCTGCTAAAGTGGCTGACGGTAAGTCAAAAAAGTTTGATCATGTCACTCCTATATTAAAGGAACTAAGATGGTTAAATATTAAAGATAAAATAACGCATGACACACTAATAGTTAATTTCAAATACTTAAATAAGCTTTACCCAGAGTATCTACTAAGTCTACCCACAGTATTCAATGTAACAGCTAGCACAACGAGACAACAAAATATGCTTTTTATTCCGAATGTTCAAACTGACATAGGGCAAACAAAATTAACGGTAAGAGGACCTGTACTTTGGAACAAACTCCCAGTTAATGTACAAACTTCCAGTAGCCTAGGAACCTTTAAGACTAATGTTAAAACCTTGCTGCTAAACTCTGCTTATGATTAAATTAATGTTCATAAGAAATTTGTTGACATGACCCTCTCTCTATATATATATGTATGTATGTGTGTGTGTATGTGTACATGTGTATGTATATGTGTGTATGTATATGTATATATCTCTCTCTCTAAACCCTAAATCTCTCTCTGTCTGATTCCCACCCCAATTTTAATCCCTCAAAATCCCCAGCGCGCGCGCTCTCTCTCTCTCTCTCTCTCTCTCTCTCTCTCTCTCTCTCTCTCTCTCTCTCTCTCTCTCTCTCTCTCTCCAGTACCGGGTATGTCTTAGTTAAACAGCAGATCTTTACATTTTAATTTTAATTGTATACACTGTTATGTTCTTATGTCAAAATATAATACTGTATTAAAGAGAACGTTACTGTATTTAGATAGGCTATATGAAGGTGTCCTACCCTGAGCCAGGTGCAAGGGCTAACCTAATAATCCACAGGCTTATCTGCCCTCTTAATCTACATACAGTAGATCTGAGCTGACCTACTTGGTGTATTTGTAATTACAGCTTAGGAATTGTGGTCCGTCACACCTGGTCTGAATACACAACTAACAACTGTATGTCTACTGTATGTAACACTAAACTATGTATTATGTATTAGTATTGTAACTACTTTGAAAACACTAAACCCCAAAGTGTATAGAATTATATTTGTAAATACTATGTAAGAAGAATAACCACTGTCGGTGGAAATAAACTTTATTATTATTATTATTATTATTATTATAGAACGAAACTCCCAAGTCAGTAATTGAGACTGTCTTTACCCTATTAATACTCATATATAATTTCTAAGCTGGATACAATCGTCCAGCGATACCCAAACTAGACTGCTAAAACGCGTCATGAGCCTCAAGAGATCAATTATTTTGTTCGTATATGGGTTACTGAGTTGTGCCATGATTTTGAGATTAGAGTATTTCGTTAACCCATTTAGTACCGGTGATGCCCTTTTCATTATATTATGGGAACTAGTAGACAATATTATTCAGCTTAGGAAGGACGTCTACTAATTAATACGCTGCAGACTATATAAATTAATTCTTGTAATTACGATAGATCCTTCCTAATCTGCAATAAATCTTGTATACTGTATATATATATATATATATATATATATATATATATATATATATATATATATATATATATATATATATATATATATATTACTTTTCTTCCGTTATTTCACCCGTGTAAAAAAAAAAAAAAAAAAAAAAAAAAAACGCCGGCAGGAAGTCGCAATGCATAAGAAGTATTCCAGATGGTGTCTATATAAAAACCAAGATGGCACTGGCGACAAAGAGGGGTGCCAGCCGAGTGGGTATACGGTGTAAAGATATGGCACCAGGTCCCCCTTTTTGCTCTCGTGCCATCTTTACGCCATGACACACTTTCTCCGCGGGGGTATAGCAATGTACAGTCACCCACATAAGTTCGGTTCCTCGTCGTGATCTTTGGTGTGAAAGTGAAATTAGTGTGATTTGTGAGTGTGCTTTCTTATAAATATCAGTTAACTAGTCAGAGAAGTTAACCACTGCAGAAGAAACTACACTCGTAATTCAATCATGTGCATTATATTTCCATGTATAAGACCATGGAGAGTAACATAACCTACAGTATGTTGCCAAAATTATTAATAGTATTTTATAAATTTATTTTCAATGTGAAGGCTTTATTTATATTAGTTTCCCTCTAAAGCCCACTTCAAGCCAAAAGAATGTTAACAAAATATATAAATATGTCCCTAACCCAATCCCCATCCCCTCCCAAGACCTCTTCGAAGTTAATAGTAATAATTATCATCTACAAGGCATTGTTTGTATTGTTTTGGATATGGTATTCGGCCCTATATCCTTTATCAACGAGTATCTATGCCACTCAAAATGTAGTTAAAATAGGACATCAGAGGCTATCAACCCTTCTGGATTATTAAGCCAGCACACTGTAAGTCAAGAACAGCGTCAGGACTGAAGCCTCTTTTCGGGAATCCGAGTCCCTTGTGCCCACTTAAAAGCCATTATTTGGAATTTATACTGAAATGTTTGCTGCCTCAGATGGTATAGTTTCCAGATATTTAGGGACCTGGCTCATCATTATTGTACATTTAATTAATTCAGAAGCTTCCAGACCAGATTTGTTCTCTCATTACTACTCGACCACTCTTGCCACTACGTCTCAACCACCACACGTCACACTATGCTCGACCACGTTAGGCACTACACCTCATTATCACCTTCTTGCCACTCTTGCATTCTCGTTACTACATTTCAACCAGCTTCTTACTTCTCGACCACTCTCGCCATTACGCCTCAACCACCATACATTACACTATACTCGACCACTTCAGCCACTACATCTGTGTGCCAGTGTTGGGTGTTGTTGTTACAGGGGTGGCCATAAACTCCCCACTATGTCACTCTATCCACCAAACCCCTCACTGTGAAAGACGAGTCACCCCGCACTTGGAGAAAACGGAACAAAAACAATGGCGAAGAAAACGAAAGCGTGTAGGGCCTCGGAAATTGTGGGATTGGAGGAATGTAATCTTTTGGGGCTTATTCTGAGAAGTAAATAATTAATTAATAAATTAAATTATCTCTGTTGTTTATTCAGTTTTAATGTTTATAAATTAATTTATATATAATCTTATTATATTACCATATATAATATATATACTGTATATATATATATATATATATATATATATATATATATATATAATATATATATATATATATATATATATATATATATATAGATATATATATATATATATATATATATATATATATATATATACCGGTATATATATATATATATATATATATATATATATATATATATATATATATATATATATATATATATATATATATATATATATATATATATATATATATATATATATATATATATATATATACCGGTATATAATCTTATTTTATTACTATTTATATATATTTATATTTGGTTGTCATGTGGCAAACTGGTTAGCGCGCTCTGCACACAACTGCTGAAACTGCTTTTTTATTCCCGTGCAGAGCGAGACGAATGGGCAGTCTCCACACTCCTGATATCCCTGGTCATCAAGCAGTAAATACGAATTTGGAATCAGTGTCCATTTTGCAAGGTAAAATGTGATAATCTGGCTAAACGTGCAGTTGTTCTTGTGGGTATTCAAGCTAACATGGCAGAAGCTGGTACTGGTAACGTGCTTTACCTTCCTCTAAACAGGTAGGTTATTGTGATCATTTTAAGTAGCAGGTCCCTCGTAAACCGAATAACATCGTTAATGGTAAACATAATGAAATGGTAACCAGAATGAAGAAAGAAAGCACAGAAAAATAGATGGCATCAGGCGTAGGTATCGAGTCGCTAATGGAGGTGCTCGTCGCCTACAATAATTATACACCCTAGTTGACTCCAGGGGGGCCAGCTGTTTTAGACGTCTCCAGGGGGTCTGTCTGTATGTGTGTCTGATGGCTGAGTTACAAGAGTTACATATACAGTGTATATACATAGACTGCACAACAAACTTTGAGGCCCTTACTATTTAGTCCAGACTTAATTCTAACAGACTTGCTACTAAGTGGATGGTAGGGATAGCAAAGTAGAAGGCTCTCTCGCCACCCACCACTACCTCCGACTAAGAGTTGGCATGAAATACAGCTGGGAAAAAAGGCCCCCCAATAGAATGAGAAAATTTCTACAGGGAAATTTATAGTAAAGATAGAATTTGGAAAAAACAAATAATAATTACTACTGATACTTGATGTGTGGTTGTTTCCGTCGTAGGTATTTTTCACCAGGAAGGCTTTGCTGCAATTTGAACCAAAAAAAAAATGCCCCGGCTGAAAACCAGTTCTTCTTAAAAAAAAAGAGAGAGAGAGAGAGAGAGAGAGAGAGTTATTGGAAGCAGAGGGACAAGCACACACAGAGACAGGTATACAGACTGGCTGGTATATAAGAGATATGGAACAGGTCTCCTATGAAAGATAAGTGAACCAGTTTCCACAAATGCAGGGAAAGGTTTGGAAAGGGAGTCATTGTTCGAAAGTGGATACGAGAGTTACATAGATTTACATAGATACACAGACCTTGCGGTCCCTACTAGGTAGTCCGGACTTAATGCTAAAATAAAATTTGCTACAAAGTGGAAGACAAGGATAGCAAAACAGAAGGCTCTCTCTCTCCGCACCCACCTCTCCCTCCGACCGTTGGTTAGCATGAAATTAAGATGGGGAAAGAAGTTCCCCAGCAGAATGAGAAGAACTTCTACTGGGTAAATGTATAGTAAAGAACGAAGTTGAGAAAAATTATATACTACTGATGCTTAACTTTTTTTTTTTTTTTTTTTTTTTAACCTATATTATATTAGAGAGAGAGAGAGAGAGAGAGAGAGAGAGAGAGAGAGAGAGAGAATCCAGATATTTACTGCACAATAATCACATAATTTCGCCAGACTAGATATTTCCCATTGGACTTCCTTTCCCCTTAACCCATTCAGTACCAGGGACGTCCTCTTCATCATATCCTGGGAACTATTAAGAACATAAGATCGCGGGAAACTGCATAAGGCCAGGCGGCCCACACGAGACAGCTCCCATAGACGGTTTCAGTGGACCTCTAGCAATAATAAGGCTTCAAAATATCTCGACTAATCCTCTTAGCTATCACAGATCCTTCCCAAGCTGCATAGTATCGTCTAAATCTAGCTAGAATAAAATATAACACACGTCGCTGGTAGTCAAGAGGCTAAGGGAAGATTTCTACTTGAGGGATTTTTTTCTGGACCCCTTTCTCTCTCATGTTTATCCCCATTGTTTTTTAGATTTTAAGACGCTCGCCCCCTTTAGTTTGGCGATTTTAAGAACTTTCGCCCCATTTCTGTCAATTTTAAGAACTTTCGTGCCATTTAGGTGTCGATTTTTTCCTGGGCGAGCGATAGCGAGCCTGTAATTTGAGAGGAACCGGCCTTCGGCCGGGAAATTTTTCTGCCGAAAAATGTATAAATTTATCTTGAAAGGGGGTCTAGGGGGTGTAATTTTAAGCTTGATGGAGTTCTAGGGAAGAAACTAAATACCTCCCTTTAACTCTGTGACGATTATGACGCATTATGACAATTTATTCTGGACATCATTAGACGATTGTATACAGCTTAGGAAGGATCTGGTGAGCATGAACAGGGTATAATGTCTATCTCAATGAACCCTCTGACTGCCACAGACCCTTCCTAATCTCAATAATCATCGCCCAATAATAGCCATATATAGACAACAGAATAAAGATAGGCGTAATTATCGGATCGCAAAGGGTTAATTAAAGGGAGATGGGGCGTTTTTCTAGATCCCCTTCTCCCTCATGTTTAGCCCCATTCGTTTTCAAATTTTAAGATGTTTACCATATTAGTTTGTCGATTTTAAGACCTTCCGCCCCATTTCCTTGTCATTATTAGGACCTTTCGTGCTATGTAGGTGTCGATTTTTTTCCTGGTGAACGATAGTGAGCCTGTAATTTTGGAAGAACCGACATTTTTCTACAGACAAATTTACAAATTAATCTAGAAGGGGGATCTAATAGATGTTTTGTTTTTTAAGTTTAATGAAGGTCTAGGGAGGAAACTACTAGAAAAATCATTAATACATTGAAAAAATCGACCAAAAAGTGAACCATCCTCTCTTAAAACGGCCCCCTGCAAAGACTCATAATTTCTGCCATTTTGCCAACCCCCTGCAACACCAGACCCCCCCCCCCCCCCTCTCCTCTAGACCAGACAGTGTGTACAGTCAATGCCCAAAAGTCGGGTCAGCTATGGATATCTCTATAGTTGTCAGTTAAAACCCCGTCCTTAACCCCTTCAGCAAGGTGACCTCATTTTCATCGTATGCTGGTTTCCATTGCAGGCTCGCTATCGCTCGCCTGGATAATATCGACACTTAAATGGCACGATAGGTCTTAAAATTGACAACGAAAAGGGACGAAAGGTCTTGAAATCATCAAACTAATGGGCCCTAACGTCTTAAAATCTGAAAACTAACGGGGCTAAACATGAGGAAGAAGGGGAACCAGAAATACGACCCATCTCCCCTTAAAAGGTCAAGTTTGATAAGGAGCCGTAATCGTCCGGAAAATAGGTCGGGAAGACGAGTCCCGACCGTGTTACCCTTTCCAACGCGGCCGCTTTGGTTCAGGGCCTCACTGGATCGCGGCCGGAATGGCGTGGGACTGGCCAGACAGGATTACTAAAGCGGGTATCACACGAGAGCTTTTAGAGTCAACATTCGATAATCAACATTTTTCTGGCAACATTTCTGGAATATTTTGGACTGGTATCGGGAGCTAGACGGATGAGTAGATGAATTTAGGTAACCGAAATATTATAAATGTTGACTTCATAAGCTGCCAGACCAGTGTTAAGGATAAATGTTGAGGGAAAAAGCGCCCGTGTGATACCGGCATTACAGACGTTGAACTCAGGCGCCGAAGCAGCTGTGTTAAATGCCCGACATCTGTACGTACGGGTGGTGGTGTCGAGTCATCCTTTAGAAAACAGGTATTGGACATATGGTTCACATGACGTCATCTGGGGGGGGGGGGTTACTTACTTACATACATACATACATACTGTACATACATACATACATACATATACTTTAAATACTGTTCCAAGAGAATGTGGTTTCAATCTGACATAATAATAATATATACTATAATTTTTTTTTTTTTTTTTTTTTTTTTTTTCTATGTCGCCCGGACACAATATAAAGACAGAAGAACTTATCAATATCACTATGTGGATATAACACTAGCAAAGTAAATGTTTGAAATAAAAGAACACCAAACCACCCCACAGAATGTACATCACTATACTTATGAGTAAGTGAATTTGGTTCCCAAGCAAATGAGTCTCACATGTCTTAAGGGGGGTGACCTGTTTTTTGTTATTTCTGTCCTTTCTTTCTTTCTCTGGCTTGTATCCATTCGGCCCCATTCAGCCAACTATTTTAAGACGTTTATCCCCATCTAGGTGCCGATTTCTTCCTGGCGAGCGATAGCGAGCCATCATTATATGAAGAAATCCGGCTTCGCCGGAGACATTTTTCTATCGAAAAATGTACAAATTTAGCCTGCTGTCAAACACAAATAAAAAATATGCTGGCTCGCTACCACTCATCAGTAAAAAATTGACATCTGGATGGGGATAAACGTCTTAAAACAGTAGGCTGAATGGGGTCAAATGGATAAAAGCCAGAGAAAGGTAGAAAAGGACAGAACAAAAACAGGTCACCCCCTTAACGTACTCTCGTCATGTTTAAGGAATTGGTCAATTTGGGAAGTTGAGGACGTTCTAACGATAGTGCTATCGGGTAGGTAGGTACGTACCTGTGAGTCATAGCATGGACACATGACCCCTGTATCAGTACATGATACACACAATATTAGTTGTTGTTTATCCTATCAATACTAAAGATCATGTAGTGAAATTTAGAATACAAATATCTATACCCTGTTCCGAGTAGCTAGGCCAGAAATCTTGATCCCAACCTCTCATAACTCAAAAATTACTACAGTAATCGACCTAATATTATCTACCTTTTAGGAAGAGTCAACCAGGGAATATGTGTGGAAATTTGCAGCCCATTTGCTTTAGCCCTTTTTGAGTTATAGAGGGTAGGAGACACGATTTCTGATTTACCTATTTGGAACACGGTATAGTAATAATAGTACGTTAGGGTGGCGGTGTCTGGTATAGTCCACACACCTGCCTTACTGACACATCTGCTGCCTCAGGTGTGTGTGTGTGTGTGTGCAGGTGTAGGATGCCTAGGGATGAGGTGGACACATGTTGCGAGAGGGACAGCAGCTGGTTTGAGATACGGTTGCGTATAATATTCCCACGGTAATATATACACTACATATATATTATATATATATATATATATATATATATATATATATATATATATATATATATATATATATATATATATACGTGATGCTGATAATGTATTCAAGTGCATTGGGGTTTGTAATGGATGATTAATGTTAAGAACGGGGTGTTCCTTAAATTTCCAGATAAGGATTACGTTAACTAACTTGGAACTCGCACAGACGTCTTTCTCGGTAATTTTTGGGGTACCTCTGCGCTGGAGGCTTCTGATTGAGGTCAGTATACTAGCATCCAGCTATCTATAACAAGCTATATTAGTGGGTTATTTTAAGGGGAGGGTTTTAATTTATTCCGTAGACCTCCATCAAGCTTAAAATTACATCCCCCCTTTCAAGATAAATTTGTAAATTTTTCGGTAGAAAAATGTCTCTTAAATTACAGGCTTGCTATCGCTCTCGCCAGGAAAAGAAAATCGACACCTAAATGGAACAAAAGGTCTTAAAATTGACAGAAATGGGCAAAAATGCTTAAAATCGACAAAACTAAGGGGCGAACAATTTAAAATCCCAAAAGCAATGGGGCTAAACATGAGGTAGAAAGGGGGTCCAGATAAAAATCCCTCAAGTGGAAATCTAACACTTTCTCTGTTTTTTAGCCATTCGGCCCCATTCAGCCTAGTGTTTGAAGACGTTTACCCCCATCCATGTGTCAATATACAGTATATAGTTTTGTTTTGACAGTAAGCTAAATGTGTACATTTTTCGATAGAAAAATTTCTCCGAAGCCGGATTTCTCCATACAATGCTGGCTCGCTATCGCTCGCCAGGAAGAAATCGACACCTGGATGGGGATAAACGTCTTAAAACAGTTGGCTGAATGGGGCCGAATGGATACAAGCCAGGGAAAGAGAGAAAATGAGAGAAAGATACAAAAAAAAAGCCGGTGACCCCCTTAACAGTACACAAGACCGTATATTATCTGTGTCTCTATCTCAAAATCTCCAAATGGTTTGCCTGTATCTCTAAATGGTTTGCCTGTGCCTCTAAATGGTTTGCCTGTATCTCTAAATGGTTTGCCTGTATCTCTAAATGGTTTGCCTGTATCTCTAAATGGTTTGCCTGTATCTCTAAATGGTTTGCCTTTATCTCTAAATGGTTTGCCTGTATCTCTAAATGGTTTGCCTGTATCTCTAAATGGTTTGCCTTTATCTCTAAATGGTTTGCCTTTATCTCTAAATAGTTTGCCTGTATCTCTAAATGGCTTGCCTGTATCTCTAAATGGTTTGCCTGTATCTCTAAATGGTTTGCCTGTATCTCTAAATGGTTTGCCTGTATCTAAATGGTTTGCCTGTATCTCTAAATGGTTTGCCTGTGCCTCTAAATGGTTTGCCTGTATCTCTAAATGGTTTGCCTGTATCTCTAAATGGTTTGCCTGTGTCTCTAAATGGTTTGCCTGTATCTCTAAATGGTTTGCCTGTATCTCTAAATGGTTTGCCTGTATCTCTAAATAGTTTGCCTGTGCCTCTAAATGGTTTGCCTGTATCTCTAAATGGTTTGCCTGTATCTCTAAATGGTTTGCCTGTATCTCTGTCATGCCCAATATGTCTTAGCTTATCTCTCATGGGTCGAACTCTTATAACCCCCTTGTGTACCGGCGACGTCTCTTTCATTTGCTTCTAGCCATATGTTTTAGACGGTGATGTGCCGCTTAAGAAGGATTTGTGATAGTAAAAAGGGTTAAGTGAGGTCATGTGAAGCCTGTTAATTGCTGGAGGCCCTCTATTAACTGCATAAAGTCGTCGAACAGTAGCCAGAATAAAGTTGCAAGGACGTCGTTGCCAGTACAGAAGGGGTTAAGGGGAGACTGACCGTTTGTTTGGTCTATTAATTAATTTATTCATATATTTTTTTAGTTTCCTCCCTAGACCTCCATCAAGCTCAGAAAAACACCCCTAGACCCCCCTTTAAGATAAATTTTTAAATTTTTCGGTAGAAAAATGTCCCGGCCGAAGGCCGATTCCTCTTAAAATTGCAGGCTCGCTACCGCTCGCCAGGAAATAATCGACACCTAAATGGCACGAAAGGTCTTAAAATTGACAACGAAATGGGTCTAAAGGCGTTAAAATCGCCAAATAATGGGCCGAACGTCTTATAATCTCAAAACTAGTGGGGCTAAACATTAGGGAGAAGGGGGTCCAGAAAAACGGTCTGCCTCTCCTTAACAGTACACAAGGCTTATTATCTCGGACTCTTATCTCCAAATCTCTAAATGTTTGGCCATAACTCTTATTTGGCATGTCGCTCTAAACACTCGAGAAAGGCGGCTTCACACGAGCGCTATTTCCGGCGACTTTCGATCGGTTTCTTGGTTTTGGGGGCAATATTTCCAGGCATGTTCCGTACAGTTTTTGGCATTTTATTCTATTTATTTTATTTCGACAATTATTCCGGTGTAAGTTAGCTATGAATAACAGAAATATTATATAGTTTTGAAATCGGAAGTTCCCAGAGCGGAGATGCCGAGGAAAATTGCCGGAAAAGGGCTCGTGTAAAACCTCCTTAAGGGGCTAGTGGCTTTTTTTTTTTTTTTTTTTCTATTATTTCATTTATTATTATTTGTTTTAGTTTCCTAGCTAGACCCCCCTCAAACATAGAAAACAACCCCCTAGACACGCCCTCAAGATAAATTTGTACATTTTTCGGTAGAAACATTTCCAGTTCTTCTTATAATTACAGGCTCGCTATCGCTCGCCAGGAAAACGTCGATACCTAAATGGCACGATAGGTCTTAACATTGACAACGAAATGGAGCTAAAGGTGTTAAAATCGCCAAACTAATGGGCCAAACATCTTAAAATGTCAAAACTAGTGGGGCTACACATGAAGGTAAAGAAGGTCCAGAAAAACGGCCTATCTCCCCTTAACCTTTCCTTTGAAGTAGATGCTTCAAGGGTGGAGTTACAGGAGTGTTTTCTGGCAATTTTCGACGGGCAGCGATGTTCTGGCAACATTTCGGGAACGTTCTCATTGGTATGTTGGCAACTAAAATGACAATAGATGAACTAAGATGACAATATAGTCGTAAATGACAATAGATGAACTAAGGTGACAATATAGTCGTAAATGACAATAGATGAACTAAGATGACAATATAGTCGTAAATGACAATAGATGAACTAAGATGACAATATAGTCGTAAATGACAATAGATGAACTAAGATGACAATATAGTCGTAAATGACAATAGATGAACTAAGATGACAATATAGTCGTAAATGACAATAGATGAACTAAGATGACAATATAGTCGTAAAATTGTTTAACACATAAGCTACCAGATCAGAATTTAAAACAAAAAAAATAATGATGATAATAATAATAATAATAATAATAATAATAATACCAGCAATAATAAAAATAAATAAATATATAAAATACATAAATACAAATAAATATATAAACATAAATATATACAGTATATAATATACATATAAATATACAGACAAATAAATAAATACATAAACAAAAATAATAGATAACTAGATAAATAAATATATAAATAAATGAAAAATCGGTGGTGTGATAGCGGCTTAACCCTTTTACTGTGGGTGGTGGAACAGTGAGTGGTTCTGCTGTTAACTTACGGGAGTGATTTATGGGGGCTTGTGAGTGGGTTTATTCTTCTGGGACTCTTCTACCTCTGTCAATGTGTGTGTGTGTGTGTGTGTGTGTGTGTGTGTGTGTAGAGCTCTCTTAACAGGCGTATACACTCTCTCTGTTTCTGTTTCTCTCTCTCTCTCTCTCTCTCTCTCTCTCTCTCTCTCTCTATATATATATATATATATATATATATATATATATATATATATATATATATATATATATATATATATATATATATATATGTATATAATATATATATATATATATATATATATATATATATATATATATATATATATATATATATATATATATCTATATATATATATATGTGTATATATGTATATATATATATATATATATATATATATATATATATATATATATATATATATATATATATATATATATATATATATATATATATATATATATATATTGCCTGACGCCGTGATCCCCGAAGGGGTGGCCACGAACGAAACGCACCCATGCACCTCTGTCCCCAGTCAGTCGACGACCCTCCTCCCAACCAGCACCGCCTTCATCCATAACTTCTTCACTCCATCCTTCCACCTCTCATTCGGAATACCTCTCCCTCTCTGTCCTTCCACCTCGCTCTCATACACCCTCTTAGTCATGCTCTCGATTCCCATACGTTCCATATGGCCGAACCATCTCAAGGTGTTCCTTTTCACACTTTCCAGCACATCTACCTCTACACCACACCTCCCTCTTACTTCCTCATTCGTCTGTCTATCCCTCCATGCAACTCAGCACGCACTTCTCAAGTAACTCTCAACCAACGTTCATGCTTCGCTTCCGTAAGTCAGTGTCGGGATTACCACACTGTCATGCAAGGACTTCTTCACTTCCATGCTGACCACCCTATTTCTTGTTACTGCTTTCAGCGTTCCTAGAACCCTCTTCCCCTGTTGCACCCTCTCCCGCACTTCTTCATCCATACTCCCATCTTTACTCAGTACACTGCCCAGATACTTAAGGGGAGATATCCACTTGAGGGATTTTTTCTGGACCCCTTTCTCCCTCATGTTTAGCCCCATTGCTTTTGAGATTTTAAGACCTTCGCCCTAGTAGTTTGGATATTTTAAGACATTTTGCCTCATTTCTGTCAATTTTAAGACCTTTCGTGCCGTTAAGGTGTCGATTTTGTCCTGGCGAGCGATAGCGAGCTTGTAATTTAAGATCAACCGGCCTCCGGCCTGGACATTTTTTTTACCGAAAAATGTACAAATTTATCTTGAAAAGGGGTCTAGGGGGTGTAATTTTAAGCTTGATGAAAAAGTAGGGAACAAACTAAATACCTCCCCTTAAATAAGCTGACAATCTCCGTAGCCTGACCGTTCAACTTCACCTCACACTATGTAGCTTCACCCCGTTCGAAGACCATAACCTTGCTCTTCCCCGCATTTACCTTCAGATTCCATTTTTCGCACGCTGTTCCAGAATCCAAACAGACCCTGCAACTTCCATTCATTATCGCTCATCAGCACTGTATTATCAGTAAACAGCAGTACAGGTAGCTTTCACTCGTTTCCCTCCCTTATCAGCGATACGCCCACATCCACTGCTCTTCCTCGTATTTTGTTCATGACTCTATCCATATATATATATAGAGAGAGAGAGAGAGAGAGAGAGAGGAACTAAGAATAACAAACTAAAAGAGCGATAATAGAGATAGCCATACACGTAAGCCCTCTCTTTAGGAGTACACCCACACAGACCAGACCCTCAGGCTGCACGGCCATCTTAGTTTCCCTCAGACGCCATGTTGTATCCCTCGACCAGCTTTTTGCCTACTTTAAAGTTTTGGATTTGAGTTTCTTATAGTGTGATCTACAAAAAATCTGCGAACTATATGTCCACGGTAATTGTAACATTCTGGTGCTTAAGATCACGATGGTTTGCTACGCGGGGTATATAGTATGGTGGGCAATGTAATGAAGTTTGCGGATTATCCCTATATACAAATCTTAGGCTAAACGCGCGTAGAACACCAACAAAACCCTCCCCTTTCAATGTTAATTTCACCGTCTTCCCCTGAATAAGTTTATAAACTAGTAAGTGTGGTCGAAAATGAAATATAATGTCAAGTTAGAAATACAGTTTAATAATGATTTAGGTGGTATTTGGAGGGTTTTAAGACCTCCTAGAAAATTGGAGAGGCTTTTCGCGCCATGAGTGACGTGTCCTAATGGCCCCACATCCTTCACGGCTCTACAGACGTTTCGCCACGCACTTACTTCGCCACTTGAACTTTACTTTACAAAATAACGTATAACTAAGCTACATGAACTAGTATCTAGAGCTATGAAGTTGAATTGAAATATCGTAGTGTTGTTGGATTAGATTAGGTTAGTCTTGATATTATTTTCGGAAAGTGGCGAAATGGTGTAGAAGACGGAATGTCTTGATCTCATTAAGGCCCTTGTGGCAAGGGGCCGATACTTAAGGCTATCCCTCAACATCATCATCATCATCAGACCAGAAAAAAATATCTGGAACATTTGTAACTTTGACTGTTTTATAATCGTTACCCTTAATATCCTGGTATTTGCCAAATAGTTTTTAAGATCAGTCCTTTGCATGAATCTTAATTTTGTAGATTGAATTGGCATTAATTATTATATGCTTAAAATGTATTGCTTGAAATGTTCGTTTTCTTATAATGAACATTAGAAAGTATGTTCAATTTCATATATTTGTAAATGCACTACAATCGTATTAAAGCTGTTAAGTCTGCTAAATATTGATAGACGTCTGCAGCTCCAACTTCCTCATAGAACGAAACTGGCCAGTGGTCAGTTCTAGACGCTAGAACACTCAACTATAGACTGTGAGTTATAGGACCAAGTAAAAGCTCTAGTGCACAACATAAGAACATAAACAAACAAGGCAGATCCCTCTCACACCCAACTGCCTAGAACGATTGCTATGCGGACTATTAGATAATACACTATACCCTGTTTCTAATATGTAGACCAGTAATCGCAACCCCTAACCTCTGTAACTCAAAAAGGACTAGAGCAAATGGGTTGACCTTTCCCAAATGGTCTGACCTTTCCCAAATGGTGGAAATATTAGCTGTTACTCTAGTCCACAAAGTGTACCTCTTAAATTTGTGTATGATTTTGACTGATCTAGTAATGTTCTTTTGGATCATGTATTGTTGCTATGAACTATAAGATGATTATATATATATATATATATATATATATATATATATATATATATATATATAATTATATATATATATATATATATTTTTTTTTTTTTTTTTTTTTTTGTAATGGCATTTTCCGACCCCAACATGGCGTCTTGTTTACAGGTTGTACCCACTCCCCGCTAGCCGCTAAGGGGAAAAGTAAACCTTTTCGTTTGTGGGAAGACCGCGACCTATTCCAAACTTGACACACCACACAATTATTCATGGTTGCACAACTCGTAAGTCTACCGCATTTATTATTCAGGCCTATACCGGTCTATAGAACTACCACAACTACATCTACCATAACTACTACTACCACTACCACAACTACTCTACTACTACCACATTCATTATTCAATCATACTGTCTTCATAGCGTAATGCATAAGTGCGCGGAATTTCGATGTGAGTATCCTAGGTTCGAGTCCTTGGAGTGCCACATGTATTTGTTGATTTCATTAACAACTACCACTACTGCAACTACCAAAACTACCTCTACCACAACTACCGCTACCACAACTACTACTACCACAACTACCACTACCACTAAACTACCACTACCACTACCACAACTACTACTACCACAACTACCACTACCAAAACTGCCGCTACCACTACCAAAACTGCCGCTACCACAACATATTTTTTTCCCCCCAGCTGATGGTAATTTGCTATCTCACCATCCAGATTACTCGGCTAATACCAAAATGTTGAAGCGAAATATTTGTCTGATTATGAAAACTTGGCAATAATATGACGCAGTGCCATAACACTATCACATTATTCCATTAACCCCTTCTGTACCGGCGACGTCTATTTTATTTTATTCTACCTGAAATTGGGCGATTGTGTGCAGCTTAAGAAGGATCTGTGGTAGTAAAGAGGGTTAATTAAGATAGTTCGAAGCCTGTTGATTGCTGGAGGACCTTCTTAAACTGAATAAAATCTCCTAATAATTTGCCAGGCTATAATGAGAAGGATGTCACCGGTACTGAGTGCGTTAAGAACCGAGAAAACAGATGCTGAGGGATTCAATTTACCACCAGCTAAGACAAAAACAGACTATTTTTGTTTTTTCTATGTGAATGAGGGAGACAAAAGGAAGAACTGCCTGTAGCGAGTACCTCTCAAATAGTTGAAAGAGTGACAGGGCCAAAATCAAGGGACGTTCGAGCCAAAATACCTGGACACACGGAGTTTGAAGCAATTTAACCCCTTCAGACATATATGACGCAGAGGTTGCCAGATTAGCAATAAGAAATAGAGTTCTCTCACTCTTATAATTACCTCTCCAAAATTAGTTTTCTGCCCACATCTAACTCAAAGACAACTGCAGAGGTTGAAGTAACTAAAATAAAGGTTTGTAAAAAACCCTGATGGTAATAAAGGCTTTAAAGTATCCCTAATAGGCTCAAAATTGCGTCATATGTCGGAGAGGGTTAAGTCATAGATGAAAGAAAAGACTGATTCTGGGAGAGAGTTCCAGAGCTCAGCTGTTGAATAGAAGAAAGATTGAGAGTAACGTTTCACTTTTGGGTTGGAGAGTTGCACAGAGAAGGGATGGGATTGTGTTGCAAGAAGGGTACCACGTATCCTACGTAGAGGAGGTGGTATGCACTGGGAGAGCTCTGAGGAGCACTGAATATTTTAGTAGCGATAGAATAGCGAGAGATATGCAACATTCCGGCGAAGAGAGAGAGTGTGCAGAGAGTTGGCGAGTGAGCGGGAATTAATGATACGAAAGGCCTTCCACCATTACCACATGTATTATTCATGTTGCCAGTCCACTAAGAGTACCACAACTTTCTGTAGGGTTGGTGTCCTTTTCATTTATTCTGGCTAATGTTCCAAGGGGCTGTTATTCTATCCTTCTCTATGGGTGGGTAATTCGACTGTAATATGTGGGGCACCTCGACGACGTATACAGACTAATAACACACCACAACAAAGCCACTCCAACAGCTTCCTCTCACTCTCTCCAACACCCCTTCTCCCCTCTTAACACTCTTCGGAAAGTAGATACGAGGTGCCGTTGTAAAGGCTTATTCCTCAATACCTTCACCTGACCTAAAAACACTCATAACAAAGCCACTCCAACAGCTTCCCCTCTATCTCTCTCCAACACCCCTTCTCCCCTCTCAACACTCTTCGAAAAGTAGATAAGAGGTGCCGTTGTAAAGGCCTATCCCCCCATACCTTCACCTGACCTGACCTATTTAGCATTATCCTCCCTTAGACAATGTTATCATAATATTCCAGTACTGATGGTTACCTGTCTGTCATGTTCTTCTTGTTCTGGAAGTGTCATGTCCTTTTTCATGTTGTGCGTTTTCATGTGCCCCCACTAAAGTCTGTTTATGTTTACCTGGCAAAGACTTCAATTCCTTTAGCAGCTGAGTTCTTGATAATTAATGGATAAAAATTAAAATACTATGACTGCATCACATAAATGCCAAATTCTCATTAACAAAAATAACATATGGTTCTAAAGACTTTGCAATAGTTGAGTAATTCAGTCGGGACATGACAAATTACCGTCAGCTGATAATAAACACATTATAGCACCATGAATTACACAATAGATGGGTCAAGGCTGGTCCTATCCAGAGTGAGGTTTTGCATCCTCTACCCATCCTTAGCCATTTCTGTCTGTCTGTCTGCCATCTCTTCCTTCTAGAATCTAGGTGATGGAGAGATCGCCTGATTGGGTGGCAGTGCAAGGGGGGCTGCGGATGTTGGGGGCATTGGCCCGAGGGTGCAAGCTCGTGGGCTTATGATCCCCTCCCCCGCTGCCCTCTCAGAGACAGATCCTCATCTCACCCTGGCCACATCGGGGGCCCAAGCATCTGGAGAGGCTTCGGCCTACCGGACTCGGGACTGTTCGGCCAGACAGTCTGGGGAACAACAACAACAACAACAACAACAACAACACATTAGGTTATTTATGCTACAACTATCCAATACAATTACAACAACAACTACTTCTAACTTCTACTTCATGACAACTGCCATGCGAACAATATTTTAGTATGTTATTACTTATTAATTAGTTATTAAATTGTATTGCCAATATAGTATATAATTGTATATAAATAAATTACATAGTATAGTATTTCAGTATGGCAAAACAATGTATAATACAAATATTATATACAGTACCCGGTATGCATATATTAAGAATATATTAGTGACTGTTGCTGCCTGGACAGCTTGTTCACACACACACACACACACACACACACACACACACACACACACACACACACACACACACACACGCATGCACTCATACGCTCTCTCTCTCTCTCTCTCTCACACACACACAATCATTCATCATATGTGTATACATTAGCAAATTCTATCACTCTTTCATTATAATTATCACATACCCAATTGTTGTAGACTCATTTCACAAATTGCCGTTCCCAAGTTGTGATGAAGCAAGTGTGTAGTGATGAGGATGTGTAATGTGTGATGATTTGCATATGTGGTGTGTGTGTGTGTGTCGTAGGATCTGATTTCGGGAATACATAAATACATCCGATTGTTGTGATGTGCTAGTTCTTGTGTGTGTGTGAGAGAGAGAGAGAGAGAGAGAGAGAGAGAGAGAGAGAGAGAGAGAGAGAGAGAGAGAGAGACAGACAGACAGACAGACAGAGAGAGAGAGGGGGGGGTGGAGGGAGAGAAGGAGATATATAATTATCAAAGGGGTGTATGCTGTGTGTATTTACGTGACAAGATCTGATAATATATGAGTTATCAAACTGATGTATCGTATAATTATTTAATGAGTGTTGGGATACCTTGTCAGGAGGCCAATCTCTAGTGCCTTATGATGTTGTATTGCAGTGTTTATGATGTGGTATATATATTATATATATATATATATATATATATATATATATATATATATATATATATATATATATATATATATATATATATATATATATATATATATATATATATATATATATATATATATATATAATATATATATATATATATATATATATATATATATATATATATATATATATACAGTATATATATATATATATATAAAAAATAAAATATATATATATATTATAATGATTTACTTGACTTACGTCCCATCGCAGTGGCGTATATAGGTCCTTGGGAAGGGGGGGGGGGGGGGGCCATAGGGGTAAATCCATTATTTTAAATTTTATAATGGGTGGGCGAGCGAAGCGAGCCTCTACAGCTGGGGGGGGGGGGGGGGCGCTGTAAGCCCCCCCCCCCCCGGATTTTTTTGAAAATCAAGCATTTTGAGGGTCCTTTTGAGGCCTCAGCAGGGATATATTGCACTAATTTGATATTCAATTTGATATTCACAACATTTGAACTACACAACACAAGCCACAGAGCTGAACACCATTACACCACTATCCGTCTGACGGTAGTCTGTTCCCCTCACATCAGATCCACAGACGGTGACAGACTGCAGGGCGCGCCGCTACACTAGTACACAGCACTCCCAGTCAGAACTCACACGTTCTGTACACGACCAAGTTGACCAACCGTCCAACCTGACGAATAATATAGGCCTACTGAGACAAAAAAGGGGGCCCCCCCCCCCTATATACGCCACTGTCCCATCTGGTAGCTACCAGGTCGATTCCATTCTGAGCTGGTTACCATTAGAAGATTTTCCTTATCTTATAATCTACCTCTTGCACTACAAGGGGTTAACCCCTCAAAAAATCCTCCGGATAACAGGTCCTTCTTAAACTGCGGTCATCATATTCTGATTACCATTAGAAAAAATTATTTAGCTTATAATCTACCTCGGATTCAAAGCAGTAAGTACTATCTCAATAAACCCTCTGAATAACAAAGATCCTTCGTAAACTGCATAAAATCGTCTAATGTTAGCCAGTCAAAGATAATATCCGCCCCTTAGTAAACCCACCAACCCTTTATCAACGTCCCAAGCCCGAAAATCAATCATCCTTTTTGCAATTCCTTCCATTATCAATATGTCTTCCTTCATTCCTTGCATTCCAGTATTTATTATACCCTATTAATTATTGGTAGGCCAGAAATCATATGAACATAAGAAAATGGGAGTCTGCAGAAAGCTGATTGGCCCACACAAGGCAGATCCCTCTCCATCTCCATCGTGCCCACTAACCTTTGTAATTAATAAGGAGTTGAGTAATCGAGCTAATGTTTATATCATTTTGGGAAGAGTAGGCCAAGTAATAGGTGTAGAAATTTACACCTCATTTGCTCTAACCCGTTTCGATTTACAGAGGTTTGAGATAATGTTTGCTGGCCTACCAATAATGTCCAACCAATAAGACAAATCAAACAATCCCTTATCACCATCCTAAGCCATATTATTCCATCATATTCACTTCCAATAATATTCACTATCACTCGTATAATTCTTCATTTCTTGCATTTCAACATTTCCAGCTTAATATTCTACCACTAAGACCAAGCAAACAACCCCCTTGTAACATCCCAAGCTCTAAATATGGGAGCGAACAGCGAAAGTATACAGAAAATATCCAAACACTCATAATCTCTTTTCAGATCCCTTCGTTGCAAATACTCTCCTGTGTCTATATTTTTCATGTCAAATTTCTTCTTTTGTGTAATTTCCTACCACTAATACAAACCAACAACCCTCTTCCCATCATCGTTAGCCATGAAAATCAATCAAAACGACAAGAACTCGAGAAAAAAACACCGAAAATATGAAGAGGAGCCGAAAACCCTGCGCGAACCGAATCCGCCTTGGAAAGAGTCTTTGTTCTCACAGAGGGTCAACAACATTGGGGTTTGAATTTACGCGCGCTGCCGGATCGAGTCGGATTACGGTACTTTTTCGAATATTCTTCTTGTTTTAGGGTGATTTGAGGCATTGGTTGGGGTAGTTTGGGGTGTGTGGTGAGGGTGTGGGAGTTGTTTGTTGTTTGTGAAGGGTTTTTGAAGATATTGGGGTTTGTTTGGGTGGGATGGGAGTCTGTGTTGCTTGAGGCGTATGCAGTGTTGTTGCATACTGTACCCACCCACCCTTCTCTCTCTCTCTCTCGCTCGCGCTCTCTCTCTCTCTCTCTCTCTCTCTCTCTCTCTCTCTCTCTCTCTCTCTCTCTCTCTCTCATTCACTAACTGTTGCTAGCCAGGCGTGATCAACATTACCCCGAGTTCTATGCAATATGAGCTGCAAGACGAATATGCAGATACATTAGATAGATAATTATAAGGGCAGAAATTAAGAAATAATTAAAGAATGCAAGCACACAAAAAAGATAAATAGATAAACAAATAGATAAATATTGAGGGAATGGGTATTCTTCCATATGAGACTATTGATCCTTATTGCACGTATATATGAATCTAATTAATCTATATGTGATATACTCTCTCACTCTCATTCACTAACTGTTGCTAGCCAGGCGTGATCAACATTACCCCGAGTTCTATGCAATATGAGCTGCAAGACGAATATGCAGATACATTAGATAGATAATTATAAGGGCAGAAATTAAGAAATAATTAAAGAATGCAAGCACACAAAAAAGATAAATAGATAAACAAATAGATAAATATTGAGGGAATGGGTATTCTTCCATATGAGACTATTGATCCTTATTGCACGTATATATGAATCTAATTAATCTATATGTATCTATTTTGGGGATAGAGGGAGAATGCGGAAGATAGCAGGAATGAATGAAGTGCTCTCACTCTCGCTCTCTCTCTCTCTCTCTCTCTCTCTCTCTCTCTCTCTCTCTCTCTCTCTCTCTCTCTCTCAGATAGTTTCCAAGTTTCAAGGTAAATCTTTTGTCTTAATGTATGCAAATTGAACGCATGATAGGTACATAACAATACTTTTCCATGCGTAGGCGATCCAATGGCGAAATACAGTATACCAATGATTTCAGAGACGTGGAGGGAAAAGGTCGAAGAGTTTCCAAGTATCAAGGTAATAAGTAAGTTATTTGTCTTAGTGTATGCATATTGAACACATGATAGATACATAGCAATACTTTTCCATACGCAGACGATCCAAAACAAAATAATAATAATAATAATAATAACAAAAAATAACACAAACATTACATAGGTAGAGGTATGAATCAAAGAGTTTTCATACATACCAATACTTTTCCATGCGTAGGTGATCCAAAAGCGATACACAAGAATACTATTACAGATGTAGAAGTAGGAATCGAAGAGAGAGTTTCCAAGTTTCGCGGTCAAAAGTTGTTGGACTATAAAGGCGGTGTCACACGAGCGTATTTTCCGGCAATTTTCGATGAGCAAGTTTTTTCTCGTACTTTTGTTTAGCCTCTTTTGTATTGGTATCGGAAACTAGGTAGATTATTATAATGTAAAACTTGCAAAATAAACAAACCAAAACGTATACGAACCCAGTAAAAAGACCAAATAACTAATCATAATCGCTATGTGGAAACAACGCTTGAGTAAAATAATAATTTATAAATAATATGTTAGGTAGTTCGCATCTTATACAACTTACATTATGAAGCTGCCAGGATACAATTGCCAGTAAACATTGACGAAAAAATCGCTCGTGTGACGTCACCTTTATACATTGTTATGGACCTGTACCCTGCACGACTTGACCGCGGGCTGGAAAACTGATCGTGCAATGTAACACCTATAAGTCATAAGGAGGGGGGGGGGGTATTTCGGCAACTTTTCTGAGCAATTTTAGTTTGGAAGCTTCGTAATTCATGTTTTATAAGATTTCAATCAACTATGATACTTTATATTGTAAAAATAATGGGTTTGAAAAGGGTTATTAAAATGTCCATGATAAAATAGACGGGGTAGAACTGATCGTGCAACGTAACACCTGTGAACCATCTGCCAGTTTGTTTGTCTTCCTTTTTGTTGGCAACTTTTCTGAGCAATTCTGGGGTGGAAGCTTCGCAATTCATGTTTTATATATATATATATATATATATATATATATATATATAGATAGTTTATATAACAAAATAAAAACATAAATAAATCAGTCAACTATATATTACTCTATACTGTTGGAATAATGGGTTTGAAAGGGGTCATTAATGTGCCCATAATAATCTACCCAGGACTTGACCGCGGGCTGGAATAATGACCGTACAATATAACACCTGTGAACCTCCAGCCAGTTTTTTCGGCAACTTTTCTGGGCAATTCTGGTGTGGAAGCTTCAGAATTCATGTTTCTTAAAATGTCAGTCATCTATTGTTTTCTAAATAATGGGTATGAAAAGGGTTATTAAAGTGGCCATGAAAACCCACCCATTTATATTTATTTTATTTTTTTTATTTTTTTTTAACCAGACCACTGAGTCACAACAGGTATATTGGTGGTAAGTAATCTTGTACCTATATAGAAAGGTAAATCATCATCAATTTACCTAATGATTTATATACCCTTTTCACACCCATTGTATACCCTTGATTATTCACAGTGTACTATCAAGGCCACCTAGGTACTCTAGGTGGCCTTGGTACTATACCTTCACTTCATGTTATAGGTAGCGCCAACGAACTTGACAATAATCTTGACCCCTTAACTACTAATAACTCCAAATTAATGAAAGCAATCGGGCTGACATTTCTATCATTTGGGAAGAGTCCACCAGAAAATAGGTGTGGATATTTACAGCCAGTTTGCTCAAAGTCCTTTTGAGTTACGAAGAGGTCAAGGGTCGAGATATTTGTCAAGTTCGTTGGCGCTACCTATAGTTGTCGACACCATTGCCAAAAGACCCCCGAATGTTGCCTGGATATGTTGTTGATCGAAAGTCGTCGGAAATAATCGCTTGTGCGAATTGACTTTATCGCCTGGGATACAATAACAGGTTTCTCAGTCCTATCTGCCGGTTTTCAGACCTGTGCTATTTTTAGATTTGTATACTGACTACTGCACATATATATATATATATATATATATATATATATATATATATATATATATATATATATATATATATATATATATGTATATATATATATATATATAAAGTATGATGGAAAGCTTCGAGGTGGGTTGGGTTTGAGAGGGGTCTGCCTTATGTGGGCCAGTCGGCTCTCTGCAGACTCCCGTTTTCTTGTGTTATTGTGTGTTCTTAGCATAAGAATATAGCCAAGTTAGCAAAAGACAAAACTACTAAATATGATTCATTGAACCTTTGGACGAGACTTCTTAATCGTAAAAAATAGACTCGGTTCAAACTTCTGAACGAGATATAGAACCCTTAATTGAACACTAAGTGAATATTTGAACAAAAGTTAGTTTCTTAATCAAAATTAATAGTGGCTCAAAAATCTGTAAGGTGCCCAAGAAACATTAATAAACAAATCAATTGATCTTGAAATATTATATTATGCAAATGCAACTGTCAGGATTGATTTTTTGATGTATATTGCCATATATTTATTTCGAAATGCGATTATATACTACTCAACTCCCTGCACAGCTTCTTGCTCTGTACAGGGGCACAGTGCGTCCTTGTATTGAGTATTGTGGGGAGGATCCTCTCACACCGCACTCATAGACAAAGTAGAAAAGAAGGCCTTTCGTATCATTAACTCCCGTCCACTCACCAACTCTTTGCAATCTATGTCTCTCCGCCGCAATATCGCATCTCTCTCACTATTCTATCGCTACTATAATAATCAGTGTTCCTCAGAGCTATTCCAGTGTATACCACCTCCTCTACGTAGGATACGTGGTACCCGTCTTACAACACAATCCCACCCCAACTCTGTGCAACTCTCCAACCCGAATAAAACGTTACTCTCAGACTTTCTTCTGTTCAACAGCTGAGCTCTGGAACTCTTTCCCAGAATCAGTCTTTCCCTCTTCCTATGATTTATAATTGCTTCAAACTCAGTGTGGCCAGGCATTTTGGCTCAAACGTCCCTTGATTTTGGCCCTGTCACTCTTTCAACTCTGGGGGAGGCACTCGATACAGGCAGTTCTGCCTTTTGCCTCCCTCACTCACATAGAAAAACAAAACATATAGAATTTACTTATGGATCAGCTGAGATAGAAACACTTGCATATTGAAAGAAATTAGACGTCCTTGTATTTGTATTAGTGACTGTACATTGCACTCATAAATGTACTCAACTGAATAATACTCTACCAAAGATAGTACCCTAGGCCAAAAAAGTACGCACTCCTCTCTAATCAGTACGTCTCCACCCAAACAACTAGCCTACCCCCTTCCCTATCCTCTACACCCCCCGACCCCCCACCCCCATCCAATGATGGCCCCCGGCTCTCAGCACTTGTAACGGACAGTCCGGGTTGCACTTGCTGCTGCTGCTGCTCTCTCTCTCTCTCTCTCTCTCTCTCTCTCTCTCTCTAAGCATATAATGACACTACACTAATATCACTCGTACAATGGAATAGTTCTAGACAACAACATTCGTATTAAGGGGAGGCAGTTAGTTTTTCGAGTCCTCCTCCTCCCTCATGTTTAGCCCTATTAGTTATGAGATTTTAAGACATTTGCCCCATTAGTTTGGCGTTTTCAGACCCTTTGCCCCATTTCTTTGCCAATATTAAGATCTTTCGTGCCATTTAGGTGTCGATTTTTTTCCTGGCGAGTGTATTTGAAGAGGAATCGGCCGGGACATATTTCTACCGAAAAAGTACAAATTTATATCAAAGGTGGGTCTTGTGGGTGTTTTTTTAAGTTTGATAGGGGTTTAGAGAGCAACCTAAACCCATTCCTTAAACCATTGAGCCGAACCAGTAAATTATGCTGCACAATACCGTCTGAACTCCCTTAACCCTCTGACTTCCATCATTCTTTCCTAAGCTGCATAAATTCGTCCACTGATAACTAAAATATAAGGAAGAAAAGCATCATCATATGGAATACAAAACAATTAACCCCTTCTGCACCAATGACGTCTTTTTACTGTATCCTAGCTACAATTAGACGATTTTATTCAGTTTCCAAAGGGCCTCCAGGCTTCGAATTATCTCACCTAACCCATTCTGATACCACAGAGCCTTCGTAAAGTGCACACAATCGTCTAAATATAGTTGAAATACAACCACAAACATCTTCGGTAGTGAAAGGGTTAAATAAAACGGAATCCAACGAGTAAGGATCATTGTGAATATTTAAATTGGGGTTTTTTTCGGATACGTTTCTTCATTTGTGTATTTAGATTCTGTCAGACAATACTACAGTGTTTGTCTAGCTAAGTTTAGTATTTATTAAGTTAGGTTAAGTTATAATAGGTTAGATTAGGTAAGATGCTGGTCGGTATACTAGAAATACACAGCTAGTTAAGTATCTTGCCATTTAAGGGAGCCCACCTCGCTTCTTTCTCTTCTCTCCCTCTCTCTTTCCTCTCTCTTTGACTGTATCCATTCGGCCCCATTCAGCTTACTATTTTAAGACGTTTACCCCCATCCAGGTGTCAATATTTTCCTAGCGAGCGGTAGCGTGCTAGCATATATATATTTTTGTTTTGACAGCAAGCTAAATTTGTACATTTTTCGATAGAAAAATGTCTCCGGCGATGCTGGATTTCTCCATACAATGCTGGCTCGCTATCGCTCGCCAGGAATAATTGACACCTGGATGGGGATAAACGTCTTAAAACAGTTGGCTGAATGGGGCCGAATGGATACTAGCCAGGGAAAGAGAGAAAAGGAGAGAAAGATAAACAAAGCCGGTGACCCCCCCCCCCCCTTTAAATCTACAATCAATATTTAGTACCTATAAATTAAAAGGTAATTATGCCCGATCCTTAAATCTATACTCCAAAGCCCGTCAACCAACCAACCCCCATGACCGTGACCGAGTCCAGATATGAAGAGAGAGAGAGAGAGAGAGAGAGAGAGAGAGAGAGAGAGAGAGAGAGATAGAGAGAGAAAGAGAGAGAGAGAGAGAGAGAGAGAGAGAGAGAGAGAGAGAGAGAGAGAGAGAGAGAGAGAGAGAGAGAGAAAGAGAGAGAGAGAGAGGAAAGAGAGAGAGAGAGAGAGGAGAGAGAGAGAGAGAGGAGTGAGAGAGCAGAGAGAAAGAGAGAGAGAGAGAGAGAGAGAGAAAGAGAGAGAGAGAGAGAGAGAAAGAGAGAGAGAGAGAAAGAGAGAGAGAGAGAGAGAGAGAGAGTGTTACACAGAGTTACACAGTGTTACACAGATACTCATACCACACAGACCTTTCTCACCCTACTAGGTGGTTCGGCCTTAATACTACTAGACAGGGACAGTTCATAGTAGAATAATAGGACAGCAAAGTAGAAGGCTCTCTCCCCACCCTCCACTCCGTCCGGCTAAAAAGCCGTACCGGAAAATAGGATGAAGAGTAACCTTATGGGTCAGGAAATGCCCACAAGGAAAGTTTGTACAGAATATAAAAACAAAACATTAGGTAGCTATAAGATAGATGAAGTGTAGGGGATGTAGGTTGTAGTGGGAGAAGTTCTTAAATAGCTATAAGATAAATGAAGTGTAGGGGATATAGGTTATAGTGGCAGAAGTTCTTAAATAGCTATAAGATAAATGAAGTGTAGGGGATATAGGTTATAGTGGGAGAAGTTCTTAAATAGCTATAAGATAAATGAAGTGTAGGGGATATAGGTTGTAGTGGGATATGTTTTTAGTGTAGGCAAAGAACTAATAGGAATGTAGGGAAGAAGGGATCTGCCTCGTATGGGTCAATAGGCCTTCTGCAGATTTCCATTTTCTTATGTTCTTATTAGTCTGGAAGGGAATTTACAATTACCTACTGATTCATTCAGAGAGAGAGGGAGAGAGAGACTGCCCCTTGGTTATCTTGACACTGATAATGACTGATACAGAAGGCAGGGCAGCTGTATACCTCTTGATCTGCTCTTGAAAGGCAGATGGTACAAGACAATAACAAGGGTATTCATAAGAATAATAAGAACATGGAAATCTGCAAACAATTCACACGAGGCAGATCCCTTTCACACCCGGCGAATTCCATTCATATGGCTATGCAAATTACGTTTGAAACTTTCCACCGTTTCTGAGCCTGATTTAAGCAATCTATTCCACATATCCACAACCCTATTTCCAAACCAATGCTTATCTATATCTGTTGTAAAGCAGAATTTATCTATATTTGTTGTAAAGCAGAATTTATCTAGTTTGAAGCCATTTGCACGGGTTATTTCGCAATCATTCAGCTTTAATACTTTACTAATGTCCCCTTTGTTTATTCCCTTCATCCACTTAAACACCTCTATTATAATTATGTCCTCTACATCTTCGTCTTTTTAGTGAATGTAAGCCGAGGGTTTTTAACCTCTCCTCATATTATAAATGTCTACCGACAAATGTACAAATCTATCTTTAAGGGGGGTCTAGTTTTTTTTTATAAACTTAATGGAGGTCTAGGGAGGAAACTAAACAAATATATATGAATAAATGAATTAATATTGTGGATAATTTGAGTCATTGTATTGCCTCCAGAGAACCTGTATCTATTCCATAATAAGGGCACCGAAACTGAACAGGGTACACCATAAGAAATGGGTATTGTTATTAGCCTTGTTTGTGTATCTATACAAGTCTTAAGGGGGGTCACCTGCTTTTTTTCTCTCCTTTTCCCGCTTTCTCTGGCTAATATCCATTGAGCCCCATTTAGCCTACTGTTTTAAGACGTTTATCTCCATCCAGGTGTCGATTTATTCCAGCATTGTATCGAAGAAATCCGGCTTCGCCGGAGACATTTGTCTATCGAAAAATTTACAAATTTAGCTTGCTGACAAAAACATTATAACAATATGCTGGCTCGATCGCGCTCGTTAGGAAAAAATCGACACCTGGATGGGAATAAACGTCTTAAAACAGTAGGCTGAATGGGGCCCAATGAATACAACCCAGAGAGAGAGAGGGAGAGAGAGAACACAAACGAGGTGGGTCCCCTTAATGTCTGCGGTTGTCTGCACTAAAGAAGTCAACAAAAAATTAATTATATTTTACCAATTTTCGCAGATTGTGTTCTTGCAATTTCTATCCCAAGATTTTCAGAATTCCAGGTTTCTGCCTGGTGGAAAATGTATTGCCTCAGTTCTTTTTACACTTTATGGAAAATTGTGAAACGTTTATATATCTAAAGATAAGAGTAACCTAATATTCGTCTTATTCTGGTTACCATTAGACGATTTTCTTTAGCTTATAATATACGGGATCTGTGTGAGGGGGGGGGGGGGGGGGGATGCGCCAAGCCTTTCCTTATAATATACCTCTGGAACTGGAACGGGGTAACTATTATCTTAATATACCATCTGAGTAACATAGGACCTTCTTAAGCTGCATAAATTCGTCTATTATTAGCCAGAATATAAGGCACAAATTAGTCATCGCTGTTAATGCTGAGTTTTCATAATTCACAGCATATTTCGCTACAGCATCTTCATAGTAGCTGAGTAATCAAGAAAAGGACATGACAAATTACCGTCAGCTGATAAAAAACAGACATTAGTTCATTAATTGTTGCCATGCAAACTGCCATGTAAACAGTTTGAAGGGTATGCAGCCCTCATGGATGCGCTTTTACTTGCTGTCATTAGATAGCCTTAACTGCAATCATTAGAGAGAGAGAGAGAGAGAGAGAGAGGGAGATGATTGTTATCATTTGATGGCATAAACTGCAATCATCAGTTTCTTTGCATTACTGCTGAGCTGAGAGAGAGAGAGAGAGATTCCTTGCACTCCATGACACGGCGGCTAGGGGATGTAAAATTACCCTCCCCCCACCCCATCCCCCATCTGCCCACCCCTATCCTTCACCCCATCCCCCACCTGCCCACCCCTATCCTTATACCCCATCCCCCACCTGCCCACCCCTATCCTTATACCCCGCCCCCCACCTACCCACTCCTATCCTTCACCCCATCCCCCACCTACCCACCCCTATCCTTATAACCCCATCCCCCATCTGCCCACCCCTATCCTTCACCCCATCCCCCACCTGCCCACCCCTATCCTTATACCCCATCCCCCACCTGCCCACCCCTATCCTTATACCCCACCCCCCACCTACCCACTCCTATCCTTCACCCCATCCCCCACCTGCCCACCCCTATCCTTATACCCTATCCCCCACCTGCCCACCCCTATCCTTATACCCCATCCCCCACCTACCCACTCCTATCCTTCACCCCATCCCCCACCTGCCCACTCCTATCCTTATACCCCATCTGCCCACCCCTATCCTTCACCCCATCACCCACCTGCCCACCCCTATCCTTATACCCCCCCCCCCCATCTGCCCACCCTTATCCATCACCCCATCCCTCACCTGCCCACCCCTATCCTTATACCCCACCCACCCCCATCTACCCACCCCTATCCCTATCTTTATAACTGCACACCCCCTGCAATCTATTCTAACCTTCTACCCTCACTACTTTCTCTCTCTCTCTCTCTATCTATCTATCTATTTTGCTCTCACTCTTACACTCTCTCTGTCTCTCTCTCTCTCTCTCTACTCTACTCAACTGCACTCTCCTCTCCTCTCACCTCTTTCCCTCTCCTCAACACTACGCTACCCTACTCTACACTATTCTAAACAACTAAATGTTACTGTATTGTAATGTACTGTACTGTAAGCTTCTATAATGTAATCCTCTCCATTTGTCTTCATCTTACTGTAATCGTTTTAATTTGGTTATATCATTCTCTTTCTCTCCTTAAGGGAGCTCAGACGGTATTGTGCAGCATAATTTACTGGTTCGGCTCAATGGTTTAAGGAAGGGGTTTAGTTTGCTCTCTAAACCTCTATCAAGCTTAAAAAAACACCCACTAGACCCCCCTTCGATATAAATGTGTAAACTTTTCGGTAGAAAAATTTCCTGGCCGAAGGCCGATTCCTCTTCAAATACAGGCTCGCTATCGCTCGCCAGGAGAAAAATCAACACCTAAATGGCACGAAAGGTCTTAATATTGGCAAAGAAATTGGGCAAAAGGTCTGAAAATCGCCTAATTAATGGGGCGAATGTCTTGAAATCTCATAACTAATATGGCTAAACATGAGGGAGAAGGAGGACTCGAAAAACCAACTGCCTTCCCTTAAGTATTTTCTGTAAATACTACTAAATAGGTCTATGTTAATAATAATAATATACATGTTCACTGGTGCTTTACAGTTAATCAATCCACTTACACCAGAGGTAATGGTTTCAAGATAGTTGGAAGCTGATTCAAGTCAGATCTCAAGGCTAAGAATTTCTTCTTCAACCATATTGTAAACATTTGAAATAAGCAAAAATCAATCAATCAATTAGGGCTGATTCTGGTGGCTCGCAGCTTCACTATCCCTCCGACTACACTCGTGGGGTCTGTTCACGTTGGCTCCCCAGTAGTTCCTGATATGAATGGCCAACCTCCTCCACCATGAGCCACATGAACATAATAAGAACATAATTTCTTTGTATTCCCTTATATATATATTTGTTATTGTTTTGTGTTTATTTGTATTTTTGTATTTACTTGTAATTAATTGTATTTCTTTGTATTCTGATAGATTGTATTGTATTCCTATGTGTTCCCTTGTATTTATTTTATTACTTTGTAGTTATTTGTATTTAATTGTATTCCTTTGTAAATGCCGAAGGATGAAAACAATAACAGTGGTCGTGTCCAAGTTTCTATACTTTGAGTGGTGTATCCCCTGTTGGTAAATCTGTGATAATCCGTCACACACCATCTGTTTGTCTAGTTTACTAACGACTGTCTTTACCTGTCTACCTACCTGTATGTTTACTTATCTGTCTACTGTCCTACTTACCTACCTACCTATCTATCTACTTGCCTACCTACCTATCTACTTACCTACCTACCTACCTACTGTCCTACTTACTTATCTACCTACCTACCTACTTACTTACCTACCTACCTATCTACTTACCGTCCTACTTACTTATCTACCTTTTTGCTCCTACTCATCTACTTATTTACTGTCCTCCTACTGTCTACCTACTTCCCTTCTATCCTATCTATCTACCTACCTACTATCCTACTTACTACCCACCTACCTATAGCCTTGTCTACTAACCTACCTACCCTCCTACCTACTTACCCGCCTACTTTCATTCTTGTTTACTCATCTACCTACCTACCTACCTACCCTCCTACCTATTTACCCACCTACCTACAGCCTTGTCTACTCACCTACCTACTTACTCATCTACCTACATACTTGTCTATTCACCTACCAACCTATCCCCCTGCCTACTTACCGACCTACCTACATCCTTGTCTACTCACCTACCTACCTGACTGCATACCCTTCTGCATACCTACATCCTTGTCTACTCACCTACCTGTTCCTGACTTCCTACCCTTCTGCTTACCTACATCCTTGTCTACTCACATACCTACCTGACTTCATACCCTCCTGCCTACCTACAGCCTTGTCTACTCACCTACCTACCTACCCTCCTGCCTACCTACAGCCTTGTCTGTTCACCTACCTACCCTCCTGCCTACCTACAGCCTTGTCTGTTCACCTACCTACCTACCCTCTTGCCTACCTACAGCCTTGTCTACTCACCTACCTACCTGACTTCATACCCTCTTACCTGCCCTCCTGCCTACTTACCCACCTACCTACCTGTACATACCTCTTCCTACCTCTCTACTTCCCCCCTGTCTGTCTACCTGCCTTCCTTCCCACCTCCCCTTTTACCAATATGCCTTCTCACCTACTTACTACCCCCCCCCCCTTTTTCTACAATCCTCTCTACTCACCTTCCTCCCTATTAACCTTCTTTCCTCCCTACGTGCCTTCCTCCCTCCCTAGCTTCCTTCCTCCCTCCCTACGTATCTTCTTCCTTCCCTAGCTTCCTACCTTCCTCCCTTCTCTCCTTCCTCCCTCCCTCCTTTCATTCCTCCCTTCTCTCCTTCCCTACCTTCCTTCCTTCCTTCCTTCCTTCCTTCCTTCCTCCCTCCCTCCGTACCTTCCTTCCTTCCTCCCTCCGTACCTTCCTTCCTTCCTCCCTCCCTCCTTTCATTCCTCCCTTCTCTCCTTCTAACTTCCCTTCCTTCTCCTCTACCTATCTTTCTTCCTCCCTTCTTCCCTTCTTTCTTTCCTACTTACCTGCCAACCCCTTTACCTACCTACCTTCTTGCATACATACTGTACATACATACATACATACATACATTCAGTACACACACTATCAGTACCTATAGTTCTTATCTACCAAGATAAAAGATCAGCTGTTTCATCTGGAGTATAGCATTTCCAAAGTTTACTTGTTGCTGTTTTGAAGTAAATCGATTTTTTTCCGCTTTTATTATTATTATTTGGATTTATTTTTGTTTTATTTTTTATAGATACTGGTAAATTTTCTATCTATCAATCATCTATTGCCGGACGCCTTACTCCCCTTGTGAGGGTGCCCATACACAAAACGCCCCCAAGCGGACCTGGCCACTGTGAGGACAACCCGTGCCAGTTTATTCTAGGACTTACAGGTTTAACCACTCAACTTAGGGTCCGTCCGACTCTGAGGCCCTCCATGTACTTGTTAGCACTGTTTTCAATAGTGGTGGGTTGCTATAGTCTATTCGCTGTAAGTAGGCGAGAAATCATGACCTTTATCCTTTGTAACTCAAAAAGGGCTAGAGTAAATTGGCTGTAATTTTCCACATCTATTCCTTGACTGACTTTTCCCAAATGGTAAAAATATTAGCTCAATTACTCTAGTCGTAGTTGAGTTACAGAAGTTAGAGATCATGATTTCTCGCCTACTTACAGCGGATAGACTATAGTCCATCCACCAACCTGCTTCAACCTTAGGTGAACAGTAAGGATTTATATAAGGTTTACTCCACTATACTCAAACCATTATATGAGCGACCCGCAGCCATCCATTCTTGGCGACCCTGCTATCCTTCGCAGGGCTTCTGTAAACACATTTAGCAGCTGATATTGGACAGTTTGGTTGAAGTGTATATGACCTCTTTCACCTCCCATATTCATTCTCATTCTCTCTTCTTCCCTCATTCAATATACTTCTATTAATTAATCATTAGATAAAGTGAAGACATCGAAGTGTTTTTGTTCAAATTAGGAAGGACCTCATATATAAATATATATATATATATATATATATATATACTGTATATATATGAGGTCCCTCCTAATTTGAACAAAATCACTTCGGTGTCTTCACTTTATCTAATGATTAATTAATAGAAGTATATTGAATGAGGGAAGAAGAGAGAATGAGAATGAATATGGGAGGTGGAAGAGGTCATATACGCTTATCAACCAAACTGTCCAATATCAGCTGCTAATGTGTTTACAGAAGCCCTGCGAAGGATAGCAGGGTCGCCAAGAATGGATGGCAGGGTCGCCAAGAATGGATGGCTGCGGGTCGCTCGTATAGTGGTTTGACTATAGACGGATTGCCGAACAAGGCTGACGAGTCCTATCCACCCGGATTTTGCTAATGCCCCGTTCACACATAGCCGAATTTGAGGACGAATGCAGACCGAAGCGGCTTCGGGAAACGCTCGGCCGCCAAAATGAGGCCAATTCGGGCACTTCGGCAGCCTTTCGGGATGTTCCGTAGAGCCTCGGTGACGTCACCGAAAGTTTCATTTTACATGAAAATTTCGGCGAGTCAGCCCCGAAAGAAATTTTTCGCTGTGACCTCGGTATGCATTCCATACCTTCGGTTTGCATTCCATTCCTTCGGTATGCATTCCATTCCTTCGGTATGCATTCGCCGATCCATCCCCGACAAAATGACCATTAAAAATCGGTCACCATTATATATACCTGCAGGTGTGCGTACAAGCTTCCCGGTATGCATTCGTGATGTTATCGTGACACCATCTGGCTGCATTCGATATGCATTCGGTGAACAATCGCCGACACATTGCCGATGCTGTACCGAAAAAAAAGACGTTAAAATTCAAATTTTAGAATTCGGGAAAAAATCTGTGCACATTCGGTTTGCATTATGTTTGCATTATGTTTGCATTCTGTTTGTATTCGTGTTCATCGGTATACTGTCGGCGATAGCAATTAGACAGTAAACAGAAATCTTACATTCGGGCTATTCGGCCCCGATTGAAGGCCGAATCAGCTTCAGCCTGCATTCGGCCGCACATTCGGCTATGTGTGACCCAGGCATAAGGTTATCTCCCCTAGATGGCTTGCCGACCAAGGTTGATGAGTCCCATCCACCTGGTGGATATTTTTAACCCATTCAGTACCGGTGACGTCTTTTTATATTTGATGTCTGCTATTTTTAGTCGTTTTTATCAAGCTTATGAACGATATGTTATAAATAAAATAATTAATTGAAATAGTCTGTAACCTTTCAATGGGTAGACGCCCTTCCTAAGTTGAATAAGATTGGTTAATAAGTGCCAATAAGAATATAATGAAAAGGACGTCACCGGTACTGAAGGGGTTAAGATTGAGATAGAAGGTTATAATGTCCAAAGGAAGAATGTGTATTAGTTGTATTTACTATGAGAGAGAGAGAGAGAGAGAGAGAGAGAGAGAGAGAGAGAGAGAGAGAGAGAGAGAAAAAAAAAGAGAGAGGTCTCATGGGAATATTCTCATAAATGATCAAAAGGTTTCACAGAAAGCAACTGGACTCGATACAGTAACAAAAGAAATGGAGTCAAGGTGTTCCCAATGGAGGTTTATAACTTTATATAGCTGGGAGCGAAAAGTCTATATTGTATATCAGTTCAAGATAATGGGATTTTTTTTTTTTTTTTCAAATTGGATAGATGATGGCTGGAGTAAAAAAGGAAAGAAGAGTAATTGGACAGAGGAAGAACAAGCTGAGAAGTGAGAAGTACAGTAGAAGACTGAAAGTTCTAGGGATATATTTCGTTTCGGGAATGATATAGGCAAATACTGGTTTGGTAACAGTATTGTAGATATGTGGAATAGGCTACCTAGCGCCATAGTAGGATCAAGAACGATAGAGAGCTTCATTAGTTTGGGAAGACGTTTCACTCTATTAATTGGCGATAACTAGACGCTTCACTCCAATAAGTAATTCAGATAATGAAAACAAATTGGGGGTCATCGTCAACTGTGATCTGAAACCAAGAAATCAATGCACCAGTGTTTGAAATAAGGCAAATAAAGTTCTCGGGTTTATATCTAGCACCATAGTGGGATCAAGAACGATAGAGAGCTTCAAGATAAAATTATATAGACATATGGACGAGATGAGATGGGTGTGAGAGTGATCTGCCTTGTGTGGGCCAATCGGCTTTCTACAGACTCCCATTTTCTTATGTTCTGTTCTTAGATATGTGGAATAGGCTACCGAGTGCTACAGTGGGATCAAGAACGATAGAGAGCTTCAAGATGAAATTAGATAGGCATGTGCACAAGATTGGTGGAGTATGAAAGGGATCTGCCTTGTGTGAGTTAATCGGCTTTCTTCAGACTCCCGTTTTCTTATATTCTTATATCTATACAATGCATAGCTAAAAATTAAGGTTTCAGATATTTATAAGGTTTACCATATTTCAAAGGCTCTGTTTTAGCAATCTTAGTAACGCCATCTAGTGAACGGGGCGTGTAAGTTCTGTATGAGATATCCTAGGTTCGAATCCTGGCAGTATCACATGCTTTCGTTAATTTCATTTTGGGGTTATTGGTATTAACCCATACTGTACCGGTGACGTCCTTTTCATTGTATTCTGCTAATTATTAGACGATTGTATTAAGTTTATGAAGGACCTCTAACCATTAAACGTCTACAAACTATCTCAATTAATCCTTTTAGCTACCACAGATCCTTCCAAAGCTGAATAAAATGTTATAATAGTTACCAGAATATAACGGAAATGTCGTCACCGGTCTTGTATGGGTTAAGGGGGGTGACCTGTTTTTGTTCTGTCCTTTTCTATCTTTCTCTGGCTTGTATCCATTTGGCCCCATTCAGCCTACTGTTTTAAGACGTTTATCCCCATCCAGGTGTCAATGTTTTACTGGTGAGCGGTAGCGAGCCAGCATATTTTTTATTTTTGTTTGACAGCAGGCTAAATTTGTACATTTTTTGATAGAAAAATGTCTCCGGCGAAGCCGGATTTCTTCATATAATGCTGGCTCGCTATCACTCGCCAGGAAGAAATCAACACCTAGATGGGGATAAACGTCTTAAAATAGTTGGCTGAATGGGGCCGAATGGATACAAGCCAGAGAAAGAGAGAAAAGGACATAAATAACAAAAAGCAGGTCACCCCCCTTAAGAACGATGTTATAAATAATAGCGATCTTAGGAACGCCATCTAGTAAGCTTAAGATTCATAACCAAACCTACGCAAAGTGCCAGACGGGTGATACTTTGCGGCATTACGGTCATAGACTACATAATAACCTAGACACGAAAGAAGACGCCACAAATCTGTAAATAGTGAGCCGCGCGTTCGAGAGATGGCAGCACGATCACAAAGGACAATGGGAGGGGAGGGTCCCCACAAAGACATGATATTGACTATCCTTGTCCTTGGTCCTCATTAATTCGTAATAATCCCTACCTTGTACTAATAACGCTATTAATAAGCAATTGAACATTATCCAGAGACTCTGCAGACATGACATAGTTAAATAGATATAAGTAGAGGCTACTGTAAAGGCGCCAGTCATCGTGTAATTGTCGTCATTATGAGGAGGTACACAAGCAAAACTCCTCCAACACCCGCCATTGTTCAATGTTGATGTGAGATTCGGGAGTTGCCAACGTCAATGGTGGGATAAAATATCCCTAGATGTCATAAGTATAAATGTCCAGTTTTAGTGCTACTTGACAAATTAACATCTACATAACATGTAACATACTAATATATATTCAAAATTACAATTTAATTCTGATTGTGTTGCTTGAAGGTATACAGCTTGCATCATATATGAGTAGCCTATGTTTTATAGTGTATATGTATATTTAATGTTTTCATCTTGCTTATATATATATCTAATTTATACTAAATAATTTACAAGTGTTTTTACCAACATTAATTAACTCTTAAATACGTTCCCTCTTTAATCTATTGCTCCCTTGTTTTGCGGATATTCCCTTAACTTTGGAAACACTGCAGCAAGCCAGCTGGCAGGCGCGCGCGGCGCACAGACTATCTATATAATAAGGACAAGCCACTGAGGTGCTTTGCTACAGTACAATACAATAGTGCCTCCACCAAATCCCTAGGACGCGCGGCAAACTAACTGTGTGACGTCACGCTTTCGTGTCTAGGTTATAATTTATGTAGTCTATGATTACGGTACCGTATTGTTTCACTTCTTATCAAACACAGGAGTAACACTACGGGTTAAACCCATTCCTATATTTCAGTTGAAGTTGGGATGTTGGGGAAGAGTAGACGTGTATACCAGAAGAAAGGGGTTGTAAATAGAATAACATAGTGCTAACAAATAACTAAAAAATAACTAATGAATAACTAATGCACAAGTTGTTTTAGTGCCATATCATGTGGTATTCTTTGACTAATATTTTAATAACTTTAGATCTTGTGTTTTATTAGAATGCAAACTTCGATATAGCATTCCGTGGTGCTCATAATTCGTATCTTTTAATAAATAATGTGGATATAAATCTTAAGATATAAAATAATCTAAAATTCGATGTGTGCTGTATGGGGCTTTACAATTAAGTGTATATATATATATATATATATATATATATATATAATTTTAAGACTTATGCTAATTTAGTATTAATACGACCATGAGAAGTGATACCCAATGTACGATATGTGAGGACGTGTTGACTTGAACAACCAAATTTTATAATCTTAATAGTACATACGAGATACAAAGCCACATTGAGACATCTTGCTGATCGCTGTTTGCCGTGTTTGGTAAGTACGAAAGATTGGCATTGTGTAAAGAACCCCATTGTTAATTTGTTAATCCATATGTTTGGTCTTATGGTGGTGGAGAATGTACGCATGCAAACTGGCTCAAGTTCTTATTAAACCCACCATGCACTGTTTATTTTTAGCCAACTGCCTTCTAAAGTTAAGCACTTACTTGGGTGCTTGTGTGAGTGTGCTTGTGTTTGTCTGAGCAGGACTTCTCTCACTTTTTTCCCCCAAGCGAGACTGGCCTGAGAGGCCACAGTAAGAAAATATATAAAGAGAGGAGCCGCCTGCAGATCAGAAAGAACTGTTTCTCTCGGCGATTTGTCGACAGATGGAATAAACTACCGGAAGAAGTTATTCAGGCAAATTCTGTAGAAATCTTCAAATCCCGTTATAATTAATATACGAAAAACTAACCCAACAAACTTTAACTGATATAATTACAGCACTCCCAACTACGGCGGCCTAACCGACTACTTCATATAAATAAACGAGGGTCCATACAAGCCAGTAGGCTTACAACATGACTCTATTTCAATGGTAAATTCAACGGTAAATTTGTGTGTGTGTGTGTGTGTGTGTGTGTGTGTACTTGTTTGTCTGTGCTTTGTGTGTGTGTGTACTTGGGTGTGTGTATGCTTGTTTATGCTCATAGTGCCTGAACCATGACCTGACCCAAGAGACTGTTTACGAAGGAGAGGTGAGCAAGACTAGTAGCAGAATAGGGAAGGTGAATTGGTGTGGTGTCTGGTCAACTGATGGATGGAGTCAACCAGGGGGAGCTACTTGGCTGTTTTGGTCATTTTAGGCTGACCGCATGATTTGACCAGTAGACTATTTCGACCAGTGGATCTCAACCAGTAGACTATTTCGAAGTAGATATTTACCAGTAAACTATTTCCACCAGTAGATAAGAACATAAGAACATAAGATCTCGACCAGCAGATTATTTCCACCAGTAGATCTCGACCAGCAGATGATTTCCACCGGTCGATCTCGACCAGCAGATCCCAGATTATTTCCACCAGTAGATCTCGACCAGCAGATTATTTCCACCAGTAGATCTCGACCAGCAGATTATTTCCACCAGTAGATCTCGACCGGCAGATTATTTCCACCAGTAGATCTCGACCGGCAGATTATTTCCACCAGTAGATCTCGACCAGCAGATTATTTCCACCGGTCGATCTCGACCAGCAGATTATTTCCACCAGTAGATCTCGACCAGCAGATTATTTCCACCAGTAGATCTCGACCAGCAGATTATTTCCACCAGTAGATCTCGACCAGCAGATTATTTCCACCAGTAGATCTCGACCAACAGATTATTTTCACCAGTAGATCTCGACCAGCAGATTATTTCCACCAGTAGATCTCGACCAGCAGATTATTTCCACCAGTAGATCTCGACCAGCAGATTATTTCCACCAGTAGATCTCGACCAGCAGATTATTTCCACCGGTCGATCTCGACCAGCAGATTATTTCCACCAGTAGATCTCGACCAGCAGATTATTTCCACCAGTAGATCTCGACCAGCAGATTATTTCCACCAGTAGATCTCGACCAGCAGATTATTTCCACCAGTAGATCTCGACCAGCAGATTATTTCCACCAGTAGATCTCGACCAGCAGATTATTTCCACCAGTAGATCTCGACCAGCAGATTATTTCCACCAGTAGATCTTGACCAGCAGATTATTTCCACCAGTAGATCTCGACCAGCAGATTATTTCCACCAGTAGATCTCGACCAGCAGATTATTTCCACCAGTAGATCTCGACTAGCAGATTATTTCCACCAGTAGATCTTGACCAGCAGATTATTTCCGCCCCCCCCCCCCCCCCCCCCTCTTAGTGACCAAAATTGCGCCCTTACATCTGATATATACTGCATTTTATCTGAAATACAATACATATTAAGTTATGGCGCCCCTCATGTATATTATCAGCCCCCCCCCCCCCCCCTTAAGCCTGATCTGGATCCGCTCCCGAGACTCCTGACCTCTTCTACCACTTCTTCTCCAGGAATTCCTTTACCCCTTCCACCGTCGTTGGGTTACCCTTGTCCAGGTTGCTCAGGCTCAGGAGGGCGCACTACATCCCATTCAATAATTTGTAATTTCCGTCCATTTAGCTTTTCTTATTTCTTGTTTTATACACCTTAGCATATCTTCCCTTTCACTTCCATACATATCGCACTCTAGCATTATATGTTCGATAGTTTCATCCACCCCTAAAATGCATATTGACCCAGCTCCAACTTCATTATAGCCTGAAAATCGCAACGTCCTGTATCCCACGGCAACTGTAATTTTAGTCCTCCCTACTATTGGGGCTGTGTCTTAAGATCGTTGGATAATGGAGAAAAAGTCAAATCCGAGGCTCGTTGCTATATAAATCAACTAGCTAGAAATAGTACGGTAAAAATTTACCTATGGTCCCGTTAAAATATCCTCAAGTAACCTATTAAAAACTGTTCAGGGGACTGGTTAGAACTTGTAGGATGTTTAATTGAAGGTCGGAAATCAGTATTTACTGAGAAATAAAAGTCTTAAAATGCGTTATGTTTTACGGGAGGGTCTGTAAGCCGCCACATACGCGCGGCCCCGCCCACTGCCCAAAATGTACAAATATTATATTAGATTAGATTAACCTAACCTAACCTAACCTAACCCTAATATAATATAATGTAATATAACATAACATAACATTTTTGCCTGAACTAGTCATTGTTTACCTGGGACCCTGGGTGACCCATATAGCGCATTTTAAGACTTATTTCTCAGTAAATACTGATTTCCGACATTCAATTAAACATCCTACAAGTTCTAACCAGTCCCCTGAACAGTTTGTAATAGGTTACTTGAGGATATTTTAACGGGACCATAGGTAAAAAAAAAAATCAATAGTACTGCTAAAATTGCTGAGAGGTAGGTCCTTATTTTTTACAAAGATACTTTGCAAACTCACTCCAGACAAAGATATGCACGGGCAGAAAAATTACCTTGGGCATTAGACTTTCAGTGACGCGCAGGATAGTAATACCTTGGTAAGAGAGCGCAAACGGGAGTCAAGATGGCCTCCTACAATGTGACGTTCCCGGTACCCTGTTTCACTAAGCTACCCCAGTCATATGGTGTGTCTTTTGGTTCCTCACAACAACACTGATTTCCGGTGACCTTATAAATAGACCCCAGGAGGGGATAAATAACCTGCAGGTATGGGAATAAGGATGTTATCTGTGTAGTACGTAGTTTGTAGTGTTAGTATAAGAGGATGGCTTTTCACTCTATTTTGGCTAACCTTAGACGATTATACGCAGCTTAGGGAGGACCTTTAGAAATCAAAGGGGTAAAAATGTATCCATTAGGTCTATTATCGTTGGTTTAACCCCACATTTGGTCAATATAAAGATCTTGTAATTAAATTGCTAAACAAATGTTTCGATTGTTTTTATGTAGTTTAAAGTTGTGTAAGGGTGTTTTGATGTGTGATAATACTAGGAAATGCCTATTTACCCATTAAACAACAATCTAAAAAATACGCCCTCCACTCGCGCAAAAATAACTATTTGGCCATAGCCGTTTGCCGTGGTATACAAAATATGTTGAGGGGGGGGGGAAGCCCCCCCCCCAGGATTTATTGAAATCCTCATATTTAAACAGTAGGGGGCAAACACCAAATTTTACCCAACGCGAGACGCCGAGGCTACACTTGCTGCGGATGAAAACAAAGCCACCCGCCTCTTGCGAGGTAGACGATATAGAGGATATTTTGTTTTTTCAAGATCAGTAATACATTTTTACGGGCATTTAGACACTTATAGGAATGAAATACATGGTATAAGAAACCTATATGCCACGATAAAATCGATGTATGAATTTAATTACAAGATCTTTATATTGTCACCACATTTAATTACAAGATCTTTATATTGTCCCCACATTTAATTACAAGATCTTTATATTGTCCCCACATTTAATTACAAGATATTTATATTGTCCCCACATTTAATTACAAGATCTTTATATTGTCCCCACATTTAATTACAAGATCTTTATATTGTCCCCACATTTAATTAAAAGATCCTTATATTGTCCCCACATTTTCCCTGATATTAATAGCCTGCCCCAGTATCGGGGGCCGTGTCACATCTCTATAATGAAGCATTTCCTCAAGACATAATCAAAACACACACATAACATGAAAATATAGCAGAAAGGTCATGTTTACTAATAAAAACTCATGATGGTGCGCTTAGGCTATAGAAATTTACCAACTCCTATTTAAAAAAATCTATGAACTTCCTAATAATTATAATGGATATTTCCAAATAAAACTAACTTTGGATAACGCCTATGATGGTACAGTCGTGATCAATTATCCAGTTATTAATTTTGGAAGGTATAAATGTTCCAGGGCCTTATTAATATTTTACCTTATTCTTGCATTTCCGAGGTTAGTTGAATCGGTTAGAAGGTAATTTTTTTTATCAAAATCACACGATCGATACAATTAGCTCAAATTTAAGAACGGTGGTAAATTTCACTGATTGGGTGGATGCATGAGGGAGCTGCTGCGTGTCGGACCAATTAACCTTCTGAATATTTGTTTAAGGGAGCCCACCTCGCTTTTTTCTTTCTCTCCCTCATTCTTTGGCTTTTATAAATTCGCCCTCATTCAACCTATTGTTTTAAGACGTTTACCCCCATCCAGGTGTCAATATTTTCCTGGCGAGCGGTAGCGAGCCAGCATGTTTATATATTATTGTTTTGACAGCAAACTCAATTTGTACATTTTTCGATATAAAAATATCTCCGGCGAAGCCGGATTTCTCCATACAATGCGGAAGAAATCGACACCTTAAAACAGTTGGCTGAATTGGGCCGAATGGATACAAGCCAGGGAAAGAGAGAAAAGGAGAGAAAGATTAAAAAAAAACCGGGGACTCCCCTTAATGTAACGTTCGTGTGTGTGCGTGCATATATATTTTATGAAATGTATGTGTGTGCATTTATCCACATACTGCCTATATTTTAATTGGAAGTATATTAGTTTTACAATAATTAAAATATATACAGTATATACTGTATATATATATATATATATATATGTTTCTAGTCTCTCAGTGGGGATCGAACCATCGACCATCAGGATGATAGCCGACGCTTTAATCAATTACACCACGACAGTCTTGATTAAAGTCTTGATTGATTAAAGCGTCGGCTATCATCCTGATGGTCGATGGTTCGATCCCACTGAGAGACTAGAAACATTTAGTGGCTCACGTGTATTTGTGATATATTCTTAATATATATATATATATATATATATATATATATATATATATATATATATATATATATATATATATTGTTACATGCTATAATAACCGTACGAATGTTAACTCTGCCTACTTTGAAACATTAATTAATTAAATTTATGAGTATTTGAGCAGTCTCTCTCTCTCTAAAAAAAAAAAAATCTACGGAAATAAATTGCCAGTTATTAGAGTCGGCCGCCTGTGGGTTTATACCGACTTTATAGGGAAACGTCTTATCGTATATTTATCTAGGGGAAACGCACACAAACTTTCAAACTCCACTTGTGAGAACATAAATATCGTAATAAGACTAGGTTATTCTTTTCATTTTTAATTAACACCATATTTTCCCGGTGTCATTTTTATATTTTGTTTTTCTATTATATATATTGGTAAGATCCTGTGTAGCGGGCAACTGTTTTTCAGATGCCTACTTTAACCTAACCAAAATCTAACCTAACCTAACCTAACCTAACCTAGTATATTAGTGTACTATTTATGAATGTAAAATGTAAAAATATATTGTTACATTACCAAATTATTGAGATATATGTACTGTACACGGTTGCCCGCTACACATGATTATACCTATATATTGTTTAACAACTTTAGTTCCAATTCCTGGCAAAGTGTCCATGTTGGCGACTTTAAGGGGGATGGGCGTATTTATTTCCTCATTTATGTATTTTTAGTTTTTCCTCCCTAGACCTCCCTCAAGCTTAACCTAACCTATTGGTCAAACCCCCAAGACAAATGTGTACATTTTTCGATAGAAAAATGACCAGGCCGAAGGCCGGTTCCCCATAATGGGCTTGCTATAGCTCGCCAAGAAAAAATAGGCACCTAAATGACACGAAAAGTCTTAATATTGACAAATAAATGGGGGGGGGGAGGTCCTGAAATCGCCAAACTAATGAGCTGAAAGTTATACAATTTGAAAACTCGAAAAACGACCCATTTCCCTTTAATTCCATCACATATGTTTGTTCCTGTATCCTGCTTTCTACTGTTGACCACTTCTATTCCTGTGCCCTATGTCATTGTTTGCTATTTAACCCTTTGAAGATTGTGACGCAGTTTGACCATTTATTCTGGCTATTATTAGACAATATAATACAGCCTAGGAAGGATCTGGTGGAATTATGAGGGTAAAGACTCTCAAACAACCCTCGTGTAAAGATGGACTAACACGAGCGTTTTATCCCACAAAATTATTCTGGCAACGAAATGACCAATAGTATAGTTAGTACTATTGATCTTGGGCAACATTACAAGACTATATATTACTGGTATCGGTAACTAGACTGGAGGTAGATTATATTAGATGGATGAATTATAATAAAACAAAAAATAAACAAAATAATATTCTAGAAGCTACCAGGTTTGAGTTGCAGACAAAGTTGCGGGAGACGGCGCTCAGTCTTCATAGGAAATAACAAATAAAATACCTGCCGGACTCGATTTAGTAATTGTATTAAGAACACAAGAAATCGGAAATCTGCATAAGGCAGATCCCATTCACATCCATTAACTTAGTGAAAATAATAATTCCCATATTTGTAATGTGCATGGAGAAATATTTATTATCGCTTGATACACCTATAATTCATTAGGTAATAAAATAACTTTCTACAATAACCTTTGGCTAAATTACATTTTGCAAGCTGAATTGCAATTGCATTGTCGGAATGACAGTATCGTCTTGAATGTTGACATTTCGATCGTTGCTGTATCAGCACTGTATTTTCATCATGCTCGCATTATGAGATTAACATAATGAGAATGATGGAAACAAATGGGGTGGAGCCTCTCTATATAGCCCAAAATACATTCAACCCTTTTGTTTTCTGACTATTATTAGACCATTTTATTCAGATTAGGAAGGGTATATGGAAGTCAGAGGGTTAATTGAGATAGTATTTACCCTTATAATTCCCAAAGATCCTTCCTAAGTTGTATAAAATCGTCTAATGATAATCAGAATAAGCTGTCCAAATGCGCCATCATATTCAAAGGGTTAATAAACAGTTCAGATAATGTTGAAGCACACCAGATTTTCGGTTTTCTTTCCGGACTCACAAGTTTACCAGTCATGGTTTGGGTATTCCTTTCTTTGATCTTATAGTTAATAAACTCTGTAAGCAAAGTGGTATTAACCCCCCCCCCTCCCCATTAGTTTGGCGATTTTAGGACCTTTCACCCCTTACTTGTTAATATTAAGGCCTTTCGTGACATTTAGGTGTCGATTTTTCCTGGCGAGCATAAGCGAGCCTGTAATTCAGGAGGAACCAGCCTTCGGCCGGGACATTTTTCTACCGAAAAATGTACACATTTATCTGGAAGGGAGATCTTTGGGAGGGTTTTCTTAAGTTTGATGGAGGTCTTAGGAAGAAACTAAACTGAAAATAAATAAATATATCGACCAATAACTTAACCCTTCCCTGAGTAGTGTCGCTCTGTAGGTATACTGGGGAATAAGAATATAAGAAAATGGGAGTCTACAGAAAGACGATTGGCCCACACAAGGCAGATATACTCGGTATGATTACTTACGATATTCTAACCACTTTTAGGCGATTGGATTTAGTTTAGATAGGACCTTATCAAATATGGGCACTACCCCAATTAACTCTGAAATCTTACTTTGAATAAAGTGAAACCAAATAGTCACGATTGGAATAATGGTAGGAAAGGAACAAACTATTATAGATGCCATGGACAAGCTCGAGAATCCTATATACTAGTTAATAGAGGTTGGATAAAGTGTTGGATTTCTTCAGTTTTTAATGCATTCATGGATTAAACTGTGGATAAGAATGGTTTTCCTTGCCTTGATAAGCTAATAGTCCTCGTCTCTCCACACCCGGAGAAGTTACTATTTTATTTTCTGTGTAATCTTTTTTTATTTCTACATCAATCTCTTGGTTATTGGAAAAATCCCAATGTATACCTGCAGATTTCATAAACCACTGAGAACTGCACACGACCAAAGCTCCACCCTTCTCTCACTCAAGCTGTCCAATCAGCTGAGAGCTCAAGCCGCCAGCGGGTTCAACCTCCTCTATTTACCTCTGAAATGCGCTGGCTAGAACGCATCTTTATTTATTTCCCATGCCAGATAATTGATTTACAGTTTGTTACATCAATTACGCCAACAAAAGGATGTACATATATTTTGAAGAATTATTATAAATTTGATTTGGTCCTTGATCGTCTGTAGCAAACAATATAGCGGATAAAATCTCCAAACACTTGTGGTATCTGCCCGTACGCTAGAATGTATGTAGTTGGCAGACGACACTAGCATCATCTCTTGTAGCAAAAGCATTTACCTATTTTCTTAACTATCAGGTAAGTTTTGATGCCCATCTTGCAATATGATGTGTATAATATGAACCAGTATTGATATTGGTGTGGCAAAGGGAGAAATGGCCGGGGTATACGGAAATAAAGGAGGAAATAGGGTAGCGTCTCGCCCCCAAAATGCCTATGGGGTGGGTGAGCGCGGCAGATGTAAACTCCGCCAGCGTCCAAGGCAGAGTTGGTGGCTGACCTGTTGACGGGAGGATGTGCGTGTAGTCAGTCCCGTCCTATTCCTCCTCCCGTGAACATCTTCGGGATTAAACATCATGGGAGTTATAGTGCTAGTGTTGAAGAGGAGTGTTGTTTGTGTCCCCAGTATTTGAAAATTGTCAATCAGATAATACTTTGGTGTTTAGAAGAAGCTCTAAAAAGGTAATTGTGAACACGGGTGTAAACAAGTGGGTGATTTTGTCGTAGATTTTATTCGTCGTGGAAAGTGGGTGATGATCATGTTATTATAATCCATGTGAATGTTTTGTGGACATTTATTGGTTCCTTGTGCATTATAAACCTCTATTTGTGCGAAAACTATATACTATTTTGATACCTTTTTCGGCAAATTTATTAGGCCTAGCCTATGGTTGTAAGAGAAATGTGCCGAATATTTTGAAGAATATTAGCCTAATTTGACAAGCAGTGAATAGGCCTAATGCAAAATGTGATTTTTGTTAATAGGCCTACCCTAATAGGCCTACTGTTGATTTAAACTTCAAATTAGGCCTATAAAGTTGGTTCAAGTGCAGGAACGTGATTGAATGATTCCATTATCCACTTCCAAGCATATCAGTGGTCAATATTAATATAGCCTAGCCCAGACAGTTCCTAGCCTGTATGTGAATAATAGTTTAGTGTTTTAAACTATTATTTGGCCTTACTGTAAGATACTAGCCTAGGCTACACATAGGCCTAACTTAGTTTTTATTTAAAACGTAAGAACATAGGAAACTGGGAGTCTGAAAAAAGCCGATCGGCCCATACAAGGCAGATCCCTGTCACACCCAACCCCAATTACAAGGCCCAATTATAGGCCCAACTCATTAATACCTTGAGTACTGACCCCACCAAAACGGTCAGAGATTAACACAAGATAACGGGGGTCTGCTGAGCGCTGATTGGCCCACACCTGGTAGATCCCCCTCACACTTAACCCATCTCTTCCATATGCCTATCTAATTTTATCTTAAAGCTCCCTATCGTTCTTGATCCTACTATATCACTTGGTAGCCTATTCCACCCATTTACAACTTTGTTACCAAACCAATATTTGCCTAGCCTAGATCTTTTCTGAAACTAAATTTATCTAATTTAGGCCTATAGGCTAGCCATTTGTTAGAGTTCTTTCGCTATCACTGAGCTTCAGTACATTTTTCATGTCTCCTTTATTTACCCCACTGAACCACTTGAACACTTCTATCATATCCCCTCTAACTCTGCATCGCTCTTTAGCTTAGCCTATACAAAGTTACACCTCGTCTGAAGAACACAAGAACCTCGTTGACTAGGCCCATTTACTATCTTGGGGCTTAGAATCTAGAATTTATGTAGCCTATGTTGGCGCTTTTGATTTAGGCCTAGCCTAGTTTAGTTTGTATTATTTACTTGGACATGTGATGGGTTAGGCTAATGAATTTACCCTAGGCCTATGGTCCATGGTGAATATCAGTGACCTTGACCCATCATCAGCTGGGGTTTTATCACCAAGCATAGTCTAGGCTAAACTGACCACTTGCGAGTTTCAGGCTATAAGGAAGTTGGGGCTGTAGACATCAATAATAAACAGTTTTACGAGCATAGCCTAGGCTAAATACGTTCATAGTACATGTTAAAACACATAAGACCAAATTCCACATATCATACTTTCTCTCCATCAGAAACTTAGCCTACATCATTATTGCACGTCCGTTTAATATCAATGCTTACGGTTCCAACTTCCTTAGGCTATAGGCTAGTCTGAAACTTGCAAAGGGTTAAATGGTGATAGTCTAGCCTATGCAATATATAAAGCTTCATAAAATGTCTTGTTATAAAGCTTTGAACTTCTGTAATTTAGAAAGCTTTTTTAGCTTAGCCTAGACATATTTTAGAAAGCTCTAGGCCTATAATGTATTATGTATAGCCTAGGCCTATTTTGGAAAATGTTTAGCCTAATGTTGACATTTGTATAAATGTCTTGCAGCTTCATGAAATTTGTACCATGTATTTTAGAAGCCCATCTCCCTCCCTCAGATTAAAAGAAAACAAAAAATTCACCTCCCCGAAGTCGGACACAATGAGTGGGCGTGACCTGTACCGGAACGTGTTGCGAGGGGGTCAGTTCGACACTTCCACCTCCTCCCCGTCGCAGATGTTGACCAGTGAGATAATGTCCCCCATGTCTACTTTGGCCTTCTCCCTGCACAGTGCCACCCTCTCACAAACGCCCCGGAAGAGACTCTCGCTACATTCCAACCTGTCCGACACCCCCCAGTCATGTCACAACACATCCTCTCAACAGTCCTTCAGTAGTAAGTTTAGCAGTGGAATTTTGTGTCTAGGCTACATATGGATTTGAATAGTTAGGGGATTTTTACCCAGGATAGGCTAGGCCTATGATTTAGATTGAAATACTGGTATTGGTACAGTATCTGGTTTTGAGGATAAGGTTTAAGAGGATCATCTTGCATACCATTACTTATATTGCAAAACAAAAAAATTGTTTGTATGTTAGGCTAGGCATAGGCCTAGAAATAGTGCATACAGGTACCTATAATTTCTTGACTTGTACCTGATCTACCATAGCCTACTGTATTTCATTAATGTTGGTGTATCCTTATGCTACTGGAGCCTGGTGTAGCAATTTTTTCATATTCATAGAAATTTAAGAAATTCCCCACAAGAAGCAAATTTAGCCAAACCAATATTCCGTACCAGGTAACCTATAAACATGCCTAGCTTTTGCTGTCCTTATCCAATTTAGCATACCGGTACTGTAATATGATGTTGAAAATACCATTTGGGTCTAGGTCATCCAAATCCTTACCTGAGAGTCCTGGGTTGCTCACACCAACAACTTAGTCCAGTTGACTAAACTAACCAGGATGTATTTGATTTATGTGAAGTAAAAAATAGGTACCGGTACCGGTAATCCATTTGTAGATTTAGCTATTAGCCTATGCTGTATATTTTGTTTGTATAGGCCTAATCACTTACAAACTGTCAGTTGTACCATTTGTTGTACAGGTTATTGCTAGGCATTCTTCATACCGGTAGGCTACCGTAGGTCTATGACCTAAAATATATAGCCTATAATAATTGACATTGTTATGCTATCAGTACCGGTAATACAGTAGCCTATATTTGTTACCGTATCTTCAGAGAATGTCCTTGATTTAACTTCCCGATTAAAGTGTTTTCTTCATTTGTATGGACTTCTTTTTATTAATACGGATTGAAATATTAATTTTTGATCTGCCTATTTTCAATTACGGTAACTTACTGTGCAAATTTAGATTTTGTGGTCCCAAACCAGTTTACTAATTTCTCCTTCCAATTGTGTCCTTCCAGGTTTATTACAAGACAGCCAGAGCTCCGAATCTGGTTCCTGTCTCAGTGATGAGTCTGCCACCTCCCCTCATCACCTTTCCACTTCCCCAGTATCTCCTCACAGTCTATCCTCACCCCGTACTATAGCTGCCGCCCCTCGTACTCTATCCGCCTCGCCTCGTACCCTCTCCGCCTCACCTCGTACCTTCTCCGCCTCGCCTCGTACCTTCTCCGCCTCGCCTCGTACCCTCTCCGCCTCGCCTCGTACCCTCTCCGCCTCGCCTCGTACCCTCTCCGCCTCGCCTCGCACCCTCTCCGCCTCCCCACGTCATTTACCCTCCTCTCCACGCCACCAATCCTCCTCCCGTAACAAGGAAAACTTCATCTCCCCTTACTACTCCCCGTCACGCAGTGCCTCCCTGCCACCTCGCCCCCGTACCAGCCCACTGAAGGAAGTCCAGAACACAGTCAACAGAAGCCTTAATTTTAGCCCGAGAAAAAAGGTTGGTGTTCCTCAAGATTTTGGTTCAGCCAGTGTCATAGCCAATTTCTTCTTGGTCATTATTACTAATATTTCAGAAGGCATACATTATTGCACAGGTTCCTTCTGGTCTTTTAAAAGAAAATGGCTGTGATTGTGGTATATTCTTTACAGGATAAGTGTATGTATACTGTATATTATATGGTTAATAAACTTTAATTGAATATGGTAACCCATGCATGACATATTCTCATACATACCATTGCGGTACTGATTGTTACGGGTAATATCGGCCTGAATACAACTGCACTTGTACGACGAACTCTCCCTGTTATGGTGAACTCGCCCCATTCAGCTCTAACCCTCCCCGGTTATTATTAGGTCTCTTTTATATCTATCTATCTATTGCCTGACGCCGTGATCCCCGAAGGGGTGGCCACGAACGAACCACCCCCATGCACCTCTGTCCCCAGTCTCAGTCGACGCCCCTCCCCCCAACCAGCACCGCCTTCGTTCATGTAGTTCCTCACTCCATCTTTTATACTTTTTTTTTTATATATATATATATATATATATATATATATATCTCGTGTATATATATATATATATATATTTTTTTTTTTTGTCTATGTGATTGAGGGAGGCAAAGTCAGAATTGCCTATAGTGAGTGCCTCCCCCATAGTTGAAAGAGTGACAGGGCCAAAATCAAGGGACGATAGAGCCAAAATGCCTGGACACACGGAGTTTGAAGCAATTTAAGTCATAGGAAGAGGGAAAGACTGATTCTGGGAGAGAGTTCCAGAGCTCAGCTGTTGAGTAGAAGAAAGTTTGAGAGTAAAGTTTCACTCTTGGGTTAGAGAGTTGCACAGAGTAGGGGTGGGATTGAGTTGCAAGACGGGTACCACGTGCCCTACGTAAAGGAGGTGGTATGCACTGGAAAAGCTCTGAGGAACACTGATTATTATAGCAGCGATAGAATAGCGAGAGAGATGCAACATTGCGGCGGAGAGAGAGAGTTGGTGAGTGGACGGGAGTTAATGATACGAAAGGCCTTCCTTTCAACTTTGTCTAGGAGAGCGGTGTGAGAGGAACCTCCCCACACATGTGAACAATACTCCATACAAGGACGCACTATGCCCCTGTACAGAGCAAGAAGCTGTGTTGGGGAAAAGAACCCCCTAAGGCGGTTGAGCACACCCAGCTTCTGGGAGGCTGCCTTAGCAAGACTGGTAATATGGTCCTTCCAAATGAGAGCAGAAGAAAAAGAGACACCAAGAATATTAAGAGAAGATGAAGGGTTAATTTTTGTATTGTTGAAGAATAAGGGATAGTCCGCTGGGAGATCCTGACGGGTAGATGGATGGAGAAATTGGGTTTTGGAAGCATTAAAGGTAACAAGGTTTTCTCTGCCCCAATTGGAGATAGTATTTAGATCAGAATTTAAGAGTTATATATATATATATATATACTGTATACCGTATATATATTTTATTATTTTTAAGTTATATTATGATTGGGTTATGTTATTTTAATACAAAATAATAAGATACCTTAATTTTAAAAGAAATAATCAAAGTCGTCGTCGTGCATACGCAGGTCAGTGGAATTGGCCTGCCGGGGGGGATATAAACGGCGAGTTCGGGGCGACTTTTAGAGTTTTTTGGTTGGCAAGTCCTCCAGTGTACTAGTAGAAGGGAAACAGATTAACTTGCTCATGTAGTGATGTACACCCTATGTGGTGGATTGTGTTCTTTTATTTAATAATTTTCATTTTAGTAAACGTTGTTTCCACATAGCGATTTTGATAATTTAATTTGACTTTATATTGTCCTTGTCCCAATTTTGGTTTGTTTAGTTTGCAAGTTTTACATTTTAATGTATAGGTTTGATCATTAAGTTACTATTAACCCTTTCACGCATTTATGACGCAGAGGTTGCCAGATTAGCAATAAGAAATAGAGTTCTCTCACTCTTATAATTACCTCCAAAATTAGTTTTCTGCCCACAGCTAACTCAAAGACAACTGCAGAGGTTAAAGTAACTAAACTAAAGGTTTCTAAATACCCCTGAAGGTAACAAAGGCTTTAAAGTATCCCCAATAGGCTCAAAATTGCGTCATATTTCGGAGAGGGTTAAATGCTTCTTACATTTGTTTAATGGTTTTATATTTATTTTCCTTGCAGAATCTACAAATGGTGTCTCCTGACAAAAGAATCTTCACCTCCCCTCAAAAGCCGTCTCCCCCAGACGACATTGACACCAACTCTCAAGACAGTGGCTACTCTGAAAGTGGCAAGAAAGTGGAGGACTGGTGAGTCAACTAGCTATTGATTTGTTACTGTTAGAAATGTTTGTATGTATATACACAGACACATACCCCATAGCTGGGGGTGGCGGACTTGAGACATAGTCGTAACACTGACCAAAAAAAAAAAAACTTACACATCTACGACGCCCAGTTGAAGACCCAGAGACCTAGGCCCACTTGGGGTACACAACAAATGACTCCCAGACCCCATGGAGATGCTCTGGTCTCAGTAGGCAGACACAGAATAATTATTGATGACAATTAGAATATGAAGGGTTCTGCTCTAGCTAGCTTCTTGTTTACCAGTATTGGTTTTATTTTCACTGACCTATGCAATTGAATATATACATCTTGAAATATCTAATAACTAGTTTTTTCTTTTCAGTTTCAGTGTGCCAATCAGCTGTGCTCCGAGGAAGCTGAACCTAGACCTCTCCCCGCCCAAGTCCCGCATTTTAATTTCCCTGAGTAGGACCAGCACCAATGTCTCTTCATCAAACCTGAATACCATATTCTCTGCTGCCAAGACCTCCACGCCACTCTCTTCATCGTCGTCGTCGTCGTCAGAGGGGTCTGGGCCGTTCAGAAAATTTTCGTCACTAGCCAGTGGAGATGAGGATGATGCCATGCTCCGGGATCTTATGGATGAGGAAATGTCGCAGGAGGACCAACCCATGGGTCTTTCCACCCTACTCTCAGCACCCATCCAACCCCCCAGTCTACCAGCGACCTCCCCAATACCTTCCTATTCTGTCACCTATGGCCGGCCCTCCATTCGCCGCTGCTTATCCATGATCGACACTACTCCAACTTCAACCAGGGTGAGTAGATTTTCTACTTATAAATTTGTTTTTCTTGTTGTTAATACTAGTTATGATCTACAGTAATTTAGTAGCAATATGTGTCCTATCTATATTGAATACAGCTAGCCTACAGTACTGTATAACTATGCTGCATTTGTCAATTACCGGTATAGGCCTATCCTACATAACAGTATCCTCCCCAGTGGGATAGGGGGGTCTCGACTCATGTTGTAGAGGAAATATATGGATATGCCACATGTGTCTACAGGGCCAATGTTAATCCTCTTCAGCTTCATGGTAGGTATGGGACACCAGAGCGCCAAATCTAGCCTCTGGAATAGCTGCTTTTAACCTGAAGGGCTGCTGTGGAGCTTGCATGAAACTGAATTTTTATATTGTGGGGAGGGAGAAATGTATATGGTAGATAAATCTTTAGATAAATGGCCAGACCTCCTTATCCAGTTACTGTACTAGTATTAATGATTTGTGTCCTCCTTTTCTCAGGTTGTGTGCATGACCTCCCCTGTGAGCAGTACCTCTGCCTTCAAACGCCCAGACCCTCCCACTGACGTATCTGTGGAGTGCAAGCGGCGGCGGCTGGACGACCCTACCGAGCAGCAACTCTCACCCCTCACCTCCAATGCCGCCACCACCACAGGGATTGAGAAGATTCGCAGTCCTCTGGCCCTGCGGCAGGTGTCTGCACCGGAGTCGTCCACCACCTCCTCACAGTTGAAGCCCAAATTTACGCGATGTCACTCAGAGAGCCACGTCTCCATAATGAAGGCGTTGAACAGGAGCAGTAAGTATATTCTAACTTTTGGTTTTTTGTTTTTTTCTACCTCTGTTTTATGAAAATTTAGGACAACAAACTTAGTAAATACTGTACATTTCATATTTTTTAATGAAAGGATGATAGTTATGCATAGTAGAGGTTCATGGGCTGCAGTGGATTCTTTTAGTGGATACTTGTAGCTACCAGTACAGTATTAAAATTTAATTTCAAATGTTCTTCGGTAGCCTAATCATGGGTTCATATATTGTTTGGTATTAGCTGCTAATAAATAATACTAACATCTTGATAACTTCATTTGTTGTTTATGGTTCTATAAGGTTTGAATTTTCTCTTTCCAGCTGGTCATGGTGATCTCATCGGAGACTTCTCCAAACCTTGGTTACTTCCCACTCTTGACTGTGGTAAGCACGCAGACCTCAAGTCAATCGGTGTCGATACTTTAGCGGAGCTTGTGAAGGGGAAGTACAAAAGTAAATTAGCCTCTTGCAGAATTATAGACTGTAGATATCCTTATGAGTTTGAAGGCGGTCACATACGGGGGGCGGAAATGTGGCACCACCCGGAAATGGTAGGTGAACATTTGAAAGCCCAGAAGGGGTCGCCGGTGATCATGAATGACGAGTCCCTCAGACACATTCTCATCTTCCACTGCGAGTTTTCTGCAGAGCGCGGCCCCAAGGCTCAGAGGCTGCTGCGGGAAATGGACAGGACCGCTAATAAGGAGCACTACCCCGCGCTCCACTTCCCAGAAATATACCTTTTAGAGGGTGGATACAAATCGTTCTACGAAAAGCACCCGTACCTGTGCACCCCCAAAGACTACGTGCGGATGCTGGACGCTAAGCACACCGAAGATCTGAAGCACTTCAGAGGCAAATCCAAGTCATGGGCTGCTGAGAACAAGCAGTCCAAGAGCCGCAATGCATTACCTCGAACGGGCCTCAAGCGACTGGGATTATGATGACTGTAGCTGACATAGGTCTTTTTTTTTAGTCTGCATGTCAGATCCACAAGCTTCACAAATCCATACCATCCAAGTGGGCATGTATTCAGTATAAACTTTTAATAACTGTTAACCTGGTATTAAATCGTATGGATACTTATTGACAAAGGTCATCACTTACAAAGATCCTCTCTTCAATAATATATAGCAACGTCTTTAGCTTTTTATTACCTGGTACAGGTATGCTCCCTGGCCCTCTTGGATAGTACAGATTTGTTTTCTCTGGCCCGTGGTCTATTTATCAGATTTGGTTTTTGTGTGCGTGCAATATCTAGTTTTGTTGTGTACAGAAAGAGTTTTGTCCAGACCAGTTGATCACCAGTATGGGTTTTGCTGACTAATGCCAAAGGATAATTTATCTACATGTTTATATGTGTCAAGTTTATGAAAAATCCGCTGATGTCACTCGTCTGAGCAAAATTTTGTTGATTTTTTTGTGTTCTCACACCTTTTTGTTTTATTTATGTTTGAGCTGATCAGTGATGTGATCACTCTTGATTTTATCACTTTCCCTACAGTCATTATGGCCGTCAAGCCACAAGTTGGGTCGGAGGGGGTTACAAAAGTCAACTGTGGCTTGCATTATGAATGCATGCTTTGATAAAAACACTTTTAATGATTCCTTGAAACACTGTCAATTCTTTCAAGCCTCTTGAAGGTGACCTTAATACTGTGATATCTACAATTAACCCCTTCTGTACCGACTACATCTTTTTAATTTTATTTTAGCTATATTCAGACAATTTTATGAAGCTTAAAAAGGATATACAGTATGGTAGCTAAAAGGGTTGAGATAGTCTGAAGCCTTTTAATTGGTAGACATCCTTCCTAAGCTGAATAAAATAGTCTAATAGTTGCCAGAATATAATGTAAAGGATGTCACCTGTAAAGAAAGGGTAATGGCATTGCAACTTGCATTTTTATGCTCCAGTTTAGAGCTGGGGCTGACATTTAATGGAAGTTGCAAGTGTCATCAGAAGCTCAACTTAGCATGAGATGTATTAAATCAATGCATTTATCTTGCATTGTAGAATGCAAAGTTGTTATTGCTCCAGATGCCAAGGAGAAAATAAAGTTTACAAAATTCTAGCTTAACACGCTGGTCCCTTGTGGTGTATAGAAATTATTGAGAAATGTTAACCTAGTTTATGGTGGCTGAAATTGGCTTGTATTTTATGTACATAGTGTATAGCTATCTATCAAATTGTATGATGACACTTTCTTCAGATAAATGCTATTTAAATTGTAATTACCATTCCCATCCTTGGTTAACAGATCCATTTCTGTCGATCTCAAACCGGCTGTTTCATATCATTACTATAACACTATAGATTTGCACTTTAATTCAGTTTGATTATTTTTTTTTATAGTTTTGTACGGTACCATTATATATTTTATTATCACTTAGCGTAGACAGATCTCGTGTCTTATGTACAAGTATGATTTTAAAGATTTAGTAGTTATTTGTGAAAATTCATATCATACCTTTCTAGTCTTTGTGTTAGGGTGCATGAGAAATGTAACGTTCATGTGGGATCACTTCCTTGGTCCATCTGTCATCAATACACGGAAATATACAATTGTATGCTTATATTATTGACCCTTGATTTATTTTGGATGTTCTAAAGGAGTCACAAGTCATTTTCTGGCAATTTGTTCTATTAATGTTTGGCAACTAGACACTTATTAAATTAAGTGGCTGAATTTTTATACAGTAACTTAAGATTCTCTTAGCTTAAAATGTATCTATATAGTTGCCAAACATTGTACTTGTGACACTGCCTATAGCAAATGAGTACTGGTATGAATAACATTTAATTAATTCGTAGTTCTCCTTCCACCAGTCTAGGGAACCTTAGTTTGGCGAAGGTTTAAGTAATTTTGGATGCTCACAAGACAATGATAGTTTATCCTACCTAATGTGATTTAAGGAAAATTTAATCATGAAGAAAAGAATTGAAACATATACAAGAATACAATATATGGAGAAAGAGACCATAATTATTACATTATACTGTATATAACTAGGTAGGTGGATTTACAGATAATATCAATCTAAAAAATGAAGACCGCAATAAAGTATAACCTTGCGATTGGGATCGGATCCAGTGGTTATGTTGCGAATGAAAAAATAATTCATTCTTGCATGATCTATGAATTATTGTATGCTGCATTTTTTTTTTTTTTTTTTTTTGTATATAATTATAAGCTTGATGGAGGTTTGGGGAGGAAACTAAAATGAAAAAAATAAAAATAGCCCATTCGCCCTTAATATCAGTAATGTACATTCGTGAACAGGAATTGCCAGCCAAAATTGGGAGTAGCAATATTGATACACTGATGAAATCTGAGAAACTTCTTAACGCGGGAACTGCCGGGAGACTCTTAACCCGTACAGCCCCAGCGACGCGCCTGACGCGTCGGCGATGTATGTAACGCACAGCCCCAGAGACGCGCCTGGCGCGTCACCCTAATTGCGCCGACCGTAACCTCAGGTGTAGCCACTCAAGAGGGCTCAGATTTGTATGGGAACTGTGTACGTATCCCACGCAACCGTGCCGATGGTTGAAAACCATCCACGTGCGAGTGAGCGCGCAATTTTTTTTTTTTTTTTTTGGGTAATTGCCTTCAATTTTTTACTCTTTTAAAATACGTTTTCGGGGGCTCTGTAGGACCATTCTTTAAGCTTTTTGAGCGGTTTTTCGTGGTTTTTCCTTTATTCCTAACCCATTCGCTATTGTTTCTGGAATAAAACCATTTTTTTAAAACCGGCCGGGTTCTGGTGAACAAACATTACAAAACTAGCCGGGGCTGGACGGGTTAAGAGTTCCCCCGGCGGACTGCGGGAAGACTTAAGAGTAAGGGAAAACAAAAATATTTTTTTGTTTTGCCCCTGGTCCATGCCAAATATCACTCTTCCACCTCCCCTCCTTCCCCACTTTCCTCCCCTCCTTCAGTTATCACCTATTTTCCCTGTTATTCCCTTATTCTGTGGTTTATTTTCGTGCTAACATTAGCGAGTTGGTAGCAGGGCGTTGTCATCACTGTTACCAAGCGTGGGAAAGAGCGAGAGAGAGACTATTGCGGAACAGTGTCTCTCCAGACAAGGGGAGGCAGGGAGGTTGCCTCAGCCATACATTATGTAACTCCCGGCCTGTATCGCCGATTTTGACCATCCAAACACTGTTTCCACTTGTTTTATTGTTGTAACAGGTTAATACCTTTATAATCAACCTATAATAGGTGCATATAGATAAGTATTAATGCTATTTATGGTAAAATAACTATGTTAGTGATGGGAACCGCTCAAATACGTCCGCACAGGAGTGTGGTGTCTTATACCCCCCATGCGCACTTCTTAGGTTAAGGGAGAGGTAGTTGCTTTTTCTGGACCCCCTTCTACTTCATGTTTAGCATAATAGTTTCATGTAGGAATGAAAGAAAGTCCATATCAAGCCTCTGAATTGTTTTTCCTTTGTATTCTGGATAAAAATTGTCTACTGATAGCAAGAATAAAAGATAAAATATATCACGGTACTGAAGGGGTTAACCATGAGCCGACACCCATCCTCACACTCACTCAAGTTACTACTCACACTACACCCAAGTTACTGCTCACACTACATCCACGTTATTGCGCTCTTCAAACCTTATCACATTTGATTTTTCTTCACAGTAGTTGTTCCGCGCTATACAGTAAACCTTGAAGCACCCCCTCTCTCTTGTTGTTCCAGATGGTTCAGTATTCACATTTCAGCCCGTGGTTTGTGTGTGTGTCTGTTCAGAACACACCACCACATACCCTCATGAATCATACCCCCCCCCCCTACCTCTCACACACACACACACACACACATACATACTCCTCACATTACACCACCCACCCACCTCCCAAATCACCCTAACTCCTTCACAGCTAGTCTTGGCAACAATTCTTACTGCTTAGCTAATTATAAAGCTCACTTTTATTGAGGTACGATCATGTATATATACTACAAATAATGAATGGTGTCAGAATACCAGGAAATATACATGGAGATAAGAGAAAGACCACCAGTATAGGAAAAAACTATGCGTCGGAGATAATGTCTATTCAAAGCACATACTCTTAAGCACGCCCTTCTTCGCCACATGCACAGATTGGCTTCATCTAAGACTTTCACTTTCACGTTATCACTTAATTAACACACACCTCCAGTTCTAGCCTACTCTATACTCAAACCGATGTATGTTCATATCCTTGTATCTCCACAATTGTTCACTTATCTTGCTAGTATAATGATTAAAAGTACGTCTATTCAAACAAATCCTTTATGCTATTTTGATAGTCTTTTTGTTTTGTTTGTGTATGCGGCTATAAAGGAAGTACGTGGTATTGAAGATGCGACACTTGCTTCTTGTACGTGACTGTAAGGCATGAATTGTAAAGGGTACTTCACACATGCTCGACAACCGTCTTGCATAGCAACAGGTCGTTTGTTTCATTTTAAGGACGTGCCTATTTACACCCTAACTTCTTCCGCACATAATATTCCATAAAGTACGAAAACTTGACAGTAATATGATGCTAACACATAGTTTCTTATTTTCCCATTGGTTATTGAGTAAAATTTTCGCCAAGTTAAAACAAATAGAGTAGCCTACAGTTCATGAGCAATCCGTGTGTTCATGAGAGGGGTGTTTGGTTTGGCGGGCTATGACATCATGCACCACCCACTCCAAAGGTAGAGTCACACCAAGGATTATCCGTCAATTTTATATCGGCAACTTTTCATCGGTATTGGCAACGAGACTGAAGAGAGATTATTTTGTTGGGTGACTGAATTATTATATAGCTTTGATTCAGATTGCCCACCCTAGAAATGCTCTAAAACATGTCAGAACAGTGACGTGTGACTCCGTTTCTAGGGCCCTTGACAATACAAGGATTGGACAATATTTTCCCTTGACTACATTTTGAAATTTTACGTATACTGTTGAAGTTATATGACCAGATAAAATGTGTACATATTCTTGGAATACATTAGTTTCAGAATTTAATGTTGAAAGTATAATTATAATCGAATTAATTGACGTGTATATGTTTCAATGTTCATAGAGCTATATAATGAGGCCTACATATATTTAATTTAATTGGTTAATACCCCTAATTTTACAAATGTCTTTAGCATACACAAGTTTGGTACTAGGCTAATAGTGTTAGTTATAAAATCAGATGCAATAGCAACTAGCTGGAGGTGGATGGGTAGTGAATCTCTTGATCTCATCCAATTCTACACCGCTCATCAATTTACCCAAGCGAAGCCCTCTGCGGGTTCCCTTGCTGTTGAACTGAACTGCCAATGGTTTTATACAATGTGAGCAGTTGTCTACCTCACTTATTGCAGGGTCATCCACCTCCCTTCTCCCCCGTACACATGACTATGCACACGCTCATGTCAACGTGATCCACCTTCATATGTTACTCTCCCAAACCCATATATGCGTACTGTTAACGATTTTCAGGTAGATTGTGTATTTGAAAGAAGAATATGGTTGTAGGGTATTATAGGTTTATCTGGGACTTTTGTAATTTACTTTGATTAAGGATTAGTCGTTTCCGGCAAGTTTCGATAGGTAACTTCATTAGTGCAACAATATTAAGGATTTGTATTGCAGTGAACAATTGTATTGAAGGTAGATATCACAAGTGCAATAATTCATACACAACGCTTAATTGAGAAGATGTCAGACCAAAAGTGCCGAATAAATGCCAAGGGAAAGTAGCGTTGTTGTTGTTGTTATTAAAGGGCCTTCGGGTGGATGCCACCTGCTTGGCCCTAGAAGACTAACAGTCAGTGGGACCTTAAACTAAGTCGGCAACATGTGTCGCCAAGAGGAAGACACATAAGGCACGGGAGAGCAGATAACACACATCCAAAGCTAAACCCCTGAGACGACAAACAGCGAACCGAGTCCCTAAGTTTGACCCTTTGACTATAAAACCGCGGACACTCCTCCACCAGATGCTCAGGGGTTTCTGGCTGTCCACACCAGCGACAGTCCGGGCACCGTGTCATGCGGAGTCGGAACAGGTGTGCTGACAGCGCAGTGTGTCCAATACGCAGCCTGGCCAGCGAGACATCGAGCTTCCGCAGGGGGTGCCGACTCCAAGGCTGGGGGCATGAATCCCATCTGTATCGTCCCATGGTTGTCTGTATCAACAGCACCCGTAGCTCCCTGTTCTAAAGACTGCTACTAGCCCGCCCGACAATCCGGGCATGTGTCCTCATATCCACATCAACTGACTCTACCTCAACCGAAGTGTGCGCCAGCTTCGCCGCAGCATCAGCCACCGTGTTGCCACAAATGCCCGAGTGCCCACTGGAGGACCACTTCCCACGGGTGACCTAAAAAGTGAATCAGCAACTCCTGTATGGCGAATACAAGACGAGGATATGTAGCCGGGCGGGCCGCAAGGAGCAGATGGAGGGAGGCTTGGGAATCCGAGTACAAGACGACCCGTTGAGGCCGAAGATGACACCGCACAAACACCAGGGCTCTAAGAATGGCAAACAGTTCTGCCGCTATGATGGGATGGTGCCCTGACAATCTCCAGGTCTGGCAGAGGGAGAGGTCCTCGTAGTAGACAGCCGCCGTCGAGGAGGCCGGAGGAACGCATGAACCATCCGTGAAGACACCGAAGTGCCCCTGATAACATGTCCCCACCAGCTCAGCAAAATAGACCCGGGCAAGTCCAGCACCCGTCGACGTCTGGTAACCGTCATGGAAGGTAGCCCGGATGCGAGGAGTGAGATCAACCCACGGCGGTACCGGAGACACAGAGGGGGTCAGGGAGGGAAAGGGAGGGGCCACAGCTATCCGCCGATAGTGGAGGAGGCTCCTCACCAGGAAAGGCTGATGCCGTTTCACAGGCCACGATGGTGCATTCCTGGAGACCCCTGACGAAGCATGCAGGCCCGACAACGGGTGATTCCCAGGAAGCGTAGCAACTCGCAAAGCCCACCTACAATCCGTCAACACCCAAGACCAGGACAGAGGCAACGTCCCAGATTCCGCTAGGAGGGATGCGGTAGGGGAGGAACAAAAAGCCCCCAACGCCACCCTGAGGGCCGTGTTATGAACAGGGTCCAAGCGGCTAAGAACTGACGACGAAGCCGAGCCATACACTGCACTACCATACGCGACCTTACTCTTGATGAAAGAGTCATAGAAACACAGCAGATCATCCCGAGATGTCCCCCACTTGGACCCGGCTATACACTTCATTATACCCAGCCGCTTAATGCAAGACGATCTCAGGTAGTCCACATGATTCCTCCAAGTCAATACCGGCCCATCCCAACGGAGACCTAAGAAGGTGTGTGACATACGATACGTGAGAGGCTCAACCCCCAACGGAATCGTAGGCAGACCCGGGAGCTTAGTCTTCAAGGTGAAGCACATGAGAGTGCTCTTTTGGGCATTGAGTCATAGGCCCCATTCCCTCGCCCATTCATAGAGCTCATCAACCGCCAATTGCAGAGCAGTCTGTCCCTTTAAGAGCGTGTCCGCCGAGCAGACGATGGCAATATCGTCTGCATACACCATTGTCGTAGCATTACGGGACCTAGGGACATCAGACAACATGTCATTCAAGAACAGCCGACCCCTGAATCACCCCACGACGGACAGGGAAAGGCTGCCACTGATAGGGACCTCTCAAACAAGTAGCTGCAGAGCCACGACAAAACCTTCCCACGAACACCAAGCATACCCAATTTGTAGAAAACTCCGGCATGGGAAACCGAATCAAAAGCGCTCGCAACATCTATGAACGTCACGAGGAGCACCTTCTTGTTCCGATATGCATCCTGGATGTGATATTCTAGCTGGAGGAGCACATCCACCGTGCCCCTAGCCGGGTGGAAACCATGAAGAACATCAGGAAGGAGTGCCTTAGTCTCCAGCCACCAAGTGAGCCTCTGAGAAACCATCTTCTCCATTACCTTACAAAGTAGCGTTTGACTTCGCCTTGAGAGTAGGAGAGTTCGGATATCTGGCTGGTTTGCCGGCAAAAGTTTGTTTACGTCTATCTCTGCCGTGACGTCATGGTGGGCGGTGCCTTCCAACTGTTTTGGTACTCTGACTTCTCTCTCTGACTGTTCAGTCTGTTTTGTAATTACTTCATGGTTTACCTATAATTTGTACTTAATTTATAAGCATTATTATTTACTTACTAATCTTAATAAATTGGCTAATGGCGTTAGTTTACAATTTGAAGACTAGCAGTAACTGTGTCAAATGAACGCGCCTATTATTCATGAGAAGGGCTGGGTGTGGAAGATACATGGTGTATGTAGACCAAACGACAATTTGTTTTATTATGTATAATTATGTTATTAAGTGTTTGTTTTATATATATATATATATATATATATATATATATATATATATATATATATATATATATATATATATATATATATATATATATATATATGTGTATATATATATATATATATATTATATATTAGAATATAGACATGTGGAAAATGGGAGTGTGGACAGTCAATTAACCCCTTGAGGATTATGATGCGTTTTACCATTTTTTGTCTGGCTATCATTACACGATTTTTTACAGCTTAGGAAGATTCTGTATGAGAGATGTATGGACAATAAATGAGCAGTGTATGACGGTTTAGCAGTACAAAATAGTCTCAAAATGTCAGGAATATTAAGTTGCGTTTAAAATGTTGGCAATAAAAGCTCTATGTATGTTTTAAGAACGTCTGTGGCTTGTGAGGAAGTACGTGGCAGACTGGTTTATCCGGATTAACTCATCCTTCTTTGCTATCCTTTCCTTCCACTGTCCCTTACTCTCGGGTTAGCTATCTCTATTAGAATTGAGTCCTGACCACCTCGCTGGGATCGTAAGGTCTATGTGGTCAGTGTATCTGTGTAAATCACTAAACTAAACTTCATCACCCTCTTCATCTACGTCCCTACGCACCTGCCTGCATTCTACTCGGGAACAAGAAGGTAATTTTGTCCATTTGATTGTTTGTCTTTTTATCATACACCATTAACCCCCTTGAGCACCATGACGCCTTTTTACCATTGATTCTGAATATAATTAGACGATTTTATGTAGTTTATGAAGGACCTATATTACTAAGAAGGTTTATTATGATCGTATTTACCCATTTGAGTCGCATAGGTGGATTACAAACTAAAGAAAATCGTCTTATGGTAACCAGAATTTATGAAGGGGTTAAATTTGGAACGCTAAGAGGCTAGTGTATTGATTTAAGAGAGAGAGAGAGAGAGCTGGTTTCATGGGAGACAAATGACATCGAAAACCCTAACAGAATGTATCAGATAAGAGATCAGCTGATACCAGGTTAACACAGAAACACTGATAAGAGATTCTGTTCAGGTAGCAGAACGTGATAGAGTTGTGAAATGGTAGGCTTATACCACGAGTAAGTTTTGTTGTATTCATTTACTTTATATTTATCTATTTATTATTCTAGTTTCTATTTCTTACTTTATTTTTGTGTGTTTACTTTATACAGTACAGTATATGTATTTACTTTTTCTTCTACCTTTGTTTTCTTTTTAATTAGAGGCAGCATGAATTCATGTTCCCTCATGGTATTTAATATAACTCCTTAAAATCTCCACTTTCTTGTTTAAATTAGTTTGTTAGTCCATAGTGATTGACAAGAGTCTTCCCAGACTTCCTTTTAACTAAAACAAAAATGCCCACCCAATCACCTTCAAGCAAAATTTGTATAAGATCACGATGAGGAACAGAACTTATGTAGGGCACAGTACAGGACATAATTATGACCTCATTCCCTGATCATTACGGTACCAAAATGGCGTCCATGGAAACATATATGGCCGCTCTCCACTACTATAAGATCTATATATAGTCAGCTGATGAGGCGACACAAGCCTTTCAAACTTTACGCGCCAACCCCGCTAACACAGACGTTTAACTATATTCCTGCAATAGCTTCACAGGCGGGGCATCTAAAACCTTGTAGGCCTATATGTATTTAGTTCACAGGTTGATAGGTCTGTTTTTGGTGGTGTGGGGTTGGTTAGTTCGGTGGTTAGTGGGTTAAGGAGAGGTTGTGTAGGATACGCCATGTAGATTAGTAGCTGATAAACGTACACATCCGCAACTCGCTATGCCCATTGCGACCTATATATATATATATATATATATACTGTACATCACATATACAGTACAGCTGTACCTGATCACATAGACGTAAAAATACCTCCAGCAAGCTTCATTCTTTCATAACATACTCTGGCTTCCTTGTAAATTGGGAGTAATTGAATTAAGGGGGGTCACCGTTTGTTTTTCATCTTTCTCACCTTTTCTATCTTTCCCTGGCTTGTATCCATTCGGCCCCATTCAACCAACTGTTTTAAGACGTTTATCCCCATCCAGGTGTCGATTTCTTTCTGGCGAGCGATAGCGAGTCAGCATTATATGGAGAAATCCGGCTTCGCCGGAGAACATTTTCTATCGAAAAATGTACAAATTTAGCTTGCTGTCAAAACAAAAATATATATATGCTGGCTCGCTACCGCTCGCCAGGAAAATATTGACACCTAGATGGGGGTAAACATCTTAAAACAGTAGGCTGAATGGGGCCGAATGGATACAAGCCAAAGAGAGAGAGGGAGAGAAAGACAACACAAAAAGCGAGGTGGGCTCCCATAATATAAACACCATTATGAAGAGGAGCACTTTATTGACAACACTTCGCAGGTAGCTTCTTCAGATCATTCCAACATCTCAGAAAGTTGAGATGAAGAATGTTCTGATTAAAAATTATGATCAGAGAGAGGATTAGGCCTACTGGGGAAACCTCTATAATAAAAACGCACCTAGACTTTTACCACTTGTTTTTATATTCTGTATTTACCTATCATCACAAGTCCCAACACACACACACACACACACACGTGACACATCCATGCATAATGGATCATGTGGATCATAAATAGATATTTTAACTACTCTCTCTGTCCGTCTCTCACTCTCACTCTCTCTCTCTCTCGCTCTCGCTCTCTCATAAAATCTCAGGATAGTGGCCGACAGAGGCGCTGAACACCTGAACCTCAACCTGAACGCAATGTTTACCGCGGTGCTCTGTGGGTAATAGGCGACATGGTTCAAGGGTGGGCTGTGGTCATAAAATGTAATCCATGTAATTAACATTTGAATGTACCTACAGACATGGTGTTCATTTGTGAAGCAGTTGAGTGTTTTTCTCATAGTGACAAACTTAGAAATTTGCGAAAATATCCATGGATGACTAGGCTAATTTAACATGGGTGAAATGGCCAAGCAAAGACGCCTTTGCATTGGCAAGGTGGAAAAGACTTGTCAGGAGAGGAGGTGTATCGACAGAAAAGGGGGTTATTAGAGATGAACTGAAGGTAACCAGAAGATCACGATTGTGTTCAAGACATTTTGATCCTGACCAGTACAATATGTGGGGAGATCCCAATAGCCTACTTTGCCTGGAATAACGGGGTAAACCAACAGGCAACAGAACCTCATCCCAGTCAGCACTAAACAAGTTAGGCCTAAGTGCTTCGCGGTTCAATTGCCAGACAACCAGCAAGCCTATCACAGTTCCAGAGCTGAATCCTTGTACAGTGCCCAGTGATAGTGATGTCATTCCTCAAGGCTCAAGAAGCATGTGAAGTCCCAGATATAGGCCTAGGCCAAGAGATTGTCGCCAACTCCCACATTCTCCCCAAAACATGGACATCTGGCACTGGAAGTAAGTAGCCTAGTAAAGTACAAGTAGCTTAGTCTAATGTAAATAATCTATAGGTAGGCTAGTTACTAGCTAGCAGTGTGCCAAACAAAAGCCAAATTAATTAGGCTATGCTTAGGCCTAGACTTGGTTAGGCTAGCCTAGCCTAACATATGACATCAATAGGCCTAGGCCTAACAATGTTATTGAATGTGATGTGCAAATAGGCTAGGCTATTTAATGGTTTAGGCCCTAGGCTAGTTCATATTAGGATGTATCATCATAGACCTATCGCTTAGGCTAGGCGTAGCCTAGGCTATGTCTTTGGACTTGAAAGTGATTAAATAGCCTAGAATGCTATTAGGGTAGGCCTAGTGCAAATAGTTAATGGTTTAGGCCTAGGCCTGTACGCCCTAGGCAGCTAGGCGAGTTCATATTAGGAGGTATCATCATAGGCCTAGTTGCATATACCGGTATCTTTGGACTTTGAAAGTTATTAAATAGCCTAGAGCCCTAGACTGCTATTAGGCATAGGCCTAGGCTAGGCTATATATTATTTTTCGGTAAAGATTGTGTTAGCGGGCGTAGGCTATGCGTCGCCTTGTTCACTTAAGTCGTACTATCGAAGTTAGGCCTACGTTCGCAAATAGCCTAGCCTAATTTGCCGGTATAGCCCTAGCCTTTATATTTTTTTGTTTTATTATTTTCTGATTAGGCTAGGCTAACACATGTGCGAGCAGCGAGTTTCCCAAACAAAACATGGTTTTTCCTACTGTTTTTCATAGTCATTCATACGATTTTAGCACCCATTTGGGTCAATATAAAGGAGCCGGACCACAGCTGGGATGTCATTTCTAATGGTAGTTTTGGGTTCCTATAGGCCTACTTTTTATCCACCGGATTTTTTTTTTTCTTGACTTTAGGCCTAGGGGCCTATTTTTTTTTTTTTTTAGCATTAACCTAACCAAACCTAAATGTATTTGGGGACTATTAGGTTAGGTTAGGTTAGTTTTTTTTTGGTTAGGTTAATGCTAAAAAACAAAAATAAAGTCAAGAAAAAACAAAAATTCCGGTGGATAAAAAGTATATAGCCTAGCAATGAAGCATAACATGATAGGAACCCAAAACGGGATGGCTGTAGAGTTCGGGCGTACGGTCGTCATTGTTTACATAGGGTGATCGCCGCGCTCGCACTTACGTTCCCGTCTATTTCGACGCTATATTTTCTGCTATTTGCCCCCTGTCATTACTACATGAATACGGTCCTGATGTGGCGGCGTCTACGCCGTAGGACTACCTCCCGGAGCTGCCAACCGCGGATGGCTGCCGACCCTCCACGGCCGGAGACAAGATCAACGACCAGTGGAGGACAACTGGATGCCGGCCGCGGGGAGCAGTTTCGGGAGCCAAACCGTCACAACTATCCCCTGCCCCCTCCCTGGGAGCACGGGTCCTTGGTGCCATGGCCTTCCTCAGGGACTCGGGGCTGTTCGGCCAGGCAGCCTAGGGAACAACAACAACAACAACAACTACGTGAATACTAGGTTAGGTGGGATGGATGTAGAGTTCGGGCGTACGGTCGTCATTGTTTACATAGGGCGATCGCCGCGGTCGGACTTACTTTCTCATCTATTTCGACGCTATATTTTCTGCTATTTGCCCCCTGTCATTACTACATGAATACTAGGTTAGGTTAGGTTATGTTAGCTTAAAATAGACGGGAACATGATGGGAAAGGTCCGACGCCACTACGCGTAATGTAAACAAAGATGGCGGTACGCCCGCTCACTACATCCTACCCGGTTAGGTCAAAATAGACGGGAACATGATGGGAAAGGTCCGACGCCACTACGCGTAATGTAAACAAAGATGGCGGTACGCCCGGTCACTACATCCTACCCCCCAAAACTACCATTAGAAATGAGATCCCAGCTGTGGTCCGGCTCCTTAATATTGACCCCCATTTGTTGTGGAAATTTCTCGTTTTGGCCATACCCCATCACCCCAACAATTTCTATATTTTTGTCATGAACCTAACCTAATCTGTGGGTTGCCGCCCCCAGATCCCTGCTGGTTTTAACATTAATATAGGCTAGAGGACGACAAGATAGGCTACTAAAAATACAGTGGAAAATGGAAAAAAAAATATCTTTCCCTCATCCTTATTTAACCCACACAGTTCAATAAAATATAATCTAATTTGGGAAGGATGTAGTATCCGGGTGTACGATCCGACGGTCGTCATATTTACATACCGGTAGGTCAATCGCTCGCGGTCAAGTTCCTGTTTATTTTTTCTGTTATTTGCACCCTGTTGGCAATAGGCCTATATATGATGATGACAATAATCTATGGGAGGTGAGGGGGGCAAAGCCCCCCTCAACCTATTATTGTATCCAACGGCAGTCAAAATAGATAGCAAGATGATCGCGAGCGTCTGCGTAGTGTAAACAAGGCGGGCAGTACACCAGGTAACGACATTCTTACCTTTAATTTCCGCAGGTATTGACATATATAGAAATTATGTATGAGTCATAAAGAATGTATAGGCCGGTAAGATTAGGAGTAGTGGGCGTACCACTATTGACAGGACACATACGGGCGCACTATTTCGAGTTTTCACTAGTGTTTTCCATTATTATTCTTTGTTACAAGTGTCTTTTAACTTCACATTATGTTGTTTGCCTAAACAATATTAAAATATTTACCCCGATAGGTGGGGAGGGCATGAAATATATCAGGGAAAGAGAGGGGGTTGAAAAACTCTATGGATAGAAAAACCTGTGGTGGTCGTGTGTATCCGAACACAATCGAGAAAGCGTCTGTGATTGGCTGAAAGGAATGAGTACCGTGACGTCACGCCCACTATGAGTGGCGGGCGTATTTAAATAAACCTAATCACCTACCGAGTTTGATATTGTTGAGGCAAACAATAATGTGAAGGCAAAACCCACTTGTAACAAAGAAAATTAACGGGAAATGCTAGTGAAAACTCAAAATAGTGCATCCGTATGTGTGCTGTCAATAGTGGTGCGACCGCTAGCCTATTTGAACTTTACTACCGCTACCACGATTGTTGTTTCTGAGACCTAGTATATTAACCTAACCAAACAACCCAACCTAACCTAACCTAGACCCAGTACGTGGGATACTAAACTAGCCCTTGCATGCCAGGTAGAGCGGATTCATAGTACTCAGTACGTGGCATACTAAACTAGCCCTTGCATGCCAGGTAGAGCGGATTCATTGTACTCAGTACGTGGCATATTAAACTAGCCCTTGCATGCCAGGTAGAGCGGATTCATAGTACTTAGTACGTGGCATACTAAACTAGCCCTTGCATGCCAGGTACAGCGGATTCATAGTAGGCTACTCTGGCAACCTTACCTAACCTATCCTATCCTAGTATTATAGGTGGGGGCTGCCGCCTATATCTAACAGCTACTAACCTTTACCAAATGTTGTGATGAGTTCATGTCCTCAGAAAATACAATAACTTCGCGAATCGTAAGACAATAACCTTAACACACCCATTCCACACTCGTTCAAGATGGCAACCAACTTAAACTGACCAAAAAATAATAAATGACTGTATGCTATGATGAGCATGATTGGCAAACAAAAGAACATCAATAATAATCACTCAAATGCGCAAACCGTGACTATAGATATTATTCGCATACTAGCACTTATATTCTAGACGACGTCACGATAAACCCTGTGTTCGGATGTCTGCACAGCGACTTTAAGCGTATATCAACTCTGGGTTTGTTTTCATATTGGTGAAGAGAAGAGTGGTAGAGGAGGACTATTTATAGGTATATGTACACTTATACATATTCTGCCACATACTTAATTGTATATCAAGGTGTAGACGATCTTTCAAACTACAAGCTACTGGGGTTAAAATATGGAATTACAATACACATAATGGAAATAATGTGTACGCCCACTACTCCTAATCATACCTATAGGCCTACCGTATATTAAAAAAATTGGCAAGAATGTAGCTACCGGGTGTACCGCCCGCGGCCTGCCTTGTTTTCATTACGCGGACGCTCACGATCATGTTACAGTCTATTTTGACTGCCGTGGTATACAATAATAGGTTGAGGGGGACAGGGGTGCTTTGCCCCTCCCCTCAGGCTCACGATCTCACCCCGCCATGACATTGTCATCATCATCTATAGCCTAGCGGCTAGCCTATTGCCAGCATTGGGCAAATAATAGAAAAAATAGACGGGAACTTAACCGCGAGCGATCGACCTATGTAAACATGACTACTGTCGGAGCGTACACACAGATACTACATCCTTCACCAAAAATTGAGATATTTCACACTTGTGTCAATCGGAAAAAATACTGGTACCCATTTTGTTTACGACATTATCCCACGGCCAGCTGTTATTTGCCCCCTGCTAATGATAATGACAATAAGTCATGGGGGTGACGGTGAGGGGGACATAGCCCCCCTCAACCTAGGCTATTATTTTATCCAATGGCTGGTAAGAAAACAATTTACCCAACAGCTGGCAGTGGGATAAAATGATGCGTTATTGCTATCATATGAGCCCAGTTTTAATAAGTTTCCTATGAAAACTACGTTAGGTTAGGCAATTTATTTATTTGTGACCTGGGACGTCAGCCTCCAGTTAGGACACTGAGCTAGGCTATCCTATCCTGTGTACAGTACCAGTATTTGATGATATCTACTCAGCCTAATTTGATACGATATTGTAATGTAATGCAATACCTTATGGGTATCGAACCAGCACTGGGTATGTGTTATTGTAGTTATCACTGGAATGGATCTGCTCCACGAAGAAACCCCACAGCCTCTGCATCATGACTACCTCCACGCATTACAACCCCGATCAGTCGACATAGCTGTTCAGACGGATTTAAGTTGTGAAGACCTGATATGTATGGAAGCTGCTGTTAAAGCTCATACTGGTGCTAGTACATCTCCACCTCCACCACTATCACAGCCTGGGCAGGACATAGTGGACTGTGCAACAGAAACAGATGAAAGAGTAACTTTCTACACTGGGCTTCCATCTAAAGTGGTACTTCAAGGTAAATTGCTTTCAAGTTTTACTATTGGTACCGTACCAAACATTATACAGTACAGCTATCACAGTTTGCTACCAGTATTGAGAAAAGATTACAAATTGTTAATCTGTTTTGAGGTGGGACCAGGGAATTGCTAGAGGTCTTCTACTGTACATTACTGCATTAATACATCCGAGTATGAAATAACATTACAGTACAGTACCTGTACTTGCAACTTCTGATAAGAAGGTTAGTGATACTGTATAGAAGCACTATTTTTTTTTTAATATAGTATTTTTAAGGTATACAGTATTTGCAAAGTCTTAATTTTTTTTAAATACCGGTACTTGTAAATGCAGTATCGTTAATCTTTAATCTAATTAATTAATTAACGTATGCCACAACATATGTCACAGATAATGAGATGCAGTTTTTACCACCATACACTCCCTGCTGAATAGCAAGGCTAGGGTGGGTGCCCTGATGAATCAGGGACTTGGTGAATAGTTGCCACAGATTGCTAGACCGCACCGTTCACCAACAGCACTGACGTCTGCCAATAACTCACTGGCTGGCCCGAGGCTCTAACCGTCAACCTCACGGTTAGCAGGCGAACGCTCTACCAATCGAGCTACGGCCTGTGACTCGATGAAAGATGTCTTGGCTCAATTACCTTTGTAAGATGATCTTAAATATTCAGCAAATCTGTATTCTGAAGGGACTGCAAAGGAGTGTAAGAGCCAGGTGATGGAAGTGGCTTCTTTGGAATAGATTTTTCTTTACGGTAGTCCAAGTCAATCACTTTCACCGGTTGCGATTCCTTCCTTGGCCTGGTCCATAAACAAGGGATGTCTGTACCAACTGCAGCGTTTCTGTCAGTACGTCTCGCATTGAAGTCGGTGACTGCAAATAAAAGTGCCACCACATGCTTGCACGACCCATCATCTCTGTAATAGCAGATAAATACTGTATATAGTTATGATACTACCGGTATATGTTTAGTAGGCTACTCTTATACAGTACAGTACTGGTACCAGTGTATAGTAATGCCATTCGCAGACCAACAAGCCCATGCCTGTGCCTACAACCTCTTTCCTTGGGAACTATATAAAGCGCTATAAAGAACAAAGCTCTCTATATCAATAATGTCTCCCTTCTCTTCACCCACCCAATGACATATTGTCATCATCATATATATTGCCGGTCAGAGGCAAATAACTGAAAAAAAAATATATGAACTTAACCGCGGCGATTGACCTATGTAAACATGACGACCATACGCCCCCGGACACTACATCCTTCCCAAGTTCTCACCTAACCTAGTACAGTATCTTAATCCCCGTAAATGTGTCAAATTGCTACTAAATAATGTGCCAGTGAAAACACAAAATGTTGTCGTAACTACATAATGGTCAACAGAAAATAGGTGCGGTGCAAGGCTAGTACACCCAGGGTGTCAAACCGGAGCAATTTTGTGTGAAGACTTGAATGAATACAAGGAAATTAGCATGAAATAGTTGTTTGGGGTATTTAATCACTTCCAAAGACATAATTTTAACTATAGGCTAACGGTGCTAACCCATAATTTTATCTGGACAGTAGGCCTATTTACGAGCCGCACCACAGCTAGCAGCGCAATCTTAATGGGTGATGGCTAAACATAAAGATTAAGAATTTTTCGCATAGGTTTAAACTTCCGGAAATTAATGGGTAATAAATACGATGATTTCTTATTTTAACTTATGTCTGCCGCCGCACTCATGTTATTGTTGTGAACCTCTCAACCCTAACGCTGCCACTCGTTGCCAGAGTAAGGTATGTCCCATAATACTGTGTTTCTTGCACTGTTACCCAACCAGCGGGGGTGTGGGGGTGGCAGCCCCCACCCATAATACTAGCCTGGATTGGTTAGGTAAGGTTGTTAGGTTAGGCTATTGTCTTCTAAAAGTTTACTAAATTTTTATAACATAGGTTATTACTCACTCCACCCCAACTGGATTTCTACAGTTAGCAGACTTTTTACTCAACCAGCGGGAGTGTGGGGGCGGCAGCCCCCACCCATAATACTAGGCTAGATTAGGTAAGGTTGTTAGATTAGGCTAATGTCTCCTCAAAGTTTACTATTTGTATAGCATAGGCTTTTACCCACTCCACCCCGTGAAATCCGAGCCAACTTTCGTAAAAAGTTGGCTCGGGTTTTCAAAAAATTGGGTTTTATGGGTCTCGAAAATGCACAAACCCGAGCCAACTTTTATTTAAAAACGCAATACACTGTAAATTTGCTTTATACGCTTTTTAACCCTCAATATCCCTATTCTTCATAGCCCTTCCAAGTTCCCACTATCGGGGGCCGTGTTTTTAGATTCTTGGATAATGGGTAAATATTAATTTCCATGAAATAGGCTAATGTTATTATAGAAAACTTGTAAATCATAAAAAAAAATAGATAATAGGCTAAACCTTGAAAATAGCTGTGGTGCGTCTCGCAAATATTGACCTTTTATCTTTACATAGGCTATACAATAATAAAGACTAATAATAATGGATTCGGCTTTCGTTTGACACCCTGATCTGAAGGCTAAACCCGATAACACAACTCTTGCCATTTATCATAATCTATGTTAGGTTAGGTTGATTAAGCTAGAATAATGCAATCTTTAAGTTTAGATTAGAATCAATGTGGCAGTACCTGAGTAGGCTAGGCCTACCATTTTAAAATTATGCAAAATATAGCCAAGTATAATTATTTAGGTGACTGTATGCTTCAGAAATAACCAGGCTAGAGTATTGCTGCATCGGCCTAGCCTAGGCTCTAGGCTAAATTAGTTAGGCTATCAATTAACTTTTTGGGATAGCCTAATCTATTTTTTATTAATTTCACCACAACACCAAACACCTCCAATGAAATATTTAGGCCTAGGCTTTGTACCAACAATACAAATATACTTACGCAGCAACACAGCCACAGCCAGCAGACACTATGGTTGTATCATACTGGCACACTAGCAGCCAGGTTGGATATCGTTGTGCTGTCTGTCTCTGTTCTGGTTTCACTTGGCCCTTTATATAGCAATGTGAAGAATGATTTTCGATATGTCCAAATGTAACGTTCTCAACATGCCCATCTCGAAACATCAAGTAGCCATCATCTGATTTGTATGCAGCTAGCCTTTGAGTTGACCAAGCTCAGCTATTTATATAGTAAGCAAAACTATCTGCAACAGTCAGAAGAGGTAAAGCTTTCAGATTATCAGTCCACTGCAATTTATTTTCAGTTAAATCAACAACCTGTCCACGATCTAACACACGCCTCCTTTTCCTCTCGGATTCTTCATGGTCACAGCTCTCTAACACTGTATATCTTCCTTCTGCTTTTTCCACTAAATATATGAGTTCATCTTTCTTTTTTTTATGGCACGGAATACCTCTCTCTGATAAAAATGTCTTTAAATCTGCGACGTTCAGAGAAGATGCGTTCGCCATCATGTAAACACGGGGCTGTCAGATCCAGCTGATATCGACACTTTGCTACGATGACACTAGTTCAAGGATGTCCACCAGGCGTCGCATGGGGGGGGGGGGGGGAAAGGAGGGGATGTGGAGGAGTGATATTTGGCATGGCCCAGGGTCAAAAAAAAAAAAGGGGGTTCAAGTTTTTTTGGGGTGTTTTAAATGGATTTTTTTAGGCCCAGGATCTTAAGAGTCTTCCCGCACTTGCCGGGTTAAAGGTTGAGTACACGATCATGATTAATATCCATTTTAGAATTTTGGATATCAATCTAATCATGTACTCAGACCCAACTGTGTCATGGAAAGCGTAATGTTTTATGGGTACATCACACAGTCAGGAGTGCGAGCTAGAGTCACTAGGAGTAGGGGACAATTCAGACTCGCGGGCCTATTCACGGTGAAAATCGATGACTCCTAGTGACTAGCAACTCCTAGCGACTTCTGTTAGACTCCCACTCGCTCGCGGTGAAAATCGATGACTCCTAGTGATTCTAGCGACTCCTGTTAGACTCCCACTAGCTCGCACTCCTGACTGTGTGATGTACCCTTTAGTGAGAGGAAAGAACAGGTCCCAGCTGGGGAATAAGGTGTAACACTAATAAGGCGTACGGTCCGGACGGTGTTCCTCCTGTTGTTCTCAAAAACTGTGCTTCCGTGCTGACTCCCTGCCTAGGCAAACTCTTTCGTCTCTGTCTATCCTCTAACGTCTTCCCTTCATGCTGGAAGTTTGCTCACATTCAACCTGTCCCAAAGAAGGGTGACCGCTCTCAACCCTCCAACTATCGTCCAATTGCTCTTATCTCTTGTCTTTCTAAAGTTTTTGAAACTATTCTTGCTTCCAAATTTCTTAAGCATTTCTCTTCTCATAATCTGCTCTCAGATCGCCAGTATGGCTTCCTTAACCTGACAAGCGCGATATAGACGTAGGTGCTAGGGTAGTTATTTGTGCATTTCTAGCCCTGGATTCTGACAGAATTCGTTATATTTACAATATAAACCATTATTTGTTTTCGGTATGCTTTTATTTTACATATATGATGTATATATGAACCTTCAAGAGTGCTAAAATAAGTGGGAAAAGCATTTGGGTGGTGAAAAACGAAGATATTGGCCACCCGGTCATAATCTCAGGCGAGAGAGAGACAGGCAGCCCTCCCCTCTCGCTGTCTGGGAGTCAACTGAGACGAGCGAGGCGGTGTGTGCCGGTGTCTGGGTGTTGCATAACGATCTTTTATGCAACCCACTTGTGCTACATTATCGCGGGAGAGAAAAATAACCGATAAATGATGATAATAAGAGGAAAAATAGGTGATAATTGAGGAGGGGAGGGAGGGGGGAATAAGGAGGGGAGGGGGGTGGGTGAGATTTACATGGATGAGTACTGGAGGGGAATTATCTCACCTAGAGACAAATTCCTTTGTTTTGATAGGCCCTTTTTTTTTATGGAAGGCTTTTTTTATGGTCCTGCTTCCGTGAGGCCTATCGCGTTCCCTATAGGAAGCCTTCCGTGAGGCCTATCGCGCTTGCCGGGTTAAGGGTTGCTCTACTGGTGATCTTCTTTCATATCTTACTAACTCTTGGTCATCCTCCTTTCGGGACTTCGGTGAGACTTTTTCTATTGCACTAGACATATCGAAAGCCTTCGATAGAGTCTGGCATAAATCTTTAATTTCTAAACTACCCTCCTTCGGTTTCTATCCCTCCATCTGTGCCTTTGTCTGTAATTTCCTTTCCGGCCGTTCCATAGCCGCGGTTGTGGACGGCCATTGTTCACTTCCTCACCCTATAAACTCCGGTGTTCCTCAGGGCTCTGTCCTATCTCCTATTCTCTTTCTAATTTTTATAAATGATCTCCTTAACTGTACCTTAATTCCCATCCATTCATACGCAGACGACTCAACCTTACACTACTCCATTAGTTTTCAGAACGCCCCAGCCAGCAATCCCTCAACGACAAACGTAATGAAGCCATAGAACTCTTAAATTCTGATCTAAATACTATTTCCAATTGGGGCAGAGAAAACCTTGTTAACTTTAATGCTTCCAAAACCCAATTTCTCCATCTATCTACCCGTCAGGATCTCCCAGCGGACTATCCCTTATTCTTCAGCAATACAAAAATCAACCCTTCATCTTCTCTCAATATTCTTGGTGTCTCTTTTTCTTCTGGTCTCATTTGGAAGGACCATATTACCAGTCTTGCTAAGACAGCCTCCCAGAAGCTGGGTGTGCTCAACCGCCTTAGGGGGTTCTTTTCCCCTGCACAGCTTCTTGCTCTGTACAGGGGCATAGTGCGCCCTTGTATTGAGTATTGTTCACATGTGTGGGGAGGTTCCTCTCACACCGCTCTCCTAGACAAAGTTGAAAGGAAGGCCTTTCGTATCATTAACTCCCGTCCACTCACCAACTCTCTGCAATCTCTCTCTCTCCGCCGCAATGTTGCATCTCTCTCGCTATTCTATCGCTACTATAATAATCAGTGTTCCTCAGAGCTATCCCAGTGCATACCACCTCCTTTACGTAGGGCACGTGGTACCCGTCTTGCAACTCAATCCCACCCCTACTCTGTGCAACTCTCCAACCCAAGAGTGAAACGTTACTCTCAAACTTTCTTCTACTCAACAGCTGAGCTCTGGAACTCTCTCCCAGAATCAGTCTTTCCCTCTTCCTATGACTTAAATTGCTTCAAACTCTGTGTGTCCAGGCATTTTGGCTCGAACGTCCCTTGATTTTGGCCCTGTCACTCTTTCAACTATGGGGGAGGCACTCGCTATAGGCAGTTATGCCTTTTGCCTCCCTCAATCACATAGAAAAAAAAAAAAAAAAAAAAAAAAAAAAAGTTTGGGGGGAGGGGTCACCTCGCTTTTTTTTCTCTTCCTCTCCCTCTCTCTTTGGCTTGTATCCATTCAGCCCCATTCAGCCTACTGTTTTAAGACGTTTACCCCCCATCCAGGTGTCAATATTTTCCTGGCGAGTGGTAGCGAGCCAGCATATATATATTTTTGTTTTAACAGCAAGCTAAATTTGTACATTTTTCAAATAGAAAAATGTCTCCGGCGAAGCTGGATTTCTCCATACAATGCTTGCTCACTATCGCTCGCCAGGAAGAAATCGACACCTGGATGGGGATAAACGTCTTAAAACAGTTGGCTGAATGGATATAAGCCAGGGAAAGAGAGAAAAGGAACGAAAGAGAAAAAAATCAGGTGACCCCCTTAATATTTGTGACTAATGCAAACATAGTAGAATAAAGGAGGAACACCGGTCATCTGCTTAGTTACATCCATGTATATCCATTGGCGAGATTGTAGGTACAGTCGCGCTAATAAGTGATGTCTCGGCACCAAGTATGTTTTGATCAATAATTGGTATCAGCCATATCTAAGCTTCATTTCTTTATATCGAGTGAAATATGCAAACATGTTCCTACACTTACCCACCCTATTCAACATCTGACAGATATTAATACAGCACAGAGCAAGCCAAACATAAAGACAGCTGGGACATGACTTATTAGCGCGACCGTACCAATCGAGCCGGGCAGTACCCAGGGTAGGCCACGTAGGCATATGATAAGTAGTTGCTGGAACTCCTCTTTCATTTGCCTGGCTTCCTCCACTGTTTCTATTTGTGCCTCACCTACACAGAGAGAAATCCAGCTAACTCTCACAAACACCTCCTCTTCCTATTGATTTCACTACACTTAACAAGCACACCGGACATCTTTCCAAAACATATAAATTACCTATGATATACCTTGATTTTGGCTCTCTGTCACTCTTTCAACCTTTGGGGGGAGACACTTGTTACAGGCAGCTTTGTCTTTTGTCGTCTTCATACATACAGGAAAGCAAACTATCAATGTCTAGGTCAATGGAGTATACACAGGGGGCAAGCATACATAATTGAAGTATAATAATCTATTTGTTAACATGTATTGAAACCTGGTTAATTTGAGCGTTTTTGGCTGATTTAGTGCAAAACAATCATGTAAAGAACTCTAATATTGCAACATTAACCTATTTTGCAAACCACAAGATCAATACCTACCTAAATAACAACAAATGTGGCTTACATTCATCTTGCATATTGGGTACAGTTTCCAGACATGTTCTCCTCCCGACTACTAATTATGCAAATATATAGAGACAAATTAATACAAAGATTAAAGTTTCCTTCTAATGCTTTAATTACTTAGAGAGAGAGAGCGAGAGAGAGGCTGCTGGCGAGGTAAGGATGATATGATTTATGTGATACAGAAGTGATACCTAAGCAGATTGGATATGAATGCTAAACAGTGACAGACGTTTGGGGGCAACATACAAGCCATCTTCAGAGAGACAGTTCCCTCCCACTCTACTTATCTGCTTGTCAATGTGAACCAGTAATTACTGTACACTATGGCTTGTAGCAAATTACTTGACTATTTCTTTAATGGTGGAATTAATGAAGGAGGTGAAGAAGTTTTAGTAGCGGGTATAGTTTAGTGGAGATGGCGATCATATTAATGGTAGTTGGAGGATGGTTGGATGGATGCTGTGTTTAGGAAGGAGGGTGGTTAAGGGGAGGTTTTTGTGGTTTTATTCTGGATCCACTTTCTCCCTCATAATTAGCCTCATTAGTTTTGATATCTTAAGACGTTCCCTCCATTTGTTTGGTGATTTTAAGATTTGTCCCCATTCTTTTGTCAATATTAATACCTTTCATGCCAAAATCCTCCTCCCCCCATTTTGTATATAATGGTGGAATTAATCCAGGAAGCGTAGAAGGTTTAGTAGAGGGTAGTTTAGCTGAGAGGGTGGTCATATTAACCCCCTGGACCCCAAGCGATATAATAAAAACTTACACTCCAGGACCAGCCACTTTTCAATTTTTTTTCTTCCTGAAAACACATGGGATGGGTTAGTAATGAAGGAAAAACAACATAAAACCGCTCACCTAGGTCATTTGGGGGTTCTGGGGGGCGGGGGAAAGTCACAATTATCATTGGGTGATGGGTAGGCAATATACTGGCATATCACTCCTGCGCACGCTCACATGCACTTAGCTGGACTTGGGGGGTTGCCAACCATTGGTATTGTTCCGTGGGATCCTAAAGTAGTTTCCATACAAATCTGAACCCTCTAGGTGCCATAGGACAAGAGTAATTAAGGCGGACACATATGTTGCGTCGCTGGTACTATGGGTTACACACATAGGCGACGCATAACGTGCGTCC